>JAAGOF010000070.1:261946-477145 GCA_010645155.1 Tigriopus japonicus | reverse complement strand
AATGACTGGCCAGACATTTTACTTCCACGTGATTTAGATTATGTAATTTAAAATACACATTGTACATTGTACACTTTTTATTCTCTAACCTACACCCATACTCTATTTTATCTTTTTGATGGTTGCGTTTTCTCAACAATAAACAATAAATCTACGGCTAAATGCAACCCCGCCTCAAATTATCCCTTCCATCGTACATTTTCAATACGTTTCGATTTTTACCCGTAAGCAGAGTCTCTGTTCAACACATTACCTGCTGATACCTAGTTTTGCTTGCTTGTCACTGCCACAAAGTTGAGTCGAGGCAAAGAGGCGTGGTAATTTGTTCGTCTTTGTATGCAATGCGATAAGGACTTTCAAAACTAACCGTCAGTTGTCTGAACTGACTTAGGGGATTGAAACTTGATGTGAGTTTACCTGGCACACTGAAAACGAGCTTTCTCTGCATTCTCTATGGACCACCCAAAGTTGGTCTCTTGTAATTGCTTAGTGACGATTGAGAACCATGCGTTCTCGACCTTCAAAATTGAGATTGTTCAAGTGCTTTTTTGTAAGTTTTGTGCTCGGCCTTGTCTTTATAGCGTGGGCAACTTTTCCAACGGACCCTGTTCATCGCAGAGATATAGTTCTTAGCTTTGGAAATATTTTGTCCAAGATTGGGATCCCGGGAACCCTGGCGGACTATTATGGCATTTTTGTGAAACACGCTGTGTTGGTGCAAACGAAGGAATCCTATCTTAAGCATCGTGGTTATCAAAACGCCAAGAATCCAAGACTTTTGTGCTGGATTACATCTTATCATGGCACAAGACAAGTAAGTGAATAAATTCTTTGCACATTACAAATCTTGGCGAAATTAAATTCCTTATATGTAGATGGACATAAACAGGGTGGCTTTAAAGTCCTGCACATTTATTTACCCCAATAAATCATTAAAGGTTAATGGATTTATGCCAAACTTGTTGGGATTGCTTAAAAGGAATTTCGAATTTCACAATGAGGAACCGCATCTCCCTGGGGGAAGTTGTCCCGCAAGTGGGCCATCTTAGTCGTGAGGGTGTTCTAACAACTCCATGACAACTTGATGACCTCGGTTTCAAGGGGTCACATCGCACGCCTCAATACACTTAAAAATATATCAGACTTTCTTCGTTTCTGATAGAAAGCCTCAATTTTTGACATTTTTCACAGTAGTGTTTGCCTGATGAATGCTAGTTTGACGAAAATTTGTAAATGTAGACCACTATTTGGCAAACTTGGGGCTTTTATCCATAATTGAGCACAAAGTCATTTTTCGCTCAAGATTTTAGGCAAATTTGCCCAATGTGGGTAGTGGGGCGTCATGCATGTCAGGCAATTTTCTTTCTGAAATTTTGAAGTTAACACATGGAAAGATAAATTATGGTCTCTCCCTTCCCTTAGTGGTCTGTGGAACCTTATAGTTGGATCAAATTTTTAACCCAACCCGACATGACACTCATTTGGTTGAAATATTCTTTGAGTCAACGTTCATGCAAAAGTGAGTTCTAGGAAATTGTTATGATACTCTAGACTAATTTCACGATAAAAAGTTCCATCTTTGCAAAAATGTAAAAAATGGACGTTTAAAATAATACTTGTGTTTAAGAATCACAATTGTCCCAATTTTTATCAGATAAAATTGGCCTAAAAAGTTCTTCCAGATAAAATTGGCCTAAAAAGTTCTTCCAGATAAAATTGGCCAAAAAAAGTTCTTCCAAATAAAATTGGCCAAAAAAAGTTCTTCCAAATAAAATTGGCCAAAAAAAAGTTCTTCCAGGTAAAATTGGCCAAAAAAAGTTTTTCCAAATAAAATTGCCAAAAAAGTTAGTTTTGGCTAAAAAGGCCAGCAAAACGTTTTTTCTTCTGAAACACACCACAAGTTTTTCCAGATAAAATTTGCCAAAACGTTTTTTTCCAGATAAGATTGGTCAAAAAAATATTTTTTCTCAATTTGTCACTTAACATGCCAAAATTATTTGGTTTGTTGTTTTTTCAGTAAGCAATTTTTTTTGTCCTCGATTTTAAGGTCAAAAAGTTGTTTTGGTAATTAGGTCAAACTGTCTTTGTCGTTCTTTCACCTAGAAACAAATTGGACGACCTCCTTTTTAGGTCTGATTTTTTGGGTTGGTTGCGAATTTTCTACTACCGCTACAAAGAATGCGATTCCCTGTATATAAATCATTCATTGAAGTCATACAATAAACATTTATACGAAGTTTAAATTACCAACGGGTAACTGTTGGCAGATGTGGACAACCCTTGTAAAGTGGATTGATCAGGAATAGTATGTAAAACATTATCTAACCCTGCTTTAAAATCTGTTCGAGGATCAGCTCCTACATAATTAGATTTAGATTTTAAAATAAGGTTTTTGTGACAGAGTTATGATGATTTTGCAACGTGTTGCAGATCTTTGAAGCCACCCTGTGCAAAGAAAGTTTTAAAAAGTTCTTGTGAAGCTTGAAAAAGCAGATATCTTAATCAAAAAAGGTCTTGTGACCAAGAAGTTGTGTCGGAACGCGAGAGTGGGTCCTTTAACGAGCAGCTGACTGGGAGGTCACAGTACATAAGACTGGGAGGTCACCATGGTAATACAGCTCCAAATATTGCACCCTGACACAAACGTTTGACATATTTTCGAACTTCTCAATGTACTTTGGACACGTAAGAACAAAAAGTTTGCGTGTTAAAGCTCAAAGGTTGCACGTGTTTTCCATTTCAATGGTTGCGCTTAAGGGACTCTTATAGATTCGAGAGTTGAAAATTGGCTGGTCTCTACATTCTTCATGAAGGTACATGGGACAATAGGGAATAGATTAATGCGTTCGTTCGAGGTACATACTTATGAGTACACCGTCAATAGAAGAATGTCCGTACAGAAGAAGATTTCTTATATACTCTTAGATGGTCACTTTTTTGACCAAAAAAATCGGTCTGTTCTTCTTGCGGTCCAAAACATTTTGCTCTAGATTTTAGGTCGGAAGATTTTGGTGACTTTTTTAATACCGATCCAAAAAGTCACTTTAAACATCCTACTTAAAAATACAAGGTGTTGTTAACGTTTGAATTCGTTTAATATATGAACCTTTTCAGAAAGCAAATGCGGTTCGTCAATCTTGGGGTCGTGATTGTGACAAGTTTCTAATCATGTACCCCAAATTCCGGGCCGTAACAGAAAAAGGTAGATATTTTGGCAATTGACTGTGCATCATGCTCAAAACATGGCCTTTTGCATGACAATGAAAAGTATTTGTATTTTTAGAAGATGCTGTATCCTTGCCCGTTTCCTATCACTACAGTGCCTTATGGAATCGAACACAACTGGCTTTGCTTCACTTGTGGACCCATTTTGGTACTGCTTATGACTTCATTCTCAAGGTGATGAACTTAGTCATGGGCCTCAAGACATGTGGGCCCAGGGGTGAATTTTATTGGGCTCAGCAACAGTGGGAAAGGTATAAAAAAGTTGGCCTAAGAGCCATTCATAGCAGAACACTTGTGTGCCCACACCTCTGGAATCGGTTCTTTGTGGACAACTGATTACACTGAATGAATTTGGGTAGACGTTGGACCCAAATTTGTTGCTGACCTCTTGATTTAGGCATGGTTCTACTGCATGCAAATTGAATAACCTGGCCCTTTTTATACTAGGCTGACGACGACACTCTAGTGAATGTGAAGAACCTACGAAAGTTTCTTTACGGCTTCAGTCCTGACGATACCTTATACATAGGGCATCCTCTTCACATTCCCACCCTTGGAACCTACATGAGTGGAGGTGCAGGATACACAATAACTCGACAAAGTCTTTCGTTACTAATTCAAGCTTTCAACCGAAGTGGTCCGAACTTCCTCCAAGACAGCATTCCCGAGGATGCAGCCTTGGGGTTGCTTCTAGCCTCCATTGGCGCAACTTTTATTGCCACGGTGGATTTGCAAAATCGCCTGATGTCACTTCCAGTTAGGATGACTCATTACAATGGTTCCCAAGTGGCCAATTGGTACACCATGGCCAATTCAGCTCTTATGAGCGATGGCTCACTCCATGAACGCTTTCAATGCTGTAGTGATACTATGATTAGCAGGCATTACATCTCCCCTGAAAATATGTTCCAAGGTATGGTTTGATGTTATTTTTGTTCAAAACCTAAATATAATTCAAGGGACGCCATGCATTGATTGTGTTCTTCGTTCAGCCTTTTTTTGATAGCTAGTCTTTTATCGCGTATTTCTTTACCCAACTTTGACTGCATATAAGAATAATATCAATGGCATTTGACAAAATTACCACAAAACTTTCCTGTCACGCATTTGAATTGCATTTGAAGGATGTAAAAACAACAAAAAAAATTGTCACAAGTAGAATTGCACGGTTTTATTTACTCAATCACATAGAATTGGGTTGGAATAGCTCTGGTGCGACGTCGGTTGGCTTGGCGGCCAACGGCCAAACCCGCGGCCAGACCCAAGGCCTTGGCTCCCACTACACTTGAGGCCAAAGCTAAGCCCGTTCCACTTCCCAAAATGACAGATCCGGCAGTGGCAGCACCAGCCGCAGTAGCAGCCGTAAGAAAGATCGGGGCTGCCGACACGGCGGAAGTGAGAGCCAAAACAACAAAAACTTCGAGACGCATGGTTGGTGAGAGGGCCGGAAGGTGATACTCAGGACCAAGAGTAGGTTTGTAGGTTAACCAGTTGAGGATTGAAACACTTGTGATGTACTGCATGGTGTACTCGGAGTTTTTATACGCTTGATGTTCTTACAAATCTTCCCCGCCGAGGAATGAACCAAATGAATAGGGATAGGCAATAAATGCATCTGCTTTGTTGTTCAGCTTTTGTGTCTTTCAAGCCTATCAAATGTGCGTCTTCTTTGAAGCGTAGATATATTGGATACTTTAAGGTGGTCAACTAAAGCTCAGACTTAAGACAATTTTGTTACTTATGCATCCATTAGCAAATGTTAAAAGATTTGAAAATGTTGGTAGACAGATAAAAAAACTGAATTGATCTGTCGAACACGAACATCACATTATTGCTCGCCCAATACAACTCCTACCAATTTTTGTATGAAAAAAATCCTTTTTTTCCAAATCTTCCAAAGAAAAAAAGGTGAAGAACTTTAACTTGACTTCCCACAAAGAATTGAAAACAAAATCTAAAAGTAAGGATGCATCTGAATATTTGAACCATCCCTACGATTTCAATCTCTATCTTCTTAAAGCGGTCCCATCACGTCACCAAAATTATGTAACTTGGTGAAAAATGCACTAAACAATCAAAGCCTTTACCTCTACAGTAATGTTTAATGCCCATCAAGATTTGTTGCTTGCTATTGCGCAACCAATGCGAATTAACGTTGTTCTCACCACCGACAATTGGACTACATTCAGCACTCGTTACTTTTTGGTTCATGGTAAACTTGCTTCAACCACAACAAAAATGCGGATGTTTTCAAGTTACGTCTGTGCAAGTGCATAAGGGATTCAAACGACAGATGAACTGTTACATCTTACATCAGCAAAAAAATGCGTCATGTTTCTTGATTGCCATAGTCATAAATTGTTCTTGAGTTAACTATAAAGTGTATCAAGGCATCACTTGTCGAATTTACTTTCTTACTTTGTATACTTTTTTATTTATGTCCAATTGGGAATTCCTTAAATTACGACTTGTCCGTCAATGTTCAGGAAGTTATGATGACTTTTTTTGCAGGTTATTAATATTGACACTTGTCTTGGGAACTATTGTTTGATTGAGACGGTCATTATCCCATATATTGATCAGATTTTGCGTAAAAAGTGACGAAAAAGCACCCCGAGATGAGCATGACCAAACCTAAAATGGCAAACGAAATCACCTTAACGAAGTTCAAAACGGTTTACTTGCTAGTTTTTAGTCACTTACTTGCCGGTGGCATAAACCAGTAGAATGGCCAAGCATTGAAACCCAAGATAAAAGGCAACCAAAAGACCACCAAGATGGGCAATCTCAAGATCAACCATTGTAAGATGAGGCCTTTTCTCATGGTAAGTGACCCAAGAAGCAACATTAAATTGCTGATCAAACTCACAACAAGAGAGCCCAACAAGATCAAACGAGATTCAATCGGAAAGTCTTGTTCTTCAGTGACCATAACGACAATAATCCAAATTACAAAGGCCAAATCCATGCAAATGTTGAGGAGAGAAAACACTTGTGTGGTCAGTTTCAAGTCCGGACTACACGGACAAGATTTGCGATCGCTCTCCATGATGCTAATTCCAGCAAAGATGGTGATGTGAAAGTGTTTTCTTTGCGCGTTGTGATGTTTCGATTTACGTTGAGTTTCTTTGTACTTGGGATTCGCACTGACTTTGATAAGTATTATCAAGAAAACTGCTTCCGTTTGTTCGGATGAATGGACATTGAAGCAGCGACGATCTTGGGTGCGGTGAGTCTATTTTGGTGTAAAAGGTGACCTACCGAACTCAAAGTTCAACCAGGGCTGCCAGGTTCTAGGGAAGCCTTTCGGCCAATTTTGCTTTGATATTTGGCCACTTTCGGTCACTTTTTTGAAGCCTTCGGCCACTTTTGGCTACAAAACGAAATGCTATTTCTCACTGAAAATAGTGTTTTCGCTTAAAACTAAAATCGAACCGTCAACTTTTTTAATTTACTCAATTTTTCTTTATTGGATAATTCTAGAAAATTTTCAACCATTCAGTTTTTCACCAAAAAAATGGAAACATTTCGTCTGGAAAATGATTTTATCACAGAAACGCAGATTTCAATTTCCTCAATCCACTTAATTAAATCAAATTAACTCAATTTAGGCCCCGCCGCCTAAGGAACTTTCCATGGTACTTAACTTCAAAATTTGTATCTAGTTTGTGTAAAAATTTGTAAACACAATGAGGTTTGGTTCAGATCTAGAAAACTAAGAGGATTTAGTTATCAGTTGTTAGGGTTCTAACCATATTTTTTCTAAGGGTATTTCAATTCAAAGTCTGAAATATTGCGAGTGCCGATTTTTTTAACACAATCAGATTATTTCAAGTTTATGTAAATATATAAAATGTCTATGCTCTGGCAGGGAGAAACTGGCATGTTCGAAGGTAGTGAGATTTCAGACCAATGCAAGATCCTTTCACAAAATACATAAAAATTTCGATTTTTTGCTATTTTTGGACAATCTTTGGAAGCGGCCAAGAGATTTTTTCTTATGGTCCTTGGGTTTCAAATTCGGACACTTTTGGCGAAAATGGCTTAGGATTCAACCACTTGGCAACCCTGAGATCAGCTTTTTGCACCCGCGTGAAATGGAAAGTGGCGGTCTCTGTTAGCCGCATTGTGAACTTTCCAAATTGAAAAATGGGTTTCAACATTACAATGCTCAAGTAAAGGCATGAACCAAAATGTCAACCATTGTACTAAATTGTAACGCTTTTGCAATAAAAAATATTGTTCCATGGAATTATGATTGTTTTGTTTGAACCTAAACTAACCTAAATTTTGATTTTGATTGTGATCCTTACTATGGTCATCCTTGGGAAAGTCCTATATTCAACCGTGTTTCTGGATCACAGAAACACACTTGTCTTACAAAACAGCGCTTCAATATTTTTTTTGGATACAGGATCTGATCTCTTCCTACTGGTCTTGTTTTCCAGACTTTTATTCCTTGGCACAGTATTTTTTGTGGGATTATAAACACAAAATTGTGCCTCTCAGGACGATCTTAAGAGGAAGCCAATTGCAAACATGACAAAAGGGATGTTTGGTAGATTCATTAATTTACTACAGCTGTTGTGAGACAACTTTGTTAGTGAAGCAAAATAAACTTTAGAAATGGTCTATTAGTCTTAAAACTAATTTTAAACAGCTCTTGAAAGCAAAGAAGTGGCCATTAATATTTCAAAAGGTATGTATTGCCCTCACCTTGCTAATTCTGATGCAAGAAATGCCGCGGTACTCACGATCAGAAATCAAAAAGGTGTTTCATAATAATAATAATTTCAGAACAAGGTTGCAGCACTAGATAGCGCTTCTTTTCTTGTCATTCATTTCACTAATGATGCCTCTTGTTTTCAGGAATTTGTCAGTTGCAACAAAACAAAATCTTCCAGAAAATTGCGAATGGATCTCAATTTAACGAATGTAGAACTTCAAAACAATAGTACCAACCTCAGACAATGGATAACACTCTACTTGGACCAAGTTTCATGAAAAATGCGCTCCTTTTTGGAAAACTGGCTCCAATATTCATCATAATGCTTGCACCTTCTGTTAGAATAATAGGGTCTGAAATGCTTGAAATCCATTAGATGCTTAATGTCAACATTTTAATAAGCCTAACCAGGGACTCTTAGATTTTTACTATTATATAAGATATCCTTGGCCTAACTGAGAGGGAACACTAGATTGAACAAATTCTTTGTCATTTTATAGTTGGGTTGTAGATGATTCCTTCTGCATCATTGCTTATGCAGAATCGCAATGAGAAACAGATAACTTTCACTGTAATGGTGTGTTAGATAATTTTAATCTCGAATTATTGGTATTTCAGGATGTGTTGAAAAGGTGTTGGTTGATGAGGAATAATTAACGTGATTTGCCCAAGAATAGGGTGCATTTAATAATCTTTCAAAGACAAATTCCCCCTACTGGTATGACGTCTACACAATGTATGTACTGAATTGGTATAAAATGGCAAATAATGAGTCCATAATACTTCCCTATCGTTGTTCTTTCGGTCCATTGATTGATTTAAAGAACAATAACAAACAGCTGAAGTCGCATCCTCTTATGGTTAGGTTAGGTTTTATACATAGAAAAAAGTTCAAATTGAATTTTTAAAAATAATAAAGTGCCAGACTGATTCCAAATTACAAGATTTTTGAATGTGGTAAAACATGACAAACGAGACCTTATTTTTCATTAGTTTTGATCTTCCAAAGACTCATTTGAAATCGTCAATATTCTAATAATTTAGGCATCAAACTTGTAACTATTTCAGTAGATTTTGCAATTGAGCAATCATTTCCTAAAAAATGGAACACCTGGAATCATCTTTGTATACTATTTACACGCAGAGCATGTTGTCCATAACACAGAAAAATGGATTCAATCAACAAAAAAAGTACTCCTCAAGACCAGTGACCACACTTAATTTGTATATCAAGGCCGTATGTCTGTCGACTTCAGACCAGGCACACAAAGGGTCTGTCTCTTTTGGCTTGGATTTCACTTAGGCAATGAAGTGATGGAAATTGAAAAGGATACATTTTCACGCAACCTATCATTTATTTCTTTGAACTTTATACGAAGATGCTTTACGCTAAAGAAACATGAGCTTCTGTAATTTATGCCATAACTATGACTTGGACGAAGTTGCAAAATGCAAGTTAGACCAACAATTGCAATTTTTGGTGTTTATGGTCAAATTTAGCAACTTTTTTTGACTGTTTTTCTAAAACATTGCAACTTCTGGTGCTTTTTCTGCATTTATGGTTTAAATTCAATGAAAAACGGCTTTAATCGGATTTAATCGGATATGTCGCAAGCAATTTCAAAACAATTTCGCTCAATTATACATTAGCAGGAGTGCGAAACTGAGTTTAATGAGTTTCCAAAAATCCTGTGTAAGAATTGGTTAGGTCATAATTTTGAATGAAATTTCCGATCTTATTGGCCAGTTTTCATTTTAGAAGTTAAAACAGCAATTTAGTTCCAAAACAACAACACTCTTAATTTCATTAATTTGGTTACAAATTTTGCCACGATTAGATGCAACTTTGTTAAGAAAACTACATTTGGCCAAAAAAAGTAGCTGAGCTTACGTAGCAGCTTTTCTGAACACTAACCATAATCATGATTTCAGAAACATATCTTTTAGAGGCCTAGTATGAAAAAGGATAAATTGCCCTTTTGATTGTAAAACTATTTCTTATTTAAAAAATGGTCTTAATTTTGAATTTGTTAAAAACCTTGGCCTGAAGTGCTCAGATTTTTTCAACAATTATTTGGATTGCATTATTATTCAAATTAATAGCCAAGCACTAATAAGTATGGGTGCAGATTTCTGGCAAATGAAACAGGTCTTTTAGGTCAAAAAAGACAAATAAACGCGTCAAAAATGGCAAATAAAACAAGAATTGGCAAATATAATGGCAAATAGACACGAAAATTTACCAAAATATAGCAAAACTGTCCACTAAATTCGGAAAATGAGCATTTTGTTTCACCAACAATAAAGTGGAATGCAAGTGTATGAACTTTTGAGGGAAAATATTTTTTCATTCCGTTGAATAATCTTTAACAAAAACCTTAACCTTAAACATAAAACATTTGGGGTACAAATTTGATTTTCCTATTTCCCCCCCCCAAAAAAAAGACATTTTTTCCATTGTTTTGCCCAAAAACCGACAAATATTGTAATATCTAATAGGGAATTCAAAAGACGGATAAATGTTTTATCTTAAATCAGAAAAATGCGTCATTTTTCTCGATTGTCATAGTCATACATTGTTCTTAACTTAACGAAAAAGTGAATCAGGGCAACGCGTGTCCAATTTATTTCTATATTCTGCATTCTTTGTTACCTATGTCTAATTCAGAATTTCTTAAATTATGGATTTCTCCTTCAAGGTTTACGAAGTTTTGATAACTTTTTTCAAGTTATCAATATCCACAGGTGGGAACTACATTGCTCCACTATTGCATAGCAAGTATATTCATTATTCGTTCATTATCCCATATATTGATCAGATTTTACGTAAAAAGTGACGAAAAAGCACCCCGAGATGAGCATGACAAAACCTAAAATGGCAAACGAAATCACCTTAATGAAGTTCAAAAGGGTTACCTTCTGGTTTTAGTCACTTACTTGCCGGTATCATGAACCAGTAGGCTGGCCAAACAAGGACACGGAAGATGAAAGGCAACCAAAGAACCACCATGATTGGCAATCTCAAGATCAGCCATTGTAAGATGAGGCCTTTTCTCATGGTAAGTGAGCCAAGAAGCAACATTAAATTGCTAACCAAACTTACAACCAGAGAGCCCAGCATGGTCCAACAAAGTTCATTCGGGAAGTCCTGTTGTTCAGTGATCATAACAACAACAATCCAAATTATAAAGGCCACATCCATGCAAATATTGAGAAGAGAAAACACTTGTGTGGTTAGTTTCAAGTCCGGGCTACACGGACAAGATTTGTGATCGTTGTCCATGATGCTGGAGGTTTGATATGAAAGTATTTTCCTTGTGCCTTGAGCTGTTTCGAATGTATGTTGAGTTTCTTCAGACTCAGGATTCGAACTGACTTTGATAGGTATTATCAAGAAATTGGCTTCCGTTGTTGTAGATGAATGAATATTGGACCCATAGAAGATCTTGGAAGCATCGGTTTTGCCCTGAAAGGTGACCTAACAATCTCAAAGTTTAACTTCATTTTTACCCCCACGTACATGAAGCGGCGGTCACTATCACTCTACCGACTTGTGAACAGAGCAGAGGGAACTCAACATTTACAATGACGTGAGTTTGAGACTTAATGTTTCATACTTTATTATAGGCTACTGCATTAAAGAGAACAGTCAAATCCATCGTCATTAATTTGGTTCATGTAGCTTACAACTTCTTCCACTTCCCAAAAGGACACGGGAACCCCCTGTAAGTTGACTCTTTTGACTTATTGATGCAAATGAGAATCCAAGGGAATAGGGGCTACTTTAACAATCTCCTCTCTTCTTAATCGGGCTCCTTCATTGTTCAATTTGTTGCCCATTAATCTTCGTCGGGAATATGTAGGAGCTGATCCTCTAACAGCATTTAAGGCAGAATTGGACAAATTTTTAAATACTATTCTTGACCAACCCACAAATCAAGGGTTGTACAGATCTGTCAACAGTAATTCGTTGGTAGACCAAATTTCGTATAAATGTTAATTGTTTAAATTGTTTCATTTGTGATTTATTTTTGCAGGGAATCACATTTCTTGTAGCGGTAGTAGAAAGTCCGCAATCAACCTAAAAAAATGCAAGGTACGGAAAAAATTCATACCATGTTTGCATGGAAATTCCCGAACAGTATGAGATATGTTTCTTACCTTGGAATTGAAGAGGAACACAACTTTGATTTACATCTTTTCTCTAGGTCAGGTCTATATTAAAAGTTTTACATAGTTACCTAAAACATTTTTTAAGAATGCTTAATCAATACATTTTTACAACTAACTTAGTCCCGAGTTGAACTCAAATATAATTGCAAATATGTTTGAAATCAGTTGAAATATTTGAAATTAAATGGTCCATTTTTGACCTCAAAAAGCGAACAAACCCGTTCTGGGTATATGAAAACGCAAATTTCCAAGGAAATAGTACGATTTTTCCATCTTGAAAAATAAAAATGTTTTTTTTTTTCATTTTCGGATGTTGTGTCATAGAAAAAATAGTTTTTTTATTGAAACGCTGTAAAATAGCTTATTCATAAGTAATGGCTTTTGAATTGTGAAATTCCTGATGATTTGGACATTTTTCCATTTTAAACATGGTCCTTTGAGAAATGTTAAATTCACGCTAGTAGTACTGAACAGCGTCGTCCTTGATTCACCCAAATTACAATGACACCTCTGTTCAGACGATTTCCTTAAATTTTCATATGAATACCAAACATAAGATGGTCAAAATATTTGGAACATAGTTTTTCAAACATATGCGTTTAGAGTGTATTTTTGTCATTATCATTGATTATTTTGACACTTTATGACAAAAAAATTTTTTAGATCGCATACAAGATCAGATTTGAAAGTGTTTTCGCCTGTTAAAGCAACTTTAGAGTTGTCTGCTGAATTTTGCCACGGATATTGCCTTAAGTTCCTTTTCTACTGTCAAGCTTTGCATGCCAATCTCAAAGGGATTTTACCTATCAATTCGTCCAAAAATCATTACAGGTCCATTACAAATCCCCACAGTATTCAACATTTGGCGCACTTTAATTTGTCCAAAACTGATGAATGGCTGTTGATTTCTTTTTTTCAGTTAAGTTACAGATTGAGAATCCCGAAGAATTAGAGAAAAGCAGTTGTTTTGTACAAATCAGTGTTGAAGCCCTTCGGCATCTCTGAGGTCATGACATCAATGAAATAATTGAAACAGTTGGCACAGTGCCTTGTATTTGTACCTCAAGGAGAAGAGGGCAGAATTTTGGGTTGGATTGACTATTTAGTATCCCGACATGTCTCACTTTCACACATGGGCTAAAAAGAGTCAATCAGCCTTAATAAAATCAAAAGCAGACACTGGGCATGTACCAAAAATGGGATCCTATGAAATTAGAGCGAATCAAAATAGTGCCGATTCAAAATAGAGCCTCTTCACAAGACAGTCAATCAAATCACAGCCAGGTCAAAAAAGAGTGTATTGAATTAGAGCGAAAATAGTGTTCGTTCAATTCCTCAATTTTAACTTGAGGAGAAAATTATAAATGACAAATCAAGTGAATTAGTAGCAATGATGAAGGAGTTCAAAAAGACCCAAAAGGATAAGGAAAAGCTTTTTTCCATGGCTCCTTTTTATGTTAGAAAATCCCAACAAACAGGGCCGGCAGCCATAGTGTAGACGCTATAAGACTATCAGAAATAATACAAGTTTTAATATTTTTTCAATTTATACTTTCAAAATCACAAGATTCAAAATCCCAATCTTGATGCTCATGCTCGTTCTACACGTATCCGCCTAGGTCATCAGAGGGTATTTGCAATGTTTCCTGAATTTCGACTTCAAGTGCTAGTACTTTATGTGGTGAAAATTTCAAAAACATTTGGCGCGAGTTATGAACAGAAGTTAAATTTTTCACATTTTCTTTTTGAAGCCCATGGGCATGAAGGGGCCATTGGCATTGATAAGATAATTGAGACAGTTGGCACTATTCTTTCTATGGAAAATGACCTTCATGAAGAAATTTATCTAGGCTATGGAACAATTTTTCCCCAAAAAGAGCCTTTCAAATATTTAAAAGCTACCTTGTTCACTCTAACCTCAGAAAATACATATTTGAAAGAAATTTTATATATTCACTCTATTATGATTGGCTCTAAAATGTCACGCTCTCTTATGATTTGGCTCTATTTTGAAGTGGCGCTATTTTGATTGGCTCTATTTTGTACCCACTCTCTTTTGATCCGCGCTATTATCATATAGTCCCACCAAAAATGTCGAAATCTAAACCTTGACCGCCGACCCTGTATGAGTAATTGAGTATCATGGGTAAAGGTGCAGATTTCTGGCAAATAAAACATGCCTTTTAGGCCCCAAAAATGGCAAATAGAAGCGTCCAATTTGACAACAGAAATGGCAAATAAAATGGCAAATACAGAGTGGGGCAGAAGTATCCGGACAAAACTTTGAACATAATTTACAGCATCAAGAGCTATTTCTAGCCAATTGTGTATTTAACAAAAAAGTTTGGACAACAATTAAGAACATTTTTATTCAATATGGTCATCGTTGGCCTTAATGACGGCGTCCAAGCGGCCGACAAAGGCCGAGCAGGCTTTGGCGACCTCAGCCGTGGAGAAGGAGCCCATGTTCTGCTTCACCGATGACTTCAGAGACGCCAGGCTGTTGTGGGGCATCTTGTTGACCTTCCACCTCAGCTCTGACCACAACTAGAAGTCACATGGGTTGAGGTCAGGGCTGTTTGAAGGCTACTCGTCTTTCTTGACCACCACGTCAAATTTGCTGTTCAAAAAGTTCATGGAAACATTGGACACATGACACGGAGCAGAGTCCTGGATCCACATGAATTTGGTTCCTGGTGGGTACAAGGTTGCCAGCCAGGGCATCACGACCTTCCTTAGAAGCTCCACGTACCCGGCGGCGTTGAACCTGAATTTGAGAGGGAAGACATGGGCTGGCATCACCTTCCCGTCGCTGCTGATGAGGCCAAAGACCATAATCTTGGCAGGATTCTTTGTCTCCATGATGGGAGGCACAACAGTTCTGTTCTTGGCAAGCCATCGGTTGTTCTGGGGGTTGTACGCGCCATCCACCGTGAAGATTGACGAGAAAAGTCTGACCGTCCTCGGATTGACCTTGCAGATTCTGCGCAACTTCTTGCCCCTCTCAAGCCTGGTGGCCTTCATCTCCTCGGTAAGAAGGTGGCGTCTGCCTCTGACGTAGGAGGTCAAGTTCAGGACCTCCTTGACGGCAATGGCCAATGTCCTCTTGCTCACGAACCGCCTGGCTGCATGGGCTGATATGGACACAGCTGGGTTGGCCTCGATGGACCTCCTCAGGCCCGCCAAGAATCTGGGGGTCCGCTTTTTGTGTGGACTGTGTGGGCCGCAGGGGGCGTGGCCTGTCCCCCGGCTAGACTGCAGCCTCTTCACGACCTCGTAGACGGTGGCCCTGGGTACTTGGTTGACTTGATGATGGCTCTGGCGTCGTTGCCGGCCGAGAGCAATTCAGCAATCACTTTACGCTTTTGTTACTGGGGCTTCATATTTCCGGATTTAAACAAAAAAATTAACAAACATTCAAAACCGGTTTTTGGTCAAACCAGAAAAACGCGGGAAATAAAAATATTCCACTTGCTTTAGGAGATATACGTCATCCAAGTTTTGTCTGGATACTTCTGCCCCTCCCCGTAGACACGAAAATTTACCAAAATATAGCATAACTGGCCACTAATTTTAAAAATTTTATATGTTTCACCAACAATAAAGTGGAATGCAAGTATATGAGCATTTAAGAGAAAATATTTTTGTTATTTCGTTGTATATTTTTTTTTCGTTGTATGTTTTGTATATTTTCGTTGAAAAATCAATATATCTTTGAAACAAAAAATTTTGGGCCAAAAAATGTTTTCCCTATTTTTGAACAAAATGGACAATTTTTGGATTGATCTGCCCAAAAAACGACAAATTTTGCATCTAATTGCCTAAAAATGGCAAATAAAATAAAAAATGGCAAATGAACTTTAAATGCTAGCAAATAGCAAATAAACATGTTTTTGTGCATAAAACCTTATTTGCCTGAAATCTGCACCCCAATCATGGGAAGTGCGACCTATTGCAGTATGAAATCCACTAGATGGCGCACTTTATGACCACACTCTTGCACTAGAATTATCTAGAAATCTTAGCTTCATCCATTTATTTGGTAATGTTCATTTTATATGTCAGTATTCCGCTCTTATTGATCAATTTGATGCAACGGACTTAGGATACACTTTTCTTTACCTAAACAGAAAATTATGGACAGAAATGTTGACCTTAGAAAGCCAGCTGGAAAAATTTCTTCTTAAATCTCCGAGATGGAAATGTTTCTTTTGGGTTTACTGGGTATGTCATTTCCTATATTTAGGTCTATGACTCTTCTAATTCTTTTCTACCAGTATTTGCACAGAGATGGTTATGTTTCATTTACCGCCAAATCTCCTAAGAGCCAGAAATATTACCCCCTCTGGTGGGATAGTTGAAATGTGGGGGAGAAGAACGAACATGAGCAGGTGCTTAACATGAGGCAGTGGAGACACTTGTTGGTCCGTCCGGGGTTTCAACGATGCGTTTGCAGGCCGGGGACTAAGTCTAAGTTCCGCACCCTCCTCACGGACTGGGTGAAGAGCTAACATTTGTGGAAGGACGGTTTGAAGAGGCAGGTTCAGGGAGAGCGAGCGGGTCCTACCGGGAATATTTCAGAGTTTCAGTCAGTTGTTGCATGTTGAGAGCAGGGTTCTGATGTGTTTGGGGGGTTAGACCGGACTCTGCACATTCAAGAAGCCCAACAGAAGATCATCAGACAAGGAAGACAACTAACTAAAAGACGTCAGAGGTCAATTCATTGGCCTGGCCCACCGCCCACTTCCAGTTGAGTTTCAAGCAGCTTTGAATTTCAGACAGCCAGACTGGCTGTCACAGGTGTGGCATCAACAATTCGGTGAAATGAGTGAGGTTTGAACGGAAGAAAACACTGATCAACACTGACCAATGGCTTAGCCTTTACCAAGAAATTGGCTAATTTGCATCTGCATACAGGGGTGAGATTGCATTACTATATGGTCAGATTCGTTTGCATCCATGTGAGCTTGTTGCCCTTGACGCCTCGTTGGATCATGCCAAGTTTCGCAACCCTCAAGGAATTTTTGTCGCGCTTTGGCATGTCCCCTGCTGATTCTAATTGCGCTTACCAACCATCCCGGAATGAATGTAGTAATGGTCCATGTTCACTAGACTAAATTGGACACAAATTCCGAATCATATCCGTGTCCTATTGACCGAGATTAGCACTTCAATCAGCATTGAATAGGAGAAATCTTCAAGTGATGACAAGCGTGATCTAAAACGGATGGTTTAGCTACTTTTCATGGTCTCGTTTTTTCCCTCTTATTTGACCATCTCCACACTTCAATTAAACGTCTCTTTGATTGGACCAAGTCCTTTTGAACAGCAGTTGTCGGCTTGAGACGAGGATTATTTAGGCCACGGAAAGTGCTTGAAATGACAAAGTTCTTGTGGCTCTTGTCAGGTTTAGCTCCCAAAAAATGCTTCAAATTATTGCTTGTGGAACAACACGTGACTGCTCTGTATTTAAATTAGCGGAAAGCTGATTTTTTTTTTTTTGTCTTTATTCAAAAGAAATAATTGTTTGGCTTCTTTCTCTTTCTCTTGTTTGCTCCTCTGGATTAACCATCGCTGAATAGAATTGCATGCATGCATGCTTAAACTCAAGTCACACACATTTCATGAACCATACAAAAAGAACACCTTTTGGAGGATTTTCTCGTCCTCGTCGTCAATTCTCAATGTGGAAGGCGACTTTTCCCTTCCAATCACTTATTTACATTTAACCACAACTCCGCGGAAGGATTATTTTATGATGGCAATGGTGTTAGGATGGACCTCTGATCGACGTGGTTGAACCACTCCTCTCACCATAGCAATCCATTGTGGACACGATCAAGACAACTCTTGATCGTCAAATCGAAATTGAAATTGCCACTCGACGAACTGATTGAAATTTGACGTCTTGAGAGTTGCGCTTCCAACTTCCAACGTTTAATCAAGAATTCCTAATCAGCACAGATTTCTTGGAATGTTGGGATGTCCATCATGATTGCACATATTTTGAGTGTGGATTAGTGTAATCCTCGAATCAGCACTTTGTGATGTGTTCACTCGTAATAATCTGTCAAATGAATTACTATTCGTAGAAACGCATTGAAGCATCTCCATGTTGGCAACTCTTGGCACTCGAAACAATGATTCGTCCCGCATGAGGGTCCACATTTTGTATGGAACTAAAGCCCTAATGCAAAGCTGACTGTTGTTATTATTATGATTCTCGTTGAATATTATCCTTGGTTTCGTCCCACTGCACAAATGCTCGTGGAGGATCTTCCAGAGCCATCTTTGGTTCGTTGGTTGCTTGTGTGCCTCGAGGGCTCTGTTTTTCATCCCAGGGAAACGGAGACGAGTCGGGGAAAAAGTCATGGGAAGCAATGGCAATCTTCATTATTGGACGATTTCAAAGTTTGCTCTCATGAACAAAAAGGAGCTATTCGTGGACTAGTTAGTGTTAATGGACGAAACGACTCGGACGATTCGTGATCCAGAACGATCTTCACATTATGTCGTCGTTCACCCAGGATTGGCATTGACAATCTTTCGCTACGATGGATATACTTAACGTATATAGGTCGGTTGTTGAGGTAGTTTTGAAGTATAATAGAAGCATATCTAGAAGCATGAAAGAAGCACACGAGGCGAAGTGGAAGTAACCATGCTCGGTCAAGTTTCGTTACAAAAGCTGCGATTGAAAAACGCAGCTTTTGTAGCGAAACTTGATCGAGCATGATTATTTCTACTCCGTCTCATGTGCTTTTTTGGGGGGTTTCTAAGTATGCTTCTACTATACTTCCAAACTACCTCAACAACCGACCTTTCTTCCTGCTTGGATGGACGTAGTAAGCGCTTGCTTGAGTTAGAATCTCGACGCTGACTCATATACAATAATTGGATGGATGGAGTGGCTTTCAAAGATCAAAACCTGATCAAGCATCATTTTACATTTATACACTGTCAGCGTACTACCTGTATTTCAGGGAGGTGGAGTAAAATATTGAGGATTGAAGCTTGCTCGTCCTAGGCGCATATTCTTCTATTCTCATCAAGAAAAGATACACACAGATTAGATATAAATGTGGAGATGACGATGAAAGAGATGGGTCCGATCAGCTCGTGATAATCCCAATAAAGCGAAGTGGGAGAGGAGATTGTGTACAAATCGCATTTCAACTTTATCTGTAAACTCGTATAATGTTTAAAAAAAGTTCCATGTTGCTTACTGCTCGGTTATGTTCAGAATTGAAACACCTGTGACAAAAGACCGTGGCGGAATAATGCCTGCGAGTACAGGTAATTTGGAATTTTTGAGATTCAAGTCCCTTTTGGAACTTACGTAATGTGAGGACTTCCGCTCCATTTTGGCCTAGGCCTAGTAATTATGATTGACACATTCCTGCCTGGCTACTTTATAACACTCACGAACTGAACGTGCATGATGTATTTTCTCTTTTGAGAGAGAGGGAAAAAATCTTCTTAAAATAGCCGATGATTATGCCGGGAGCCAAACGATCGGGTCTTTTATCAGATTTGTCCCAACTTGTTGTTAGTGGTAGAATGCCAAGGGCATCTTTGTGGGCCCATCTCTCTCTCTTGGAAGTCTTTATGCGTGTCAGTCAGTTTGAGATAGGCATGCCTCATCTATCCAGTCATGATTCGTATTGACTCGCCGTATTAGAGAAGGAAACATTGGGCAACTAGTTGTTGATCTTCCTCTCAAGGATTGCGTCAAGGATCGGCCCACATAACAAAGCCCTTCATGGATCACAGTACCGAAATGGGATTGCCACCAGCCGGGTAAACTTCCATTTGTTGAGGGCTTATCAGCTAACCAGCAATCATGATATAAGACAAAGAGGTACGGCTAAACAAATATGAAAACACTTGTGCAAGGCTGTAACACTCACCACCTTTGCATGTTGACTATTAGAGTATCAGAGGTCAAACTGCCCTTCTTAAACGTGATCTTTTTTCTGTTGAGTTCACATTTTGCAGCGATCTTTCCAAGAGTGCTTTAAAGCTACCCATCTACTGAGTGGGTTGCCTTGAGCCACGGTGTTGGTGGATGACCACTTTGGCTGTTGATATGTACAGTTACGCACACAAGGCTCGTTTTTGGTCGGTCGTGTGGGTATGTTTCGTACCATTTAACGTTTCTAGAATATGGTTGGTGGCACGGCACACATAGGGATGATGATCATCGTCGTCATCGTCATCAGGCAAAAGAAGTTTGAGCCGCCCCATGTGCTCAACCTGGGAGTATTTAAGATGCAAAACAAGAACCGTTCGAATCTTGTAATTCCCTTTGGTGTTTGCTCACAAGACTTGAGCCTTCATTCAATGAAGTCAAACAATCCCGCTAGGCAATTGAACTCTTGGGGCCAAGTAAGCAGTCAGCAAATGGTTACGATAGCAGGTTCACGGATAATGATATGCCAGGTGTCAAGAAGCTGAACGCTATCCCTAATCTACAATACTCATGAGTCAGTTCGGAAATCAAATCGAAATCGAATCTCAAAATCAGAATCAGGACGGAGTTGCTTAATCCAATGTGATCGAGAGGTAATTGATGCTTCTTGGGAAAGAGAAATGGATTCCGATTACACATGCAACTTGGGGTGGATGAGCTTCAATGTGGGTTTTCATTCTCAAATCTTGAGAATGCGCTCTCATCGCCAAAACTTTGAACTAGCTTGAATCGATCAAATTACTGCATTTCGTTTGTTCTCGGCACTTCTCGGCAAGTTTTGTTGTTAAAGTTAGACTCTGAAATGAACACCTGCCAACTTTCGTCAACAGAGGGAAAGCTTTGAGAACAAGATCCTCAGGCATGAGAGAGCCTTCTGTTCCACGAAAAGGCTCTACAGCCTTCCCAAAGATTAGTGTCGTTTTCCAATATTTCGTGTGGCCCCTCTTTCCCCATGAACTCAAGTGAGTCTTCAAGTCAGATGTTGGCATTTAAAGAGATGTTCATGTTGCCTTTTCCCAGAAGTTCAAACATGAAACGTGCAAAGCTATCACTCAAGGAATTGACTGTGTCGTTCAACATGTGGTTCATGTGTAGTTTCAGCAGCTGCGTAATTATGATAATATCTTTGCATTGCATCCATTGTCTGTGGTGTGTTTCCATTTGATCATTTCTCTGCAAACGATCAAGTTCTGGCCAGAAAAAAATAACTTGGAATGCTTCAGCTCTCTAATATACAGAACAACTGTACTCGCTCCATTCGTGAGTTTCTCGGCCAAACCGTGCTCTAAAGGTCTCATTTTTTCATTAGCTAGACGACATTCATGACCAACCACTATGAAATCGATATGACGAAATGTTGTAGATGGAGGCCCGGAAAGTGAATTGCGGCTGCGGTGATCCGAAGTGGACAGACCACTACTACATACTGTGCCTACCTCGGTGATGAACTACATTCGGACATTCTCTCTCGCTTGATCGCTCTTTGCGTGTGTCTCTATGGAAATGTAAGCGAGTTTCTCTTGAGATCGTTTCGTGTTCACTCTGGCCTTTCTTTCTTTCGCTCTCTCACAAGCTCTGTTTTCGCCTGAATTTGTGCTGGGTCGTGTTGAAACAAGGCACTAGATCTTTTTTTTGTTATTTTTTACTCCTTCATCAGTTGTGTTTCTTGGCCCGTTTCTTCTCTGAGCGACGCCGAGAAGAGGGTCAGAGGACCTGGAAAAAACAGTTCACTCCGAAATTTGAAGCAAGCAGGCAAGAAAAAGTATCGTGAGCTCATGACAACATAAAACATCTCGCTCTCAGTTTTCGAAACCCATTGGGTAAGAAGTTGCTATTTTATTGCCCAACGTAGCTTGCCCGTCAGACTTGTCTTCATCATGTGCAACAGCCACGACAACATTAAATAACAGCTCCTCCGGATTGGAATGTTCTGCATGTGTTTGTCGCATGACATGTTTTTGAGAAGCAAATGAACTTCCCGTAGATCTGATCTGACTATGAAGCACCCCACTCGAGATGTCCGTTCCACTTTCTACCCGGAAGACCCATGAAACTTTACCTCTTTCGTTTCGTTTTGGATGCACTCTATCGCCTTACACTACTAAATTAGCTTTGACTTCAAGACTTGATGAGAGTTTGTTGAGATATTATAAATCACTCGTGATATAATTCAATTATTAAACTGACAAACCGAACGCTTTAAGGTTTACACAATCGCTACAAGCGACGCTGTTGAGTACGAGTTAGTTGGCTGGAATGCTTATCAAGTTTCTTTCTGTTATCAATTTCAGGATCAAGAAGAAAGACGCCGAAGCCCAATGATCTTCGTAGATTGTCGTTGGCTTTTGGCGGAAGTGGCTTTGTCATCCTCCCCCTCCTCCACGTCGTTGCCATCCTCCAAAGCTTGGAATTCGACCAAGAAATCCCCGGAAAAATTGCTTCCAAACCTTGTCACGCCGGCTGAATTGGATGAAGACGAGGAAATTGTTTCGGATGCAATCTAGAAGAGGGCCTTAGGAGAAAGAGGATCAAGGCATTATTACGAGACCACACGTGAAAAGGACTTCCAGAAACCGCAAACAAAACCAGAGAGGAATTATTAGAATCACCAAAAGAAAACCTTGTCACGAAATCTGAATCAAAAGGAAGAGAGAACGGCCAATGTCTTCGGTGTTATTATCTCAGAGTGATGGTCGTCTACGCTAAAAGCGTCAATGTTCCAATGATTTGCTGTGGTTTGGCAATGAAAGGAAAAGCGAAATAGAGAGGACTGACTCCACATAGGCACACCAATCGTCGATAAGTTATCTCAAGAGCTGTAGAGAGGGAATCCATAAATCTTCAAGGTGAATTCCGTGTTGGTGATTGTGCGTGTGTGCAACCACTCAACCATTCAGTCGACATCATTAGTTGTCACAACGATGAAGTAGAAGTCAGAATTATGCGTGAGAAAGCATTCGAAATCCCTCACCAGGATTAAGCGCGAATAACTATGAGTCCTCCGAAACAACCGCATGGCATTCCCAACCATTATTACTATCGAGAGCAACCATCGTCGGTCGGTTCATCGTACCCAAGCTCCCCAATTGAGAGATATTCCCAAGATGTCATCGGCTTGGAGAACCAAAGCCATTGCCAGGCTCACGCCCATCTACCACCCACTTCCTCCTTCGGATTCGCCCACCAAATGCACTCTACCAATTCTGCTCAGCCACCGATTCGTCTTCAGCGGACAGCAAGCCTCCAATCAAATGCAACTGGTACGAATCGAAGCAGCCTCCAAGGATCTTCGTTAGATTTCCACAATTTATCTCAAGATAGTGGAGTGATTAGCCCATCGCCTCATCCGTCATCATCTACGTTTTTGGGTAGTTTTGATCGAGGAGTGAATATTACGCCGTCGCCCCAAATTGGGGTCAAGCTCAAGTCAGATTTTGGCCAACACTGTCCCACGCATCAGTTGGGCTTACCTTTCCCTACAAGTGAAAATGGACCACCCCCGTTGCCTCCAAGGAAAGTGAACCCAGCTCAATGGATGGCCAGAAACCCCGAGTCTCCTGGGCCCAATCGCGATTGGGATAATTTCTCGCAATTAGGGCGAAACTCGTCGAGTTTCGGATCCACCAAATCCGGTGCTAGCTCTTCTTGGCGATCCCATATAATGCTACGAGCTGAGAACCAAAGGCTGTCTCTTTTAGGCACAAGTGGAGGCTCCTCGAGTTCAGATGAAACGGAGGACATCACTCACAATGTCACTATAGAGGCTTGCTATCCCATGCAAAGAGCACAACTAGAACAATGGCATGGATCGCCGCTCACGGTGAAGCCTGTTGGTATTGATAAACCTCCACCTCCTCCTCCAAGGGATCCGCGACGAAGACTTCAAGTGATAAAAGGTCTCCCTCGTCCAGATCTTTCTCGGCCTGTCTCATTTTCCTTTGAGACGCAACAAAACAATTGGATCAATGGTGAGAAGACGAAACAGAATGGAAATGTGAATGATCCAAGGCTACGGCCTTGGCACCGCTCCTCGTCTGAGCAAAATATCGCTCCAATTGAAATGAACGTCGATTTAAGTCCGCCATTGCCTCCCGCCCATTTCGGCGATGAGTTCGACATTCAACCTCGAAGTCGACGCCCTGTTCAGCTTCAGAAGTCACTGCCACCCAAAATGGCATTTGACGAGTTCGATAATGCCAACCATTTTCATCGGAGTCAACCATCCTTGTTGAATCTTCCGCCGATGCAAAATCCTCCTGCCGAGTATTGGAAGTCCCCTCCTCCAATGAATTCAACCAACTATCTCATGCACGAAAAAACGAGAATGGTTTTAAGTGATCAATCCAGGGACGCAAGTCCGCAAAGGCCTTTGCGGAAAAAGCAGGCCATGTCAGAATCCAAAAAACGCGTGTTGCGAAGTCAAGACAGTGTTCTGCATTCTAGTAGCCTTGTAGCTACGTCAAGTAGCTCAATGGAGAAGTGTGGAAAATCCAGTCCCAGTTCCATAAGCTCCAGGGATTCGGGTTGTTCAGAGCCCAAGTCAGTGTCAAATCGTGAAAGCCGGCCTCTTTCAGCCGTTTGGGAGAAACACGAATCCTTAGACAAAGAAAACTCTCCACCAGTCAAGGAGTTGTCACCTCCACGTTCGTTTGCGCACGATCCTGGATTTAGTACCAAAAATCGAAGAAGCAAATTTCGCGAGGCATTAAATGAGCTCGAGGACGTGATCTCTGGCATTCAAAAGGATCAAGACCTTCTTGATCGAGCGGAAAGGAGGGATCTTCCGACTGCTCATCAAGAGTTGATAGCTCAAGCACGGGAAAGGTTCCAAGTGCCAAGTGAAGAGAACAGTCGCTTGGATGACGATTCTAATGAGTTATTTTCTGATATGGATAACTTCATGAATTGGAACACGTCCAGTTCATTTGAGAACCTTCCATCCTTGAGCGGATCTCCTGTTCCAATGAGGCCAAGGAGTCGAACTCCAGCCTCGCGAAGGTCAGGTGTGATAGACAAGAAGACTGATGATATGCTCTACCGAGTGATTCGACCCAATAACCGCCCCCTTCCAGAAGTGGCTAATCCAATATCTAAGGTCAATTTTAGTTATTTGGAGAACACCCCTGGGTTGAACCCGGCAACTTGCACCAACAATGCAATCACTGGCTCAGAGTTAAGCTTCTATCGTCCAGAACCCGATACTCACGTAGATGATGTCCAATATCGAAAAATCCGCCATGCCAATGCTAACGCAATAAGTGATCCTCAGTCCAAGTTTGGCATCCCCAAGGAAGAGGTCTTGCCTTGTTCTGAGCGAGATTACCTCCATGCCGTGCCAGATGACAAGAAATACCGATCGACCTTCAATGCCATGAGAAATCCCGATCTGGTCAAGGATGATCTTGCGTTCCGCAACCTTCGCAAGGATTCCAATCATAGTGAACCGTCGGCATTGGGAATCGTTAAGGACCCAAATGTTGAAGACAAGGTTCATAGCTGCTGGCTCCATCGTCGTCTTGAGAGCGAGTATAAGGATGAAGTAGATCCCAATGAGATGACCCCTTATGTGTTTTATCCCAAGAAGAATCAGAACCTTTTGAAAGCGCTCTCCGAGCAGATTGCTCAAGTGATTCGAAAACAAAGTCATTCCTCTTCAGCTCAAGGGGACCCCAATGAAGTGGTCTTCAGTTATGAAGATCTCCGAGATCCTGAAATCATGAAGGCTGTGAAACAATCCCTGGACATTCAGGAGTCCGAAGAGGACATTCTCCGTGAGGAGCAAGAGAAACTCGAATGGAAAGGCAAGAATGTATTTGATCTACTCACTTCGAACATTGACGAAATTCTTCAGCGAAAGAGGATCAAGAATCAAACACGGCAGTTTCCGGACAGCACAACAAAAGTTGACCACCTTCCACTTGTCAGCAATGAGGCGGGATCTAAAGAAAAGCAAGACTCACCCGAAGAAAGTTCAGGGTCAGTTCAAATGCCAGATGTGATCGTTCAACATTGCGTGTTGGAACATTCGCCAGCTGTTCACGCCTGTTTCCAAAAGAAATTGGGCGATTTCCCTAAAGAAGATGAGGATCAAAGCAAATCGACCGAGGAACACATGAGCGATTTACCTTTGTCTTTACGTCTCAGCTCCCTGAAGAACAGCAAAGAACCGCCTAAATTGAAACTTTTGTCCTTGATTGAGAACATGCGTGAGAGTGAAAGAGAAATGGAACGTGCCGCTTCACACAGCGATGAGTTGACAGAAGAGATTGACAAATTGGAACAAAATCTTGCCGATCGGAATCCTTCTCAACCGGAGGATGATCGCCCTCGCGTTGAAGAAGACGACAATGACGCAAGCACAAGCAAACGGGAAGAAACTCAGGCTTCAGGTAAATCCCGGTGTGATCCCGAGCTGTCCAAACATGACGACACGACAGATTGGTCTTGCTGTTCCCAAGCTAATTCCCTCTTGGAACACCCTGGGCTTGTGATTGCTTTTTATTTTGCACTGGTTTGTTGTGGCCTGGTTCCGGGTGGTTTGGTTTTAGCTAGTATGAATTTCCTGGTATTACTCGTAATGGTCCTAGCTCTTTTTATGTCCTTGACTGCACCCTAAGATCTATTTGATATCTCTTCTTTGAGATAGGTACTCATTGCACCATATAAGTATTGACATATGAAGTCGAAAAGGTTAAAATCAATCTTTTTAAGAATCACATTTTTATGAATAAATTGCACAACCTATGTTTTCCAATATCAACGGCACCAACTCTGTCCAGTTCCTGCATTGCTCTCTAATCTATTGGCATACCTTTGGATTGAATTGGTTGAAATGGGGAATGACATCCACCCAATGTTTCTTCGAGCTCAAGGTAAGTCTGTCATTTCCCGCTTCATTTGGTGAAATTGGGAACTTTGGGTTGATACATTCACGAGACAACGGTCGTCCTAAAAAAATGTCTCTTTTTAACAATTCCGATTCATGATGGCAACTGCTTTACCCATTTTACTCCATGGGTGTTATTTACCTCTCCTTCTTAGGAATGTCTGATTCCCACACAGATTATCATTTAAGTAAGCTAACTTCAAGTCATTAATTATTAATTAGTCCTTAACTACTTATCATTAGTGAAGGACACATCATAGAGCAGATTGGACGTGGACGTCAAATCAATTCGTTGAAATTTTTGGGATTACATCTTGACGACAAGTTATCGTGGAAGACGCATGTATTAGAGTTAAGCAAAAAAGTAAGACAAACCCTCTTTACGTTATTTATGGCCAGAAATAACCTGCCTCAAAACCTTAGATTGATTTTATATAATGCTCTTATCAGAAGTAAGCTCGAATATGGAGTCGAATTTTTTCGGCACTCTTCAGCACTGAAAGGACTTCAAGTTCTCCAAAAGATGGCGGTGAGGTGGATCGTTATGGCAAGGAGAAGGGCTCATACAAGTGCGTACTTTAAAAAGCTTAAAATTCTAAGAGTTTCAGATTTGGGAGCAGTGAGGCAATTAAAACATGTGCATAATGCTCTACAAGAAAAACTTCCGAAATCCATTAATAAGTTCTTACACAAAGTACGTCGGGGTGGGGAAACATATGTATCCTTGCCATTAGTTCGAAAATGTTGGCTACAGAAATTACCTGACTATGCGTTCGGTAAAACTTGGAATGAATATCACGCTTGCAACAAAACGATATACGAAAACGAAATATCGCTGAAACGATGGATCGCGTGTGTCAGAGACCAAATCATTAGCTCTTACTCGACCACTTGTGACGTGAAAAATTGTTTCTCCTGCCGGCAATCCGGATTTTCTCTTTGATGATGCTTTACCTTCTAGGACCGTGAATGCTTTCCAAATGACCAACTCTCTAGATCCATTGCCAATACGTTTGATGAAAATTTTGATGTGATAACCCTTAATCTTGAGGCATCTTTATTAAGATGCAACAAGCATGGTCCTCATGAAAACAAGCCGTTATGGCTTATGAGGATCCACGGTTTCAAAACAAACCAATTGTAAATACAACCAATCATTTTACCCTTTGAGACCGAAATACATACATACATACATACATACTTCTAAATCCAACTCGGGGGGGAAGAGGACAGCTCAACCCAATAATACTTTTTAGTCATGGCAAACTTTATGAGTTGGAATTCAATTGAGCCAGGCCAACTAAGGAAAGGGAAAAATTAGTGATGTGTTTCGAACCAGGAGTGCTGCCAGTTTTGACTCGGAAGTACTGATGGAAAAAACCAATCTTTCAATCTTTCTCACGCGAGGTTGCTGGCTTTAGGTTTGCCATCACCCCTCACATAGTACAACAACTTGCAAAATCAAGAAGCAAGTTCCTTCTGCATAGCGCCCCTGAGCCAAAGATGAATAAAGCAAGGGGTGCCACTTGCGCTCACCTTCAGAAGAAAGCCTTTTTCCTCATGGAATTCAACCGACAAATGATAGACGCTAAAAGCTAATTGGCAGAGCTAGTTGGGCAACCTATCGTGAATATGATTGAAGATTGGATTGTTTCCATCACTACTCGGAAGTTTATCGCTGTTAAAAAGGGTATTTTTTGTAATATTGTATTGAACTTTTTGAAAAGACCTAATCAGCATCCAATTTGGCAACACTCGAACTAGTTCGATTTCGAGTTCCATCCATATTTCGAGTTGGCAGTGCTGCCATATTTTATGGCAGATAAGGTCTATTGCTTGTTGAAAAGTTTAGTTGTGGTCAGATTTTTGACCCTAAAAACCAAAATGGCAAAACTCTACCAAAAATCCAACTCGAAACACATCAGTAGGAAAAATGGAGCCACTTGGATTCGATTTTTATTTTGTTGAGGAAAAACAGAATAAAAGAAATGTTGCCTTTCTTCAATCTACAAATTCTTTTCATTCCTCACTGAATTTCCCCCTTCCTCTCGTAAGCCAAGAACTAACGAGGTAAACGACATACACACAATTGCTCTCTTTCTTTCTTTTTCCCTGTATCGAGTTGACTGCAAATGGGGGAAGAGTGGGACATGAATTTCTCTTGGCTCGGTTCCAAATGCAATTTTTTTGCATGATAATGATACCCTAAGTCAACTCATGTCTGTTGACCAAGCTGTCCGAGTTCTGGCTCAATGCATTGGCAATGTCTTACTTACTTCACAGAGCTGCTCTCCCCCAATAGATCAAGGTTAGCTTATTGGAAAGTTGAGTGAGTCAAGTTGACATCGTGTTTCTAAATTGACACTTTCTCAAGCAAAAATCCCATAGCGGTCTGCTTGTTTTGCTCATATCTCCTGGCCTCGTAGATGATGTCAGGTCCAGATTTCCTTGAACTGGACATCAATGCCCTCTGAGAGAATTGGGTCGGGGACGAAAATACTTTCCTTGAGCTAAATAGAGATCTGCACGAAATGCTTCGAGGTGCTAATAATGTCTTCCCTCTTTTCAGAAATGCTTTAACTCATCCATGTCTCCTCCCCCTTCATTACGCGTCTTTGCTTGTGTGCCAATTTGATCCATCTTAACCTCCATTGACCACCTGAACCCAAAACACGTGTGCTTGGCTAACAACTTCATTGGATCTCGCCGGCACGATGGATTTCGAATTTTTGATATTTTATGCCAAAATAACAAAAAAATGAAAAACCGACTTCAAACCTCAAAACTTTAGAAGAAGATACTAATAACAAACTTATGCAATTTTGACCTTTTCCAACCACTGATTCCGTTTCAAAGAAATTCAGCGTTCTCCCAAGATATTGTGAAGAATGGTGAAGTATGAGTATGACCAGAGTAGGCAAGTTAGTTTTGAAACGAATCGAAATGTCATCGAAATGTCGAAAAAGTATGGTTATGCAAGGATGAATCAAGAAATTTAGATGTCCTTGGGTTATGCCAACATTAGAATGAAAACCGTTTGATTTAACTCCAAAGATCCTGAAAAAAGGACATAATTTCACCACTAATGTGAATTTCCTTGTAAAGGCAAAAAACTTCAAACATTATCCTAAAGGTAAAAATATTCCCTATACTAGTCTTAGTTCAAGGTAAACTTATTACAATTGTTAATTCAAAAAACTGTTTTTGTAAAGCACTAGCGAAAACTGCAGCGACAAACGTTCACAATTTGATGACTTGAAATAAGTAGATAGCACAGTTAAAGGGGATTCCAATGTCACAATTTTTGAGCAATATTTCATCCTCAATGTGGTCCATCTTTTTATTGTAATTGCAACCAGGTATCCATGTTAATTTCCAGCCTTGATGTAGTTTATTTTTTTATTTCAACCACATTGAGATTTCAAACAGATTATGATTAAAATCAATTTAACCTGAACATGGTTTAAACTGTTGTAACCTAAACTTGGTTCAAATATTGTTCTAACCATAATGGGGTCAAAAATAATCAACATAAATAAAGGTTGGTTTCATGTAATGGGATTCTTCAGTCAGGGAATGGGATGATCTGGTTTCAACCAAGACCAGCCTGGCAAACTCTTGAAAATTCAAATAACCTAAGCAGCCAATTTTGAGGACCAATTTTGAAGCCAAGAGAGCCAAAATGTCGCTAAGTACTTGCTTAACGCAAGCTAGACAAAATGTAGCCAATATCACTCATGGTTTCACGGATCTGGCTCTAAAATTTAGCTCTAAATGCTAAATTTGGTCAGGCTGCGGGCCGAAACTGAGAATACAGTGTGAGATTTGTGTCTGAAATGTACATATTTCATCAAGGTGCTGAGAATGTGCGATAGCAAATGGAAACTTTTTTGAAAAGTTCAAAATTTCATATTGTGGATGAAAATTCCATCAAAAGTTGAGAGATTCTCAAAGCCTAAAAAATTCTTAAACATTTGACACATTTGACAGGTTTGGCCAAATTCGTAAATAAGAGTTCAATTAAAGGTAAAAAATACAAAAATGCTGAAAAATATGTTTGTTACCAAATTTACACTATTTATCCGTCCCTCAAGATTAAGAACAGGAACTTTAGATGAATAAACTTATTCGTCTTTTTTAACTTTATTCGTCGCAAAATTTTTTTCGTCTAATTTGGATTTTATTCATATTATTTCATCTAATTGGGCAATTTTATTCGTCTTTTATCGTTTAATCGGCCAAAAACTTGGATTTTCTTGGATTTCAAGTTCTTTAAGCGTAGTTTTCAATTTTCCAAGCAAATAATAACTTCGAAGGAAGTTCAACGCCAAAGCTTAAGGCAAGGTAATAATTTGATTGTCAGTTGCGGTATTGGGGGGTTGGGGGGGGGGATTTTTTAATACCGCTACAAGGTATGGGATTCCCTGTAAAGAGAGTTAATCATTAATATAATTTATAAAGTTTCTAAAATTAAAGTTTATATGAAATTTGATCTACCAATGAGTTACTGTTGGCAGATCTATACAACCCTTGAATAATGGGTTGGTCAGGAATAGTATTTAAGAATTTGTCCAATCCTGCCTTAAATGTTGTTAGAGGATCAGCTCCTACATATTCCCGACGAAGGCAAATAGGCAACAAGTTGAACAATAATGGACCCCGATAAAGAAGGGGGGGGGGCGGATTTTTAATACCGGCACAAGGAAAGGGATTCCCTGTAAAGAGAGTTAATCATTAATATAGTTTCTATAATTAAAGTTTATATGAAATTTGATCTACCAATGAGTTACTGTTGGCAGATCTGAACAACCCTTGAATAGTGGGTTGGTCAGGAATAGTTTTTAAAAATTTGTCCAATCCTGCCTTAAATGCTGTTAGAGGATCCGCTCGTACATATTCCCGACGAAGACAAAAAGGCAACAAGTTGAACAATAATGGAGCCCGATAAAGAAGAGAGGAGGACTTCATTGTTCGTACTAGCCTAGTTTCCTTAAGATTTGGAGGTGCTCTCAGAGTGCATGTAAAATGCGAAAAAAATAAGAAAGCGAAATATAAAATGTAAAATGTAAAAAAAAATTCCACATAGTAATTGTAATTAATTACATTTTTCCACGTAGTTATTGTCATTAATTATATTTTTCCACGTAGTAATTGCAATTAATTACATTTTTCCACGTAGTAATTTTAAATGTAATTAATTACATTTTTCAAGTAATTGACCCAACCCTCCTGACAGTACAAAAAACTGTGAGGACATATTTACAATAATGAAAGACACGTAGCAAACTAAAGCTTTGAAATGTCAGAACCTAGTTCTGACCCATCCCTAGTCATTTTGGCCCCAGAATCCACAGCTGAATTCGTTCGATTACACTCATCCATTGACATCAATCATTTTTATCTACATTTGAATTTGTTATTAAAGTAAGCAATCACCAAACCTAGGATTTAAGCTCCGATTTGAGAAACACTCGCTGATTCTAGCGTGACCAAACAAATGCACACTTTTTAAAAGCTCAAGTGTCTCAAGATCCTTTTTCTACCAAGTCTTTATAATTTCCTCTTATTTCATATGTACATAGTAACACAGTTGAAACAAATTTTGATGGAATAATCAAGGAATTTAGAAATCAAAGGGCCCCAAAAGCATTGATAAGATGTTTTTGATTTTGAACATAACCTCTTCACTCTGAAAACTCATGAAACATCTGCAGCCGGCTTTGCATTTCCAAACAAAGCATTTGACGTAAGCCGAACGATTCGTGTGAGGCCTGGTAAGAGGAATGGAACCTCATTTGATTTTTGCAATCTTGCCCATTGCATTAGCCATTATCCTAAATACGTTGGGAGTAGAGCAAGAGACCAGCAATCGAGTTCAAGCGGCAGTCGTTTGGGTTGCGGCATCTGTCTGGCTCTTCTGGTCGTTTTGCTAGGGCTGCAACAGAAGGGACTTTCGCCCCCGGAACGGTCATGCTCGCATTTTATGATAAGGTACGTGGGTTATGTTTAGGTTAAGATGATTTTGACCATCATGTGGCCGAAAATCAAGTTAGGTACCTTAATGTGGGTGATTTTTTATTTCTAGGTTGGAAAGAAAGATGGGTACTTGGTTGTGGTTGAACAAGAAGCATGGAAATCATGGAGTAGGAGGCTAGAAATGAGAATTATGATTTCCAGCAGAAACGAACCATTCTTCTGCAAATGAGACCTGACTTGCATTGAGAAGAACACGTATTTCAAATTATAGCCCAATCGAATGCCAGAGTGAAAAGTTATGTCATCTCAAACTTTATCAACAAACTTTTGTCAACAATATATAGGCAAGGTCTCATTTGCAGAAGAACGTAATTGAATTGTTCTTACTGGAAATCATTATTCTCATTGCTAGCCTCCCACTCCATGATTCCAGTGCTTCTTGGGTTGAAGTAAAAGATGAACCATGATTTAGGATGAAAAATTGCCAAAAATGGTGGTTTTAGAATCCCCTTATGTTATTCACTGAAATAAATCTTAATCCAAAAAAGTTGACAGTAAAAAAACATGCATATAATTCTCAAAAACGTCACTAAATTCAAAAATATTAAATTTCATCTAACAAATACTTTTGTGATTACATCTTTGATAGTTCACTAATGAAGTGTGTCAAGTTCAAAGAAGCAGAATTAATCAAAGACTGAATGATGGGACAAAGCTTTTAATCAGAGCAGAGAGGCCTGTAAATGGATATCAGATATTGACCATGTTTAAATCTAGGCCAATTTTAGCGAAAACTTGTTAGCAAAAATTGGTAGCCCTATTTGTTTGTTTGTGCTGGAGTCAGAAAGCAGCTTCGCAGCTGCGTTCTGATAGAGGCCGCTCCACTTGAACAAGCATTAATTTTTACCTCACCCTCGGGAATGACCCCAGCTTCGCCCATTTAAGCCGTCAAGAGCCGTGACCACTGCCAGGGTTGCTTCAATCCCGCCCGGTTGACATTAAACCCGAAAAACCCGCCCGGGCAAGTTTTTCGGGTTTTTCTCCTTTTTGCCCTAAAAGCCCCTAATTCGTCCCTTAAAATTGTACTCACCGCTATGTGAGTGCGACTTAAATTCAATACTCGTCGATCTTGTATCTCCTAAAACTCTTGAAGAAGATATGAATTATGTATGGGGATTTGTTATAAATAGGGCTTGAATAAAGTTATTTTTTTCTTTTGGCTACAAGTTGCAGGCTTTTAGCCCTAAAGTTGCAATATGTTGTTAAAAGTTGCACTCAATGCGACAGAAGTTGTTATCAAGTTGCCATTTTCTCCCTTAAGATGTTACTTGTTTACATAAAAGTGTCGAATTTGGCCAAATATATGTTTGGGTAAAGTTTATATCGCAAATTTCTCTTTTTAAACCTTAGGCTACCTTAAGAACATATTTTTTGCTTTACACAAATTATTCTAGAATTTGAAAAAAGCACTAATTCTTTGAAAAAGTACTGTGAAAGTGTGTAAAATATTTATTTCAAATAATTTCCCGCAGGATTTAAGCAATTGAGACAAAAAATGTCAAAGGTTGCTGTTTCTTGCGAAAAAAATCGAGTTATAAATATGTTGTGTATCGTCAAAACTCAGATGTGATATGTTAATGTGGTCCAATATGAAGAAGAGTATATGAAGAGTTAATAATATGAATAATAATATTGTAAAAAAAAAAACAAAAAAAAACCGAAAAACCCAGAAAAACCCAAAAAAAACGCCCAAAAAAACCGGGTGGGGTTTTCTCCGATGCAACCCTGACCACTGCATGTAACTTAATACCACAGGTCACTAGGACTCGACAAGCCCGGGATCGAACCGGGGCGTCGAATCGTGTACAGCCAGTACATTTTTCCCGACTTAAGTTTTTTTGTGTTGGGGGGCGGGGCGGATTTTTTAATACCACGTCAAGGAATGGGATTACCAGTAAAGAGAGTTAATGATTAATTTAGTTTATGAAATTGCCGTTTATTTGAAATTTGATCTACCAATGAGTTACTGTTGGCAGATCTGTACAACCTTTGAATAGTGGGTTGGTCAAGAATAGTATTTAAAAATTTGTCCAATCCTGCCTTAAATGCTGTTAGAGGATCAACTCCTACATATTCCCGACGAAGAATAATAGGTAACAAATTGAAAAATGTTTTATTTAATGTTAACAATGTTTATTTGAGGAGTTTTATTTGCAATTGAAATCTTTCAGATCAGGAAAGCTAAAAAACAAGAAAAGTAAATGGAAATGTTCAAATTTTCAAACGTCCTACTAAGTGTAATCAGGCTTATTGGCGAGGACTTTATATGATCGCTCTTATTTTCTCTTGAGGGAGTTTCAGTTAATATTAGACGATTTAGGACCCCTTTTGTCCATGTTATTGACGCCAAACCCTCTCAGAGAAAATATTCTAATACCAGTTAGTTCAACTCGGTTCAGGACTTTTAATTATTTCAAATATTACATCATGTTTTTTAAATCACGATTTTCAATCAAATAGGCCCTTTCCCAACAAAAAAACATCCAATCAAAAGCGAATTTCAGGCAGGGACAACCTATAAAATAGGATCCCTTTCAGGGGTCCTTGTTGAGGGTTAGAAAGGCATTCAAAAAATCACACTGTGTTTATTTAGGTTCAATTACCTTCAAATCTTGAGCACCTTGTAAGAGGTAAATAAGATCAATCCCAAATTCAAAAGGTTGTTCCATTCTGCCAACTCTAAAACATTAAGCTAAGTTGATTTGCACAAGGACCCAAAAAACTTTCGATTAGAATTTCGGTTTCGGTCAAACCTTTGTAAAACGAAAGCAATGAAGTACTACAAAAACAATAAATCTTTTTCCTATTTTACTATTTACCTTCTAACATCCGGTAAAAAAGAAGTATGTCATGCATGGTATTTGCCTCAGGTCAGTGCCTTTCGTTTTCGTTTTTGATCAAGACCTTTTTTGGCCAACAGTTTCTTTCTGACAAGGCCGCTTCACAATGCTAGAAATCTCCCAAATTCAAGTCGGCACAAATCTTTACTACATGTTCCATTCTCTTGACAAAAAATGTTCATGGATCTCACAATGGGAGTGATTACCGCATCAATTTACAGACCTGCTGTCGTTAGCAGTCTAAGCTTGCCAAAAATTGCCTGAGTTTTAAAGGGTCAGATTTTCGAAAAATGAGGATATTTTCAATATAGAGCTCAATATAGAGCACTAGGTCAAAGCATCTTTTAATCAAAACTTCAGATAGTTCCAAGAATTTGCAATTGTCTTCGTTGGCTTTTGGTTCCGATACGCCCCACATCGACAACGCGATTTAGCTGTTAGACTCAAAATTTACACGATGACGAAAATGACCTTACACGATTGAAGTTATGAGGGACTAAAGCCAAACCTAAAGTCAAGATAAAACAATAATTGTGACTGATAAGGTAAATTGTGATAATTTTGCAATAGATATTGAGGATACTGACTGGGTCGCATGTTAAGGGATGACAGATTTTTCAGTTTGTACCAAAATCAATTCAGATGAATGGGCCTCGACACCCTAACTGCTGTACTTGAAATGCTACAGTTAAGGCGAGTATACAGTATACTCGAAAACCGCTAGTCTGACCTGATTTTGGTATACTCAAGAAAAAATCTAATATGCGTTATCATGTGGCTGTATCACATAGAGTTCAATCTGATTTTCTATCTGCTCAATCATGTTTGCGCGCTCTACTTGGTTGTGATTGACAATTCACGTAAGTTTCGCACTTCTATGAAAAATGTGTTTGGTCGCAAAGAATATTTTGTTTGAAAAGGCGTTTTTTAGAGACTCTAGACCAGAGTGCCATCATGGTAAAGAGATCTTTTCAAACCATATTTGCAATAGACCAATGGCATCGATGACAGTCCTTAAATTTAGAGCACATTGAAATCAGATTGAACCCCATCGCCGTCAGTACTTGGGGACTAGCAATTTGGCAAGATTAAATTCAAGTAATGTCAAAATTTGAACGGCAACATATTATTCAAACTAGGATCCACCGAACTGTTTTTCGAAACATATTTGCAGATGCGTAACTGCAAAGTCTGATCGTTTCCATGGTTACATGTATCTAATAGTAATTTGCAAAAACAAGAACTCATTTGCTTTGCCTTGCCAATCAATACAATATAATCAACGTAAGCACCCGTCCAGCTGTCCCGTTTTGTTTTTGTAGTGTTATTATGATGTGCGTCATCTTTATATAACTTCTCTATATTTTTAAATAGCCAAGATTTTTTTTCCATCGTCACTGTAAACCGTTTTCTAAATGCTCCATAAAATCACATAAGAAATAAATGTAATGTACACATAGCATCTGAGTGAAATGCTGGAGAAAAAGGATTGTTATTAGAAAAATAACAGGTTATCACGGTCTCGGAAATGAGACACACCTCGGCTTTTGAAGAGCACTTATGGTTTGGCCATCGTCCAATGGCAAATCAATTAGGCCCCGGGAATTTTAGCAATTTGGTCCTAATCTTGGTGTGTTTCTGAACATATACATCCATCCATAGTATCTTTCCATGCTCCTTGCTTGCCCTCTAAAATGCCTCCCTGAACGCGTCCAATTCGCCAATCGGCCGGCTAAAGTACTCAAAGAGGCCCAACTAATTCCAGCAAGATCTAAAAAAATAGAAGTGGGTGGGTCAAGCTGCTCGAACAACTCCTCAAGGGGCAAACATATGTGCAAGTCACTCGATAAGAAATATTTCCCTGAGAGTGTGATTTTAAATCCACAACTGCGAGCTCAGGAGTGAGTAGAGTGTGAATTGAGGACAGACACACACATACATACATACATACATACATACATCTTGATTTCCACAAAAAGACGCTCGTTATACCCAAAACAAGAACATGGAACTTTAAGGAGAGCAAACTGCTAGATGGACATTGGGACATTGCGATAATGAAGTCGGACAACATGACACTTTCACCGGAATTGAAGTGGTGACTGATGTGTTGTGAAAAGCACGATTTGTCAAGGAACTATCTTTACATTGATAAGTGATGAGTTGGAGACGATTCCATCGTGTCATGGTTGTAACAATCGACTTGATCATTGGTCAAGAGAGCTCTTGTGAAACCTAAAGTGATCAAGCAGCTTCGGATAAAATTAGTGATCAATCATTCTGGGAAGACGACCACCAAAATTTGTGGAGGAAGAGTCCATCCACTCCAGTAGAATTAGTATTGAGCGAGTGAGCGCATGAATGAATGTACATATGTGGTTTTGATTCGTCAATCAGTTCCAATTGTGTCTCTCACGGGTTGAGAAGTGGTTTATTGAAAACAAGTGAACCTATCATCATCCTTGGCTCCCGAGTCCTGATTAGTTTCCAGGAACACACAACCAACCGAAGAAGATGGCATTGTTTTGCGGTGGTTGTATGGAGCACTAGTTGCTTGAGAAGTACTATTGTGGTACTTATGTTGCCTTTTCTGTGAAACATTTCGTAGGATTTCTGGCCTGAACCCTGAGAACGAGCCAAAATAGTTCTCATCATTAACACGATTTACTCGTTGTAGACTCTGTACTGTGCATACTCGCTACCGTCTGAAAGTGCGGGTTTGTTTGATATTTTACAGGGTGCGGGGAACCATCCCGGAATAATTTCACTTTTAAAAGTATCCACTTATCACCCTACAATTTCCAAAATAACATTTTCTCGACAGGAACTAGAGCGATCTTTTAGAGAATCTTTTTAGTTATGCAAATTCTACAGTTTTACAAGATAATTTGACATTTTGTGACAGTTTTTGTAGCAAAGCAAGTTCTAAAAGGTGGCCTTTAAAGCAAAAATTAAACAAGAATATGAATTTTTTGATCGCGTTTGCAAACTAGAAACCGGTGTTGAAACAAGGGCCAAAAAATTCATTGTGGACCGTAAAATGTCTTTTCATTTACGTAAGTTCTATTCCGTACCCTGTAAAGGAGAAGATAACACAAATCTCGAAGCGAAGAAAAGTGTGAGTAAAATGTTGCCAATGGTTCAAGAGAAAATCCCTGAACAGCATCTGAACCCGATCAGTCGCTTCATTGGCATGCTCTGAACCAGAAGTGTTACATTACTAGTGGTATACACGATGGAGCGATCTTCCCTCGTCCGAGATGTCCAATCGCAATATGTGGCCACATTGAACCAAATCATTGAGGTCACGGCCTCCGGGTTCCAATCCCAGGATCCTCTTCAAGGCCAAAGGCAATCTGTTTTTACCACATTTGCCAAATCCTCTTGGTTGACTCCAAAGAGGCATCAAACCAACAGTTTGAAGAAGACTGACCCTCGCTCAAAATCTCAAGACCTCAAAGCTCCTTGCCACCATAAGGCACGTGGAGCTAATAAGAACATTGATCGCTCTTGGGATGTCGACATTTTGAAGGTCAGATACGAGCCCAAAGATTCAAATGGAGGCTCTTTGGACAGTTTGTCCACTAATTCAAGTGGCGAAAGAGCTCATGGCATTGGAACACGTGTGGTTGTCTCAACCAGAGATTCAAAACCAATCAACCCAAGTCATCGATGTGCTCAGACTCTTCCTCATCCTCGTCGATGTTCCAAACACCAGCAACTAACATCATCTTCAACTCTGACTCACAAGCACGCGTGCTCCAAAAAGAAGCGTGAAGATGCGAAATCTGAGCCTGTAAAAGCCTCGAAAACTGCTCCTTGTGAAATTCCAGTGTTATTTAGTCGGGGTTCGTTGAACCACATCCAAACCATCAAAGTCCAACCCTCTCCAGTCGCTCCCATTGAAATTGAACCGACGGAACATGTGCCAAAGGGGAGCTCCAACATACCGAGAGAGCCCTCTACGGATTACGAGCTTGTGGAACCCAACCCTAATCCGGCGAGGGTAGAACCTCCCGTGAAGACCTTTCCCAAAGATTATTGCAAACCCAACCAATGGCGTGGGAAACGCCAAACCAACAAGCCGAGGCGGTCTTTATCCACTTCGAGCATCCTGAGTCGACGAGGAAGAAGTTATGAAAACCTGTCCTTCCACACTCATTTAAGGAATCGAGGTACTCTAGTGTTGGTTATTTGGCTCATCAAAGTTTTTAGGGCAATAATTTGGGATTTTGATCTTTTTTTTCTTCTGTAAACAACAATTTTCTCTCGCGGGTTAGCAGAAAAAGCTATGTGCAACAATTCAAGTAGAAGGTTGTTTCAAGAGTTATTGCCGTTGGTCTAAAAATGGTGAGAAAAATATTAATAACAATAAGATTGAACGTCATCAAATTTCTCCTGAAAAAGCACTTAATTAGCACCAAAACTTTTCATCGAAAAAGATCTGCCGAAAAATTGTTTGACCGAAGCCATCAGTTTCCACCGGAAAAATGGCTTTCCTGAAACCGGAATCTTAAGTATCCGATAAAACGAAGTCTTAATAAAATTACGTTGATTTTTTCGTTAATGAGAAAAGATGTTTCGGTAATAGTCAGGGCTTGAGCCGTTCTTAATTTCTCAGCGGATTATTGCTCCCATTTTTTCTCTAAAACTGAGGGATTCGTTATTCTGGAATTCCTTTTCAGGAAAAGCAATGGCAAAGCCAATTACTCGTTACAAAAGTACTTTAATCAAAAAGGTCTTCTTATGAAAATTTGGTAATATGGAACTAAAATCAGCAACAAAATATCTTGATTTCATGAAAATGAATATACCTTTTGTTTATTTGTTCATTAGATTCATTGAAGTATGAAGCACATGATTTCTTAGGTTTTATGGAAGTAGTTGAAAAATTACAGTGACCAATAACGAGTCCTCATATGACAAGGGTCGGCAACCACTTTCTGGTCAGGTCCCAACAAATTCGCCTTTGTGTTGTAAGGAGCCCTCCAAACAGATGCTGGTATGTTCATGGGCGCACAAATTAGCTATCAAAGAACTCTGGGACCACAAGTTCAATACTATGCATGCCCTCGGGCCCACTATTTTAGACTTTAACCAAAGTTCCTGGGCCCGTCAAAGCCCACCCATTGGGCCATATGTGGGCCAAAACCCATTGGTTGCCTACCCCTTTTATAGGACCTGCTAGGGGAGCTGGGGAATCAAAAATATATTTGGAATCAGTAATTTCACTATTTACACATTTGGCTGGTACTTGAAAAAGCGAACAAAACCTTTGGCTGATTTACTAGATGTGATTGGGATGCTCATTTCATGAAAAAGCATTTTATTTCACTTTTTTCGATTTTTTTTGCATTTTATTTCACTTTTTTCGATTTTTTTTTGCATTTTTCATTATTTTATATGCATATTATATATATTTATATGCATTTATATGCATATTTTATATGCATTTTTGCATTTTTTGGCGTATTTATCGAAATTTGGTGCATATTTTTTATGGCATTTTTCTATTTGCATTTTTGGCCTTGTCGAAATTTGGTGCCTTTCCCAAATTCTTAAAGAACGTTAATATCTTAAGAAAATCAAGCGCTATGAATGGTTTTCATGGTCGTTATGGCCATTAACTTTAGTCAAAATGTTCCTCAGCTGGGGGTCTTTTTGCATTTTCTTTTTTTTGCATTCTTTTTGATGCATTTTTTGGCGTTTTTGCAGTATTTGTGTAGCCCTTGTGATGAATAAAATGATCTCTTGATGAAGTGAAAATACAGTGCATTTTTGTCAAGGATCAAAGTAAGAGTAGAAAAATGGAAAATTTAGCAATTCATCAAACCTACTTTATGTTGCACCTCCCTTGGGTTCGCAAAGAAAGGCATTTTGTTCTAAGTTTTGGTTAAAATTGGTTAAAGATACGCTATCAGGGCCATATAACCACTGGGTTAACAAAATCATTGAATGATCGGGGCAAAAAAATGTCATCGATTCCAGTTTGGACGTTGCTTCATTGCCGTAATCAAGGCCGTTGTATTTATCCGTGCCCGAATGTGCAAATTTTACCTAAATATTATTTCGTTTAATTAAAAGTGTATTCTGCTCATACTCACTTTACTTCATGTGTCAGTATTCCTGTTTAATGGTGGGGGTATTTAATCTTTTTGTTCCTCTGTCTCACTTTGTTACCAGGTATTGTAATTATGCCTTCAAAAATCAGGTTTAAGCTTTCGAAATGATAATAGAGAAAAGGACATTTTGGACTTTCAAAAAGACAGGAGTAACGAGTACTTCTGGAGTTTTTAGGCCGGTACAATTACAGCATTTGTTTAATTGCAATGGCATTACCTAGAAATACTAAAAGGCAGAGATTGGCAATCAAATCTATGATTGCCCGACCCGGCACGGACTGTCTGTGACGTCATTCATCATGCGGGAAGCCGAAGTTCATGATTAAAGGAACCTTTTCTTCTAAGAAACACATCTAAACTATTTCGCTCATTTGATAGGGCAGTTTGGTTATTGAAAATCCTCAAGTCTGCTGGAAATGTGTCTAAGGTATTTACTCGATATGCAAAAAGTGAATTTCAACTAGTGTGGAGTTTAAACAGGGGCCGATTAATTCACATGATCGGGTGATTGACAACAAAATCTCAGTGATGTGAAATCTCGGCTTGCGCAAGGTTTTTCACGGGAGGTTGCAAGGTAGGGTTACCTCTTAGAGAATGGGTGCTTTGCTCTTGTATATGAGCAAACACGAATTTGAGTTTGATTTGCAACCCTGCTCAGAAGTCACAAAAGTCAGGGATGCCTTGCCTTTTGGCGCTTCCTAAAGAAAAAAACCTGTTTATGAAGGCTGGTAGACAGTGGGGAATATGATTTCACTTAAGTAAATTGGCAACCCCAGCACCAAGTCAGATCACTACAAAATCAAGAAAGAAGAAGAACTCTGGTTTGTTGTTGAACTTCGTTAGAATTAGCTGAATGTTCAACTGAATGCTCTTGACCAATCACCAGCGTGAATCATCGGCACCGTGTGTTAACCTACGAATGCCAATATCTATCTCAGGCTATCTAGCATTACCGATTTTTTTTGCCAAAGAGGAAGGAATTACTACCCTTTTGTTATGGGTAGAGTGCGATATTCTCATTTGATCAAGTACAAAATCTTCCTAAGATCGACTTTTGACTCATTGGCCAAAATTAATTTGCGTTTGAATTTATGATTCTCGCATCAAGAAAAAAATATATTAAAATGTTTACAACTAACTCATTACTTGTAGCAATTGAAATGTGCTAGCTTTCAAAGAAAAATTGAATTTCACTCATGAAACTAGCTCGTTGAAAAAAACCGTTTGCTGTCCCGATTTGAATTTAAAAAAAGCTTGTGACGTGTCGGTGACCAATCGACCCTCAAGATACCCACGGCCCATCGTCGGGCCTTCCAAGATTCAGATCCCTCAACCTCTAAATTTTAGCATGTTTCTTGGCTAACCTTGGACCGGGTTTGTTTTCGTTTTCCTCTTATCAATTTCCCTCTATTTTTCAACCTAATTCTTCAAAGACCCATCAACAAATGAGTGACATTGACTTCCCCAAAATGAATCAATCAAATTCCTTCCCGACCGATCATCTGACTCTAATCTCGTATGTTTTGTTCTTTCATTCAGCTGAACTCGGCGAGTCCGTTGTCGGGGAAGGCGCGCCCGCTTCCTATATTAGCCCAACTCCTCCCGTTCCATCTATGGCTGGGCCTGCTGCTTGGGCCAGCAGTTGCCCTGGAGTTCTCGCCTCTCCCGTTGCGTATTCTCGTGCTCCTCCTCCTCATCTTCCTCCTCCACCACCTCCCCATTCCCATCAGCTGGTGCCTCCTCCGCCTCACCGTCCTCAGTCTCCCAATCATAATAAACAACTTCTGCTCGGTCCCCTCAGAGCAACTCCAACAGCACACCCTCAACTCGAACCTCAACCACAACACCACCAAAACACCCTTCACGGTTGGAATACCGAGTTACAAAGAGAGACCCGAGAATCCCGTGGAACCAGTGATCACGGACAGCCTCGACAAGGCCTAGTTGATCCACGTTTGGGGTTACGGACACGTCCCATTCGTCCGATTTCTCTAGAAGCCTCGGAAGTGTTCGCCAACCAACGGGCCTTCATCTTAGGCCTACCTGGACCCCCCAGTCCCCATGATTCGGCTCCATCTCCGTCCGGTAAGCCTTGAATTTTTGGATTCGATTGTTTGTCCCACATTCATATTTGCGTTCAAGACAAGGGACAAAGTGCGTCTCGGTCGACGACAAAGAAAAAGTCACGCTCTGTAGTGTTGAGTAATGGAATTGTGTCCCAAGTCTCGTCCAACAGGCGACACGGTTGAAATAGACAGCAGCCTGAGATTTGTGTCAAGAATTGGGCGTTTTGGGAGCATTTGCGTGGTCAAATTGTGAAAGAAACACTCGGTGATTTTTCCTCGCAAATATTCAACATTGGCTTTGAAAGTAACCGAAAACGGGAGTAAACGAAGAAGCGTTACGAATGATTTAGTCACTGGATATACTTTTCTCAACCAGACGCATGTCTGTCATTTGAATCTGCAATTCTTGCGTAACATTTTTTTCTGGTCAATGGACGAAAAACACTTGGCAATTAGATTGTGTTTCCAAATTGATACTCCAGTTCGATTCAGGCCTTTTGGGTCAAATCAATAGACTTTTGTGGTCACTTTTGGAGATGTTATTGTTTAAAGTAAACAAAATTTCTGATCAGATCTTTTCGGTATTTGTAAAAGAGATCAAAAAATTAGATTAAAAAAAAAAGGTCACATAACACTTGTGTGAGTCCATTTTAACCCTCTAAGGAGCGCTTCCAGTTCTTAAGCCCGGAAATCAATAGAAAACTCTCCTTTTTAAACATCATGGCAATTAATGATTCGCGAAAATATGTTGTCCACAACACTTACGAAGATTGTGGGGCCCAATTCAAGGAATTGAAAACAAACCAATGTTGGTGAAAAGTTGGAGAAAGGGAAGAGCCCTCAGATATCACATGTGGTGAGTGACCTATTTGGCCCGTTTGACTCTCGATGTAATAATTAATGACCCTACCTTTTCCCCAACTTTTCACCAACATTGGTTTGTTTTCAATATCTTGAATTGGGCCCCACAATCCTCGTAAGTGTTGCCTATATACATGTTGATTGTTAAGAGCTTTGTTTTGAGGTTTATATTGGAGTTATTTCAAGGATTGAAATTGTGGGCTTCAACACTTTTGTTAAGAAACCGATCAAGAAATATAATTTCTTAGAGCTCTTGACCAGATTTATGGATGGGCCTCTGATTCCACAAGATCTGTGTACAGTTATTGGGCCCTCAATTGCCTGAAAGTTTTTTTAATGAAAAACTTTGATAACCTATGGTCATCAAACACTCAAACTTAGCGTTGAAAGGCAAAAAGGTAGCATGAGATAAAAATGAATGCTTTTGATCAAAACTATTTTAAGATGTCAAATATTTGAGGCTTATCTTTTAGGCCAAAATAGAATCGTCTCGAATGAGTCATAAACGCACTCAGCATCCACGAAACGTTTTAGTTTCGAAATAATTTGAAGTTGGGATGACTCTTCAATTTACTGAAAGATTTTCCTCGGTTTATCTTTAAAGAATGCCATTCTATTTGAAAGTAACCCTCACTAGAGAATGTGAAATTTCCATAACAGCTTCAACCATTTCAGGCCAGATCGAATCCAGGCCTCTGGCAGGATATTCAAAAACCATGTCTTACGTAATAACCTTCGTTGTTAAAACTACAGAGACAAGTATTTGGTCAAGAAAAAAAGTGTTCAAAAACACCAATGGTTGGTTGCAAATGTCATCGGTCAATTGCGTTTCAATAACCAGTAATTGTAAGGCTTGTGATGTCCTCTCGATTGTCCTCCAAAACCACAAAGCATTATTTTAAGTTATTCTTCATCACGATTGCAAAAGTTATTCTTTATGAAATTGATTTCAAATTCATGAAAAAGTCCAATTCTATGTCGGCAGAACAAGTGCGTTGATAAGGTCTTTCCTGAATTCCTTCCGGAAAAGAAGGTGTTGCCATTATCCAGGGAGTGACATTTGTGGGCGGAAACTATCGTCCACACTTCCCTGCAAATATTCGTACAATACAGTGCTGTGTTCATGTAAACCGATTATTCTGTTTGTCGTTAGCTAACGTAACGTTATTGTACGTGCAACGGATTTCCATCTGAAGACGATCTCATTGTAACGTCTTCACTGCCGTTTATGGCAAAAAATAACCGCGTTGGTTGTGGCGGAAGTGATGAAAGTAGACACAGATCCGCTTCAAACGGGAGAATCGGCAATGAAATATCATAGCCTCCTTGTGCGTCCAATCACCAAATTGGGACAAATCAACGAATCTGGACACGCATACTACCACTACACCACCATAGCAAACATCTCCGAAGTTGGCATCAGGCGATTCAAACATGGTTTTTCTTGAATACTCGACAAGAAGTGGAGTGGTGCTTTGTAGCTTGTACACTTGTCAAACCCACGCCCCCTTCTTTTTATTTCAAAATAAATTACTCATTCATAATTCATTGAGAAGCTATGAAAAAGAAAGTGACGGAAGGTCGGGCGGGAAAAACACGTCTGGAACTTGTTCTTCGAACCGTTTCTTTCGTCATTTCTACCGATTTCTTTGGTACGTGATCACGAGATACAGTTTTGATTCAGTCATTTGTGGTAAGAAAGGTAGTTTCTTTGAGTGTTGGCCATTTTTTGGACGAAGTCGTTTAGTGGAGTTCAGACAGATCCACTCGTTTCGTTGTCCATATCCGTTTACGTACGTACGGAATCTCATGGTTGCCTAATCTTTGATTGCTCAAGATGTGGAGGTGGTTTCCTCGACCCACGAACAAACGGACTTAACGAACGCTTCAGACGGGGTGTCTCAAATTTGAAAGGGACTGTTCACATTTGGCCGTTTAAATTTCTCCCCGAGTATGAGGCTGATGAGCAACCAACCGCCCTCTTTTTCTGTCACTCTAAGATTGCATGGTTTGTATTCCCCGAATTTCGCATTCGCCTTGGGAAGGAGTGCACAAGATCGGCCCAGCTTCATCTCGTTTCCATCAACCAACGGTCTGCGTACCTGAGGATGATGAGGTACCAAATTCTAAACGGGGTCTGTAAAAAAATCCCCCTGTACCATTTGCCAACTCTCGCCACAAGAGGAGAATTATTCCCCACATATGTAAGTGAGTGTGTCTGTGGATGCTCGTACGTACGTACGCACCTAAGAAGTGTTGTTGGTTGTGGTGCCCATCAAGATCCCAGAGGCGATGTTCTCGTCATCCAAGGTGATCGAGTGGGTTAACATTACGTATGTACGAGTACGTGCCCACCCCAAACCAACACGAAGCGATGGTTGGTTGGTTCGTAAAATGGACTCGCGAGTGTCTAAGTGAAACATTAAGGAACCATCCGAAGAAAGACACAATCAAGAGGGCCCGTTCCTTCACGCACTTCAATGAATCGATCTTCTAGGCCAAACCCGCGAAGAGCCTGACTGACACTGCTCTGCCAACTGAATACAGTAGAATGTAGATGCTAGAGGTAGTAGACTACGTCCAATGGAGCACGTCCGTCCGTAGGTTCATACATGTGAATGGTGACTCAGCCTCCGACCAACCGCCTAAAGCGATCTGTTTTTTGGTCTTGTCCTCGGACTACTCGTTCAGTGATTTCAACTTGTGTTGGGTCTGGAAATAGCATGTTACGCTTGGTCTTTCGTCTTATTGGGATCAAAAATCACGGGCTTCAAGTTGGAACAATCGCCATTCGTCATCATCATCAGGACTATTGAGATGTCTCTTTGGAAACAATGTTCTGTGCGTGAGTGAGTGAGTGAGCGTGTTCGTGTGCCTTGAAGCACTTTTTTTAGACTGTCGTGCATCGGTCCACGACTGCGTGGGTGTCAAGTGCAAAATCCTGATTCGCCTTGGGATCTTCACCGTTCTCGTAACTGTTGTTGTTGTCCTGGTCGGATTTCGGAATGTGTGCATCATTCATTGAGTGACTCGAATTGTTCAAACCAACCATGACGGCTGTGAGCAATAGCGAGTACAATAACAGCGGGGTGAAGGCCAGACAGACTTTTCTGTGGAGCACGCCGTTTTTCGATATCGAGTTCGTGGACATCAAGACCCGACGAGCTGGAAAACGAAGTGGCCTGCCTAATATCCACGGTAGTGGTGGTGCTTTGAATAGAAATCTACCTCTTCTCGGCGCCAACAAAGGTAGTTTTATTCCCCGATGGTTTGTCAACTACTTAATATAAGGGGAAAGACACCGTGATATCATCTTTGAAATCACTGAGCTGTGCCAGTCAAATGAGTGACGGTTCCACCTGAGCGAAAACAGATTGACAACACAAAAATAAGTGTGCCTCCTCTCTGATGTGGCTTCGGTGTCCACTCGTTACCACCATGGCCAACCTCTTGGCATTCGATCCTTATCAGTTTTTTTCTTCGTTCTTTCTTCTCCCCGCACCCTCAAATTTGGCTAAAAGCACAATAATGTTCTTTCTTGCAGACGCTCAGTGTCAAAGCGACCATGATCGGGAACGACGACAAAGAAGTCGAAGCCTTCGTCGAGAAACGAGGCGAAGACGTGAACTGAGTGCCGGAGCTCCGTCCTCGGCGAATCTGATCCATAGCAATCCTGAGTTGCGACGGATGACCATGGCCCCGCCCAAGATCGACTCCGGCATCGATGGAGGGGTAGGCGGAGGAGGAGGAGGCGGGTCTAAAAGTGAAAGGATGGCCAAGTACAAGGAGGAAAGGAGGAAGCAATTGGCCTCTCAAATCGCTAGTCGACTTAGCCAATCGGCTGCCAGCTCATCCAGTGATGACGACAATGATTCCGCCAGGTAAGACGGCAACAACAATGACCGACTTTATCCCATGTCATTTACTTTTCGTTATTCCTAGGAACTACCAATCCTATTCGAGATATCGGCGGAGGAAGAAGCGCGATGGTGCCACTCCTCCATCCTCGTCGAACAACTCGACGTCTCAATTGGCACCCTTGGCTGACCCGCAACCACCCGTGGTTCGTCGATCAAGTTCACTCCGACAGACCCGCACTTCTGCTCATGAAAGCCAGACTTTGCCGGCCAGAGATAATTCCTCACCCGAGCACATTTATCACGAGATTGGAGAGGTTGGATGTGGCCTCCAACTCAGTGGGGCCAGAGGAACGTCAGCCTCGGATCATTTCTCGGCCTCGGCCAAGCTTCAGCCTCGCTATGTTTCCCGCGAACATATTGTCATCAAGTCCGAGGAGGTCCGCCAAACTAGTCCAGATGACTCTAAACTCCGGGCAACCCCTCCCATTCCAGCCCCGCGAAGACGGGACGTGAATAAAGGGCGGAAAGGTAAGCAAGTCATGAAGTTGAGTTGTAAGAAGACCAATATGGATTGGGTTTTAATTGCAGATCCTACCAAAGAACGTGAAGCGTTGTCTATGGTGGAGCCCTCCAAAGTGTCCTTGTTTGGTCTCGAGGAGCGACAATTCCAGCCCATCAAAGCCAGCTCATTGCAAGGCCTCAGTGGGTCTTCGAGAAACTCGTTCCGAGACTCGTCTTCCCCCGGGGGTGGCTCGGAATCGCTGTTATCTCATCATCGGAGTTCCCCTTCGTATTTGCGCAAAGCATTGGAAGGAAACTCGTCGTCCAAAGCGCCAATTGCCCCGACCTCGTATTCAAGTGAGGAGATTCTCTTCCAAGCTGCCAGTGATCTTCAAGGCCTCAATGGTAAGTGTTTTATCCAATCCGATGTTCTTGATCTTGCACTACTTTGTTCTCCTATTTTTTTGCTTCCCTTTTTAAGGTCAAGTCAGAACAAGGAAACGGTCTGAGGTGACTTCTCAAGTTGGTGACGAATCTATTCGAGCCTCTACTGCCTCCGAAGATTGTGAACCTCTTCTTCCGATTTCAAAAACAAAGCCCAGAGAAAGTCCTCTCATGGTAAAGAAGCCACCCGCCCCCAAACGAAATTCGCCGAAAAGTGTCACTTCGGATGAAGAGATTTTATCCTTGGCCCGCAACAAAGGCGCCTCAAACACGGGCAATGCCGCTGCTGTCGATTTGAAACTGACCATGATCTCAGGATCTCAGAGTCCCGGAAGTTGTATCACCAGTCCTGGATCAGCAGGATCGGCCACCAAACCCCCCATGTTTCCCACTGAATCTGAAAAGAACTCTCCCATCTTGGGGATGGTTCAACCGGGCATTGCAGTGAGTCCAATCAAGCCCCAATTAAGAAAAACGGGCACCGATGGTTTACCGGCCAATTTCTTGCGCCGAAAAGACAATTCAGTGAATGAGACCACGCCGGCGTTTGTGAAGGAATTCGCCGGTGTGCTCAAGCGACGAAGTTCCACGGGGGTCATCAGCCATTTCAATCCCAATGAGCATGCTCCACCCCGTCTAGATCGATCTGAAGGGATCCCAGAAACTGCCAGTAGACGACCACATAGTGCTCATTTGTCATCCTCGTCTTCTTCGTCGTCGTCATCTTCAAATTCCTCGTCGTCGTTGTCGTCTTCCTCATTATCGGTCAGGAAACTGTCTCTCGTTCAAGATGGAAATGGAACACCGAAAAGAACCGCCGATAATGAGTTCATGTCCAAGTTTGAGGCCTTATCATCACGAGCAGAGGCTGCCTTACGAATCGTGGATGGCCTCGATGTTGAGAATGACCCCTCTGGCGATGAGGTCACCTTTGATGAAGAGGAGGTGCTGAAAACGTGCCAAGATTTCATCAATGATTACAATCACAAGTCTCAACATCGAGGTCATTCCGAGGCAGCTTCAAACCCCGTGGCACACCCTAGAGAATCTCTCCAATGGAAGTCTGTGGGCATTGTCAGTAGTAACCACCCCGATTGTGATGATGGCACCAACCCCAATTCAGAGATGTCTCCCAATGGTCCATCCTTGAAGACTAGACACCGGTCCTCTTCCTTGACCTTATTTGATCACCGAAGTCCGTCTGCCGAGGCTTTTCCAACCACGATAACTTCTAGCGATGAAAGTGGCTCTCCAATTAAACCCATTCTCAAGAAGAGCACCGAGGATCTGCTAGAATCGGCTGTGAAACCCATTTTGAAAATGACCGAGTTCACGGGCAATGGTATCCTAAAGAAACGCTCGAGTCACGCCGATGAGTTATCCGGGTCCAATCCGAGCAAAGGTGAGCACGTACGCATTCAAGCTCCTAGTCCCGTATCTTCTTCCGAAGTGCCCAGTTCCATTTTGCGGAGTCGAAATAACTCGATCTGTGAGTCTAGTCGTGCCTCATCCCCGGATAACTTGCCCCCATCCATTCTGAAGAAGCGCTCAAGTCTGGAAGATCTGGACGACCTGTCCAACCCTTGGATGTCACCTGAGCCCGCTCAACCACCTCAAGGCATTCTCAAACGGAAATTTAGTAGTGCCGCTACCAGTCGAAGTCATAGTCCGGAATTCTCGGAATATCGCAGTACGCTCTCCTCGCGATCAAGTCCAGAGCCTCAACCGCAAGGCATCCTGAAGCGAAAATACAGTAGTGCGGGTTCTCGCTCTCATAGCCCGGATGCTTTCCTTTCGGACCATCGAGCTCATTCGTCCCGCTCAAGTCCCGAACCTCCACCTCAGGGAATCCTGAAGCGAAAGTATAGCAGTGCTCATGCCAGTCGATCTCATAGCCCTGAGATCGCGTCGGATGGCACTCGATTGCCAATTTCGTCCATTTTGAAGAAGCAAACGGGTAGTTTGGAGTGCCTGGAAGTCAGTCTGGAGACGGATAGCAAGATCAAGTCCATCCTAAAGAAGCGATCTAATCCCAATGGAGCGAGTACAGATGACGATCTAGATGTGGATGAAGGCAGTGGTGGATCCAGACCTCCTCGATCGATACTCAAAAGCCGAAAATCCGAAGAGAGTTTGAGCCCCTTGAGCGATTGCGCTCCTTTGAGATCCGAGACCGAAACCGAGAACAATCTGAATCCCAAACCGATCTTGGTATTGAGACGCAAAAAGTCCGAGGAGAACATTCTAGCCAATCTGACGGATCCAAGTGAGCTGACCATCACCTCGGTGGTCACAAGAAAAGCTCCCTTGACCTCGTCTCACGAGGATAAAGGCGAGCCTTTAAACGAAAGTGGGGCCAAACCCAGACCCATTCTGAAAAACAAGGAATCCAAAGAGGATCTTACCCAAGGAGGTGTAGTGAGGAGAGGAACCGAAAAAGTGATCCTATCTCCAACCACGCCAGAGTGAGAATTTCGTTTGGTGGCTTTGGTTAAGGACGGCATCTTGAACCATTTTGATCCTTGTTTGATTTCAGGACGAGACCTTCAATCTTGAAAGGAACTTCCTCCTCCTCGTCGTCCTTGGACACGTCGTCCACGATGACTTGTTCTCTGCCGTTTGGCGAGGTTCACAAGCCATCCTTTGATGTTGATCTCAGAGGCGAGTCAGACCTTGAATTGCCGACGCCCAACGGTCCTTTCTCTCGTTCCTCCATGGATGGTAAGCATTGGTCTTGAACCCACCTTTCAAATTAATCTTCCCATTCTCTCATGTTTTCCCAAACTGTTCCATTTCAAACTCGATTGTTATATCCTCCTTCCCCTTGGCAGATCCCAGCAAACTTAGCCTCATTGAGCGCGTCCAATTGTTCTCCTCTTCTTCTTCTTCCTCCTCTTGTTTATCATCGTCACATTCAGCGACCGCGACCTCATCAACTACCATGACCTCCACTCCCTCTCGTGGTGTGATCTTGGATCATCACAAAACCCCACCCAAATCCCCGCTTTCCCCATCATCCCAATCGTCGAATCGGGCTCGACGACGACTCCTCGTGTCCCGATACCAAACCCAACCCATCACGATTGACGAGGTCCAAGAAGCGGCCAGAGTCCAAAGAGGTCCCGGGATTATCTCGTCCTCGTCGTCAGACTTCAAAGAGAAATTCCAGATAGGTCTGAATTGACTCGCATATTTTTCCTGATTTGCTGCTGACACTGCCGATGCCGCTAATGTTCGGACAAGGATTTATTTGGTGGTGGATCTCGACCCGTCTATGACTGATAGTGATATATAATATCAAATTGCTTGGGGTGCTCAGATGCTAATGGTTTTTGTGGGTGATGGACGCGGGGGGATATATTTATAAAAATCGTACTTTAAGAATGTTGTTTAATGTAAAAGGTGATTCTTTTCCAGGGACTTCGGTGAAGGCCATGAGGTCGTTGTTCAGTCAATCTTCCACGGAATCGGGAACATCAGTTTCACGGGGCCATGCCTCATCAGGCTTAAGACGCACGGAATCAGCTAAATCCTCATCTTCGTCTCAAAGGATCATGAAGAAAGAGCGAACCAATCAAACCATTGGTAAAAGATAGAAATGAAAGCTTCTCATCTCCTGTTCTCCAATCGGTTTCAACTTCCTTTGTTTTCTTAAATTACAGAAGATCTGTGTCTAAGTCCAGGTCGAAAATCTCAAGATCCAAGTTCACCTCTTGAACCTTCAGAGGCTCTTCCGTTCGCTCCAAATCGGAATCGTCGCAAAAGTTTGGTCAAATACGAGTCCTTGGATGCCTTCGAAGGCAAATCCTCCCCAGGCAGTGGTACGAATCGATCCAACCTTCGCGGAGTCCTGAAGAAGGACTCGAGCTATGATGAGACCCTCCGACCCATTCTGAAGAACGCCGATGAACCGGGACCGGACCCGCCGACTCATCATCATCATTCCGTCAAGCCACCCCTCAAAATGTGCGGATCCAGCTCCAACAACAGTAGCAGTGATGATCTACCCAAAAGCAACCAGTTCTCGGACGTGATCATTGATCCGGTGAAGCCTCTCACGCCTCCGGCGGTCGTGTCAGAACCCACACCGTCGTCGTCATCGTCGTCGACGTCATTTAGTCGCAAGTCCAGCTTGAAAGAGCTCCATGCTCGACAGCCTGTGATTCCTCTGTCCAACATCAAGATCTCGTCGGACGATCCGAACTTGGCCAGTAAATTGGAAGTGCTGTCCTCGCAAGCCCAGAATATCCGGCGATTGCAAGAGACACAAGGCAGTTCCGCTCCTTCAGGCGAAGAGTTCACCTTTGATTTGACAGTGGACAAGTCCATCATCCATGAGCAGACCAACAATCGATCACTACAATCTCGACGGTAAGCATGCTAAACGAGTTATCTATTTTTACATTCTTCATATGTACATGATGAACCGCACAGAAAATGATCAGCAACATGTAAAGTATCCATGAAACAAAGCCTGTTCTTAAGAGTGAATTCTCGGGAGTGAGTAAATATGGGTTTTTTCGATCAAGAATTTTCCAAGCATTTACGGCACATTGAACACATTTTCCGCGATCTGATCAAGAGGTGGGAATTGATAACGCACTCACATATCGCCGACCTTATGTTACTTTGACAAGGGCTTTGAGCGGAATTAAATGGATTCCTTTTTGTTGTGCCTTCACACTTTGTCACTTCGTCGTGACACTTGTTCTGACTCACCCAACAAATGCTAGAAATGGATCTTTTGTTGCGAAGAGGCAGCAGAAATGAGCTCAATTTCACACGGTGATGATGGAAGGAATAATGCTACTTCGTAAATTTCTTCAACAAGTTCACCGATTAGCCAATTCGTGTCTTGGCCAACTAACTCATTTCAAAACCATGAATATTTCAAAAAGAGCCAAGGTCTCACGGATGAAAAGATATCGACCAGTTTTTAATCCCAATTTTCTGGTAACCGGAAACCGCCCATGCCAGCAAGTACCATTCCAAATTCCATTCCTAAATGGCTACCATAAAAAAGCATTTTTCAGAATCTGTGCGGTCGTCATTTACTACGTCTGAAGTTTAAAATCGAACCTGCCCAAAATGACATCTTCTGAGATGCTCATTCATCTCACTTTTGTGTCTTTTTTTTCTCTCCTTCTTCTCTCCTCTCCCTTGCTGCTGCTGCTGCTGCTGCCTAATCATGGAATCTTGGGGTACAACACACACACATTGTCTTTCTGGGCGGTAATGGTGGTGGTGGGTATGATGAATATTATGTACATGTGTTTATTTGTCTGTCTTTTCAATGGTTGGCTTGGCTTGTCATGTGTTGGCTGACTGACTGACTGACTGACCATTTCTTGTTGTTTTTGTTGTTGTTGACGACGTCTCGGTGAAGGTCATTGTTTGCCCGATCTTCGGCCAAGTCTCAAGAAAGTGGTTGCTCTTCCTCGTCCTCGCGAAATAACCCTCAATCATCAGCCTTGATCCTCAATGGCACTTTTAGCATTAACAACACCAGCCTTCAACAACCAGAGTCACTAGCCAATCCCAAAGAGAATTGCTCAAAAAGTCGCTTATCCCATCTGAAACGATCCAGTTTGCCATGGGTCAAGTTCAAGCGATGAGACCAATAGTACCAAGTACTACTACTACTACTACTACTACTTACCTACTTACGACGTATCCACGATAAAGATCCGAGTCATGTCGAAATACAGAAAACAAAGCGAATCAATATTGATAAGGATATACGTTTCGAAGGACCATTAAGAATAGGATAAGGCGGAATCAAGTCTTCCTGGCCAAGCAAAGCTGAGTCATGGAATCCATTGCCGACTTACATACGTCGAGGCTTTTTTGCGTGTATATTCCTTGTCTTCTTTGGCTGATCCTGCCAGTCAATCAAGATTGAACCACGATAGTTCTTTGGAAGAGGAGGTTAATTGTGACCTCGGGCCTCCCATCTCATCCGCCATCCGTCCCCAATGAATGACAGAGACTTGACGCAGTATGCAGTGGGTATGCTGTACGTGTACGTAGTAGTCGTACTTCACGCTCGTTATCAATAGTAATTGAAAACAGCGCTCTTTCTTAATGGTCGGTAATGTCATCTCATGGCATGACTCCATAAGAGACCTCCTTCACAAGATCATGACAACAACAATAACAAACCATGCCAATCTGGAGCATGAACACGTTCCTACTTATTGCTTAGCTCAGGTATTCGCCAATAAGGCACTTAGCCAAATCTGCAATCCGATATTTCTTTGTCAATCCCAACTCATGCCCGATAATTGCTCGTTTGATTTGCCAAGCATGCATACCTCAACGACAGTAATAACGACAACAGGGTTGTGATTGAGAACGGGAATGTTTGAAATGGGACTTCTTCGGACTTTGGAGTGTCTCATGCACCCTGTTGCTTAAATGCTTGAGGAAGGACTGTAGTCTAGAAGTAGCAGGATTCGTTCCTGAACTTGTTGGTGCTATTCAAGGTCAATCTGGGTCTGAGTTTTTTTTTGTTTTGTGTGCATGTCTACGTTCTCACGTGTGTTATCTTTCTGTGCCTTGCATGATTGGGTTGAATATTCACCTTGAGTCACCGAGCCTGATTTTGACCCAAGGCGGTGATATTGTTGTACTAGGCATCCATTTTCTCGGACTAATGTCAATCAAGTGGGAGGTGGGTTTGTCAAGGTTATTCTCGAGTTGGGATGGAAGGCCCTTGGAACGTTATTTTCACATGACATTCACTGTACAATACCTCACCTCTACTTTGCTTGCTCCATGCTCAAGCAATCCTCCTTCAGATAGAGATTGTAACTGTTGTTCGATTAGCTTCACCACAAATCAAGAAGACAACAAAGTGAGCCAGGACATTCAAGAGCTGATTCTAATCGCCGTTTTTGCCAATCTGACGAGCTCTGTCCATCAGATTGTCAGTCACGAGTCAAGTAGAAGAAGAAAAAAGGGATTCCCACATGAGGCTGGCATTTACAAGGCTCTGTGGCTTTTTTTTTATGCAGGTCAAGCCAAATTGTTGTTTGTGTTGCGGGTATCGTCATCTAATCCTGCATGTGTTGCTTGAACCATAATTCATGGGGGAAGTGGTTCCAAGTTGAATTTGCTGCCACGATTCGGATAACGAGTAAGCGACAGGATCTCGCTATAGTCCTGAATTTACGATCCTTCTTATTCTCAAACCGACTTAATGGATAATATGCCTTTTGACGTGACGAAGGCTCATCTCGCCGATCTACGTAGCAAGCCAACAACACAAGCACTTATGAGGAGGAGATTTTTGTCGTTGGGCATGAGTCATCTTTTTTTCCTAGATTCCGCTCCATTCAGGAGCACAGGAAGGGACACTCGTCCATAAATTCTAGATCCCTTTGATACCAACAAAAGCAATCCTTTGCTAGCCGAAGATGCTCACGCCACCCCGATTTTTTTGGATTCCGTTCCTGTATGTATGTGAGAACGAAATCCGCGTAACTTGAACGGTATCATCGAGCAAACACTCACTCTTTCTTCCCCTTTTTATCTTTCCTTCTCACGGTGCTTATTCAAGCTGGAGAAATCATTTTAAATTCCAGTGAGATTTAGTCAATGGATAAGTACTCTCGCATGCTTATTTGAATTTTGATTGCTTGTTAGTTCACTAACCAATTGAAATATGCTTTAACTCTACTTATGGAGCGGAGCATTCACTTTGATCAATTCTTGGGGGTTCGTATGATTGTGTTCACCTTTTGAACAATCCAAATCGAGTACAATTCGATTTAAGTTTTGATTGTGTCCTTCGAGAATGTTGATCAAAAAAATCAGAAAATTGACTGGCAAAAGATATTTCATCAATGTTTGAAAACAACACGAACTAAAGTATTCATACATTCTAAATTGAATATTTTTTGTTACAAGCATATTTAATATGACTTGGCATCGGGATCCTTTTTGGCTCCTGACCTAATTAACAAAACTCAATTATGCAAGCCCTTTTTCGCCGTTAATTCGATTCAATACAACAAAATTTTGATTGTGTTCTCCAAGAATGTTCAATGAGAGTTATCTAAAATGAATGGGTGTGCACAAGAGATTTTACCCATGTTTCAGACCAATATTGGCTATAATATGACTAACGTAATTTCAAAGAAAATGTTTCACCATTTAATGCCAAATATGTTAAAAAAAGTCATTGTCTCGGAATCGTTTGTTTTTGGCCCATGACCTCATAAACAAAACTCGATAGCACCTGTGGCACTACCTCCGAATCTGGTTTCCAAATGTCTTTGGTCCACAGATCTGTTCTGAACATTGACCTCTTCAGATCAAATGAGTACCGTGTTCCATGAGCCACAAAGACCCGCCGAAATCTCGGCCATTTCAGCCCGGGTTCAAAGTCGGCGGAAGTCGACCAATTCCTCGCTCTCGATCCGTCCATCCCAATGACCTAACAAACGCGCTTCGAGCGTGCGTACGCGCGCATTGTTCTGACTGATGACTGAGAGGGGGATTCGATCCGAATTCCGGACACTCGAATCCTCCAACACGAACAGGCAACAAACAAGCCTTGGTGCAAGGGAAGCCAGTGATATTTTACTAAAACTTTTTACATATTTCCGTCGTGGATGGTGTGGTTGAGAACACCACCACTGCATGTTGTTGTGTCCGCTTGCTTGTGAGCTCGAAGTGTGAATATTGTTCTTGTGAGGGGCTTCTTCTACTTCTGTGATCCCAAGTCATAAACCTCCTCCTTGTTTCGCGCACGTCATTATCCGACTGAGACCAGTAAACCATCTAGACTTGGTGATGCAGGTACTGGTTCTCCATCCGCTCCCAACAACAACAAGTACAAGGCTAATATGAGTTTGGGTGGCGGTTTTCATGGACACATCCTTCTACTTGCATTATTTATCCGTGCTCTTTGCATTTTCGTCGATATTCAGCCTCTGTGACACGTCTACGACTCGTCAGTGCTGGAAACTGGCGATTTTTCACTTTTTAACACCTTCATGTACCCGCTTATCTGGTCGAATCACTTGCGTTGCGTTTATTATTTACCCTCTCACTCGCTAATATTTGAATTCCTCTCTGACTGAGCTCGTGAACATGTGCATTTGAATTGCAGTGTGCTTCGCAATTCAAGCCTTCGACTGAACAGCAACGCCGAAGACGTTCTCCCTCCACAATCTTCAACTTCATCATCAACAACAGGAACAGTAACGAGTGACCTGAATCCTGAGGCGTATTATCAGTTGTCCAAAGCCCAGGATCCCGCATTAGTGTTTCCCCCACATCCCATCTCCCAGTTTTGTGATAATCACCAATCATTAACCAGAGAGCTCAAGGAAAGCTGGGACTTGACTGAACGGGAACTCATCATGGAGAGAGACAGGAAGATACCCGTGGGTGGAACGGGAATCACGGAGAGGTGGGTTTGCTTTTGAAATGAGAACGGAAATTCTTAAGGGCGAATTAATATTAAAACTCTCGTTTCAGATTGGCTGCCCTCAAAAAGAGTGGGGAAGAGAATTGGAAGAAGAAGGTCCCCGGCAAGATCAATGGAGAAAAGGCCAATCCCGCGTTGGACATTTTGAACAGCAACTTGACCGAGCAATCTTGTGATAAGGAGAACAATGGTCAATGGCGAACCTCATCCATGACGACAAACAATAACTTGAATAATAGGACTTCGACAACGAATAGTTTACTGGACGATCGAGTCCGTCAACTCCAGAAGGCTGCGGATTACAATTCGCCGAGCAAATCAATTTCCATCACAGAAGAGAATGACACCACCGTTCAAGAGGTCACGTTAAGAAACAAAAGCTCTTCCGAAAACAAACGACCAATCAGTATTTATGACCGCTTAAATAAGCTCGAGAAATCCGCCCAAACCTGGCAGACACGAATCGGCGAGAAAGATGTGGGCAAATACACCGTGGCCGGGAAAATGCAGAGCGACCAAAGGTCCAAGTCGACCGTGGAATCACCCAATTTGCTCCATGTGAGCCCGGATGCTCGGGCTGCCTCGGTCAGTCCCAGAACCCCTCGACGAGCTCCCAATGAGGATCTGGATCGGGTTCATTCGGATCGGGTCAAGAAAACTCCAAAGCTAAGGAGCTACACCGGCAACAAGATAGATCTCTCCCAGATTAAAGCCAATTCAAAGAGTTTGAATAAACCTGACTTGACATTGGCCACCCACGAAGAGTTGAAGAGTGATCAAGGATTGGATTCGTTTTTCTCCTCAATGCGTTTGCCGTCCATTTCAATGGTAGAAAATCAAACTCCTTCGCCACTCAACGAACCGGCAGAAGAATTTGATTTCGATTCCATCATGACATTCGAGTCTAGTCGCTTGTCCATGCCCAAAAGAATATCTCGTGCCCATCCAAATCGACGGACTGCGAGAAATCCCGTCAAGTCACTTGCAGAGCGAACAGATGTCAAAGTACTAACATTCACCCATATAGACGAACCAGAACCCGTGGTTGCGTCTCAATCGTCGCCTGAAGTCACCCTCAGAAGAGATCACAAACGAGCGAGCACCAATAGTAAGCACGCCCATCTAGCTGAAGAAGCTATAGCAGGCTTAGCTGCTACCGAAGATTTTTCCAATATTCAATTGCGGAAAAGCTCCAATGTAGGTGAGATTCAGTCTGAATTCATTCCGTACAAATCGCCCATGTTGTTGCAAGTTAAGGGCCGTCGATGTTGCCAGACCCGTTTGGTGAAGCCTGTGGCTGAATCTATCAACAGTGGCGATGCGTTTATCTTGGTGACCAATAAACAAATCTTCAATTGGCAAGGACGTTATGCCAATGTCATTGAGAAGTCCCGCTCCGCCGAAATTGCCGCCACCATCCTGAAGAAGAAGGATTTGGGTTGTAAAAGATCAGAGCGCATTCACACTTTGGAAGAGGAGAAACTCTTTGGATCCTCCAAAGCCGAAAGAGAATTCTGGTCCATCCTCGGAGTTCCTGAAGATCGTTTGGAGGACAAGGAGTCTTTGTCGAAGCCTGCGGGTCCAGCTTCTGAAGACGAGGAATTCGAACTGACCATCAACGATTTGAATTTGGTCTGGGAAGTGGCTATTCACAACGGAGTGGAAGAGCTCATCCCGTGCGAAAAAGCTTGGGGTTGCATGCCGAAACACGAACTCCTCGATCCTGCGAAAGTTCTAGTCATTGACTTTGGTACAGAGACCTACTCATGGAATGGATCCAATGCTGAACCTGAGTTACGCAAAGCCGGTCTCAATCTTTTGAAGAAAGTTTGGGATTCTGGCTTTGATTTCTCCGGCGCTGATTGCCCACACCCTCTCTTGGACCATCAAAGTCAAGGAACCCGTCCCAGTTGGGGTATCATGGGCAAAATCAACCAGAACATGGAAACGATCCTATTCAAGGAGAAGTTTTTGGACTGGCCAGATCAAGCCAAAATAAGTCGCGTGAAACAAAGTGAAATCAAACTCGCTAGGGCCATTGATAATCACCAGATAGGAGAGATTGACGTTCAACCCTACGATGCCGAGACCATGATCAAATGGGTTGTCGAAGACCCCAATTTAGAGCTAGAGAATAGTTATTTGGGACGAGGTCGGGGATATTACGACGAAAGCGAAAGACGTCAATACGAGCTCGAAACCTTGTCCGTTCAAGTCCATCACGTCAACGAGTATAACATCGCTGAACTGCCTAAAGACTGGAGTGGTCAATTCCACTCGGAGGACACTTATGTAGTTCGATGGATGTACAAGGTCTCACTCACCGGTCGAGACCTCAAAGGCCGGCCTTCGAAGCACGCTGCAGTTGGTCGAGAACGGTGTGCTTACTTCTTTTGGCAAGGCGCCGATTCCAAAACCACGGAGAAAGGCGCTTCCGCGTTGATGACTGTGGAAATGGACCGTGAAGAAGGACCTCAATTAAGAGTGGACCATGGCAAAGAACACGCAGCTTTTCTGAATATGTGGAACGGGAGTATGGTAATCTACCGTGGGAAACGGACTAGTCGAGCCTCGAGACAGCCGCAAAAGTCTCCCTGGAGAATGTTTATGCTCAGGGGAGAGTGTTCCGAAGAATCTTGTCTCGAGGAAGTCACTGTGAGTTGTACTAATCTTCGAAGCATTGGATCATTCGTATTGGTCAATGTTGAACAATCCAAGATATTCGTTTGGCAAGGAGTCTCTTCTCCTGGCCATAAACAGACAATGGCCATCGAAGCGGCTAAAAAACTGGAAGCCACCCTCCCGGAAGAAATGGGATTCCAATCCAAAAACGTGACGCTTCACATTGAGACTGAAGGGCAAGAGAGTAGCGTTGTAAAATCCGCTCTAGGCCTGCCATCCAATACCTACTTGCGAAAATTCCCTGGTCCATCTCGTAGTCCCCGACTATTCCACATGAGCTCCGTAGCCACGGGACAATTCAACGTGACCGAAATTATCTGCCCATTCCTCAACGTGGAGGTCCTCAACACGATGCCATTCAGTCAGAGTGACCTCTACTCCTCCGACCAACCAGGTAATAAAAACTTTCTAGGGCTTAAAGAAGACCTTAAAGCTCAAACACGAATTCACAAATTTCAGCTCTTTTCCTGTTTGACGTGGGCAACAAGCTATGGCTTTGGCAAGGCTATTGGCCCGAGGTGCCCACCGATCCCAATTACGACGCCAATGAGGATAATCCCAACAATCAGAACAACAACATCACCGGCTCAGGAATGATCCGGTGGCATGCCGAGAGAAGAGCAGCCATGCAAACGGCTGTTGACTACAGACGGTTGCGCTATGGTTTGGGATCCAGGGCCCCCAAAGCTGAACTGGTTTGGGCTGGTTGGGAGCCTTTGGAGTTCACGAACCTTTTCCCCATTTGGGTTGATCAACCCGACGCCAGGCGCCTCAATGAAGAGGTGAGACAGACGAAATGTTCCGAGGAGTTTGAATGGCAACATTGACTGTACTTTTTCATTTGATTTAGCATGTGAAACACACTGATTTGGAAATGACTTTGGAGGCATTGAGTAAGACTGAGTACTCTTGGGAAGAGCTCCAGCAGAGACCTTTACCAGATGGAGTCGATCCCGCCAAATTAGAGCGCTACTTAAGCGAAGATGAATTCCAGGTAAGGTCTGGAGGTTGAACTCGATAAGTTTTTCAGCCTTTTCAGTCTTTCCCTTTCTAATTTGCAGTCCCACTTTAGCTTCACCAAGAAGGATTATGTGACATTTCCACGTTGGAAGCAAATCGCAATTCGAAAGGAGAAAGGATTATTCTGATGGATGGAAACAGTTCACCACCAATGGCATTAATTACTTTGATTGGTTTGTTTTTACTCTCTTAACATGTGTGATCATGTTTGTCAGTTCAAGAAGAGCCCGATTTTTGGACATTCCCACGCACACTTACTAACTGAAAAGTCAGATTCTCATCCCCAATTAACTGGACCATCTTAAACATTTGATGAATCAGCGCTATTATCAACAATCATCATCTTTTGTACTGACTACTTAATAAATTTGACTTTTTGAAACTCGCAATCCACAGGTGTTTTTGTAAGTTGACAAATGTATTTCTTCAATATCATGTTGTAGTAGCAAATAGTAGTAGTAGTAAGAACAACTTGAGGCACGAACACAGCGAGTGGGGTCCTTACAAACAGATTGGAACAGGCATCATCCACACGTACCACCTTCCATGTTTCCATGGGTCAATCATCAAATCGGACTGTGCAACCTCGAGAACATGACTGGCACCTCGAAGTCAAAAATGGGGAATCACAGAAAACAGAATCGAGACAATGGTTGTTGAGTGGCGGGCATTGGAACACCCAAACCACCTCAATGGGTCATGGAGAGCGGCGCTCTTGGGCTTCACATTTTCGAGGTGGCGCTGGTCGATCGGCGATCGAGTGAATTTCTGAGCTGATCACTCCGATCCTTGAACGTGATCGAGGATCGAAGCGGGTTCTTTCCGGCCGTCGAGCTCAACTCGTCGTCGGTATTGGACGGACCCCCTTCAAAACCCGAGTTATCGATTCCTCCACCAGAGGCGCCACCGTTGGTAAAGATGCGTTCCACGGTATCGTGGGTGATCTTGGTAGCATTGCGGTGTTTGTCCTTGTTGTTATTGTAAGGGTTACTGGCCCCCAGGGTTTGCATTTTCGATTGCTTCCGCTCGTTCATGACGTCATCGCGACGATGTTCCAAGGCTTTCAAGGTCTCCCTTCGCATTGGCATCTTGCTTCCTAAGATTGGGGTTTCTGTAAAACGGGGACAAAACGTTCATTATGCATGGATTCGGGCATTTTCCTTTAGAATAACTTACGTGGTCCCTTTCCGTCGGATCCTTCCTGTTCGGGGTTATTGGAGAGGGCGAAGAAACGCTTCTTGAATGCCACATCAAGGGTTCCAATGGCTCTCTTCTTTTGGCGATTCTTCTCCAACATGTGAATGGTTCTTCGGTGTGCCAATCGATTACTGGAACTGGATTCGCTATCGTACTCGCCGTCGATTCCACGGAGTTTCTGCATCTGTTTGACAATCTCCACGGCATTCTTCTCGATCAAAGCCTCATCAGAAAGAACGTCTTCCTTTCGCTTGAAACAGTTCAATTCGGTTGAAGCCAAAATATGGGAAATGGTCCCAAATCGATGGAACAACATGGCAATGAACTGGATCAAAATGATGGCAAAGAAGAAGAACACCAACACGATACCAATCGGCTCAAGATGCAAATATTCCTTGCTGACCAAAACCTGTAAATGAAAGGAGGGCATTTTAAGCATCAAGAATACTTCTTAAACCAATAGCGGCCAAAACATACCTGTTGATCTTCGGTTACAGTGATGTTTTCTTTCACTCCCAAAGGCCAGTCAATGTGAAGTGTATCTTTATGGAGAGTCAACATGAAGATGATCAGAACGAATAACGCATTAAAGACAGCGAAGAAAAACACCGATTTGTTTCGCAACTCTTTCAATCCTTGGGTAATCAAAGCCTAAATCATAAAAGAAGAGGAGGTAATTTTTTTCTTATCAAGCATTGACTCGATGTGCCATTTCATCTAATTCATCTCGTACGCACCTGTTTCTGTTTATCAGCATCCAAAGGATGGAGATACTTCTCCAGAAGATCCTTCCAAAACTGCACCTCCAATCCTGACAAGTAATCCACTTCACCCTTGCCCAAGTCCTTATCTTCCAACCAGAATGGGTTGATCAAATCATCTCGTTCCTCTTTAGGCTCGCTGATCTCGCTTTCTTCCTCATCGGAGAGTTCCAAGATGTCTCCCGATTCGGACACATTGTTGAGAATTTCTCCATGAGCCGACATCCGCGAGGACTTTCGTCTCTGTTTCTTGATCGATGAGACATGAGGATCCACGGCGCTAAAGGAGCATCCAATGTGAGATAATATTGGAACAATATACAGCATTGTGTTACTTACTTTTCAATGTTATCCAATCGTTTAGTCAGCGTATCCAAAGAATCGGCGATTCGTAGCAATTGGACCCGATCTTGGTTGTCCTTTTTATGCGTGAAGAGCATGAGTCGAATGACGTTGCCAATGGAGAAATCCACGCCACCCTCCTCTTCCTCATCGTTGCCGTTCATTAAAAGCCCCCAAACGCCCTCTTTCTTGGCCTTCTTCTGTTGCATAGTAGCCTGTTTTCGTTCCTCTTCCATTTCCTTTTTGGTCTTCTTCACAGCCACTTCTCGAGTGCCCCATGAGACCACGTTCAAATTGGTGATGGAATAGATGATCAGGAGCAAGTACATGGCAGGAATGCACAACAAGTAGATCAGACCGGGCACGATGCACCAAAACTCTTGGGGATGCAGACACGCTGCTATGAAAAACGACCCCACCATGGAAATCAAGAAGATAGCCGAAGGCGATCCAATTCCGTCCTCGCCCAATTGAAGCGCTGTTCCCACAATCACGGCCATCATGACTAAAGCGTAAAAAGTGGACAGGATACCAGAGAGTAGGAGCTGTAAGTTACTCTTGCAGGTGAGGCAACAAATCGTGTAAGCGGCGATGGGTAGCAAGTTGTATGTAAAGGAGTTCCAATTCGAGATACGGAAAGCGGCCACAAACGCTCCCACCAACATAAGGAAGATGGTTCCGGGTCCAATGACAGTTCCCATCATCAACATGCATTGGTACCAGATATAAGGCAAGGAGATGTTATCGTTGATTTTCACGGTGTGCTTGTAGTCCATGAGCAAGTCAAAAATATTGGCAATGGTCGAGGGGACCCATCGACGACGTTGATTGAAGAACTCGTTGAAGCCCTCGGGACAATGAGTGTAGGCATCGGAGGCAGCTGAGTACTCGACACGATAACCTCGTTGGAGGAGAAGGGTGCAGAGCCAGCGATCTTCACCCTGATCGTATTGGACGTAATGTCGAGGTTCTTCCGAAGTGGTGGTGTAGCGTCGCATCACGTTGTCATCCATCAAAGCCTTGGCACGGAACAGAGAGAAGCATCCAGGACTGCACATCACGCATCCAATCATGTGTTCGGTGGCCTTTTGGAGCCAATGACCAATTGCATACTCAAAGAGCTGGTACCACACCATTGGACCCGATCCCACGGGATGAATACGACCGCAAGCGGCACCAAGGTTCTTGTTCTTCTTCATCAAATCCACCAAGAGATTCACGGCTGGCGGCTGGAAATCGATATCCCCGTCCAAAGTCAGTAAGTAGGTGTTTTCGGCCAATACGGCCTTACGATCGACGGAAATGGGCAGTTCCATGAGTCGATGACCCAAGAGATAGTACATGTACATGCACTGAGACCACCGTTTCTTGTGTCTAATTCGGCTTTTGTCCTTCATGTGAACAACCATCTTGGTTTTTCCGGGCAGAGTGTATACCAACCGACCACCATATGGCGTGGGAATCTTTTTCGGAGGTCGGAGACGAATGGTTGTCTGATGCACATATGAAGCAGCTTCATCCATGCAACCCACAAAGATGCGAACGAACTGGTTGACTTGCATCCAATCATCACACACATCACTGATTTCAAACGCGTCATCGAAATAGATATGAGCTGCAAACGGGGAAGAAATAGGCATCATTAGTAAGGAATCATGAATGAATCGATTGTCATTGGGAAAAAAACAAAAAATAAAACTTACTTTCAAATTCGTAGTAATCTGCGTCCACCACCTTGAGATACTTTTGCGCCACTCGACGAGCCGACTGATCTTCATCCATACGGAAGATGGACTTGAGCATCTCCATCATCTCACTGCGAGTCTCGTGCCACATGGTGGCGCAAGCATAGATCCGAGTAATAGAGTCGGAAGTCTTGCTCTTGGGAGCATTCGTAGTGGACGACTCCGTGTGAATCGAAATGGTCTCGTAGTATTGCGAGATGTCATTCTCATCCATCCCCACCCGATCGAGTTCGAGTTCCTCGGTTTTGACCTCGCCTTCGTCGTCTTTGCGGCGGTTCATGGCCAAGGATTGATCAATCAGATACGAGCAATACATGGGCGTGACAAATAACTTCTCCGTCGGGGCCAAACGCTCACAATGAGGGGTCCAGATGTGAACCGCGATCCAAGCCTGGGACAGCAGCCAAACCAGCCAGATCCAAGCATGTTGGTCGGAAATGAAGTCGTTCAAAAAGTCTCCCCCGGGACACTCAAAGTAAAGGTAGTCGGGAATGGATTCGCGGAACCAACAGGCATCCTCGTTTCGCAGACCGCAAGCGGCAATGAGAACACTCACGGACACGGGCACCGAAAGGATCACGGGAAAGGCGAACGAAAAGCCTTGAATACAAATCTTGCACGCGAACTTGCCAAAGATATAGGCCAAATAGGCGGCCACCACTTGAATGATGAGAACATAGATGGGCGTGGTAGCGTGGGATCGGATCTCGATGATCTCTTGGAGCAATTGACCCCCAGGAATGTCGGGAACATTATGAGCCAAACCGGTGTGGTGGATTTGTGTGATGTTGATGGGATGGGCGGAGAAGGCAGTGGTAAACTGGCTGAACAAGGATCCCACTTGGGTTCCATTTAGATGCAAGAAAAGGATCATTGAGCAAAAGAAGAGCAGCATCTTCCACATGGCGATAAAACTGTAGGTGAAGTAGCGGGTCTTCTTCAGGCGCTCCTTCAGACGACCCAAGTTTTTGACCGCTCGCCAAGGAGATCGACGGTCCACGTAATTTTCCCACCAACCCGCAGAGGTCAAGAAAATAGCCACGGCCACGGTCCACATTTTGGCATTGCCCCTACCAGACTCCACCAAAGGCCAGATGACAAATCCCGTGGCTTGACAACTTATGGCCAGTAAGTCCATAATCACCTTCAGGATGCGGTTGGATTCTCTGTTGTTTCTTGACAAGAGACCTAAATAGGATTGTTTTTAGTTCTCATTGCTCATTTCAAGCGTCCATAAAAAATCATCACTTACTGAAACACGCTGGCAAGAAGGCCACACAATTGGTGAGCATGGCACCCTTAACCACATCCAATTCGGGAAACACGACAAATATCAAAAGAGCCAAACCAATGATGTGCATGGATTCGAAGACCCAAACGATCATGAAGTCGGAAAAGCAACATCGTCGGGCAGATTTGAACACGCAAATTCGGGCTGACCGGAAGAGCGTGCCCAATTCCGGGATGATAAACGCCGCGAACAGGCACCAAATCCACGCCACCTGAAATTAATCAAAGGTCCAATGGTTTTGGGTTGACCTGAGAGACCTGACACAAATGATCCTTACCTGTTCTGGGGAGGAGATCTCGGCCGAATATTGCTTGTCGCGCTCGAGCTCTCTGTTACAATGAAGAATGGTCTTTCGAGGTCGGATTTGCGAGGTCATGAAGAATAGCGTTCCCTTCCCAATCACGCATCCCCCGAGAACAATGACGAAACTCAGAATGTAGGCCACCACCTTCAAAATCCGAATGATGATTCCCAAACATCGGGCATCGATGGCTTCGGAGCCGGAATCTTGCTCGGGGGGCAGATTTCGAAAAACGTCCCAACCTTTGGTCTCCATATAGCTGCGTTGGCTAAGAGAAATATGGCAGAGGTTACTTGATGTGTAGCAAATTGGTTAGTGCAAATAAATCCGCTAAACGAAGGCCTAAAATGAGGCCAATTAGCACCCTAGTAATGGTTTAGAGAATTTTCAATGCAATGCAATCAAAACTCTTTGGAGCATGATTGGGAATTACAGTACGTACAGGGAGGGGATCCATCTTCTTCGCAATTACCATATCAAGGCGTCTTCGAGTATTGGATAATATTTCGCATATGTACGTATCTAGCCTTGCAGGATCCCTTCTCTATGAACAACAACGCCTTTCAAGTTGAACTAATTTGGAATTAATTTGCATGCATTTCATCCATAACCTTTCCAAGGATCGAATTGCACTTTTCTCGCGACTTCCATAACGGACAAAAAGGGGCGCTAAAAGCAGACTCCTTCTCTTTCCCTCTCTGTGTACGTCCGTTTTTTTCACCTCCTAGCTGGACTTCAAAAGGGCTCTGCATTACTACAAGATTCGTTTAAGAGTGCATGTGTGTGTGTGTGAGTGTGTTTGTTCGTGTGGCATTGAGGAATAGGAGAGATGATGAGGATGATGAAGGCAATGTCGTTCGTTCCTTTGCTCTTTCTTTCTTTCTCTCTTTCTGTCTAAGTGAGGCGATCGTAGTTGGGAATTTAGGGCGTTGTCACCCTCCCCAATCATGAGTGTGCAACCAAGCGACTTGGGTTTCAAGGTTTGCGCCCATTATGCCTGCTCAATGTATTTAGAGTACGTAGACTTCATTCTTCTGAGCTCTGGTCAAAAGTAACAGGGCATCACTAACCCACCACGCATCCTCTGTCGGATCAAATTGGGAAGAGGTGACAATTCGAAAATTCATCCATATGCTACATACAATACTACAGAATAGTCATCGTATACCAGTAAGTAGTTTATGGTTTGTTGGCAGGTAGTCGAATGCTGGAAGTTGGTCGATGCTCTAATATCGGTTTGAAGGACATCATTCCTCAGAAAGGCGAGGCTCAAGGCCTCTTCTGTGTTTCCTTCTCCGCGGTCGAGCTAGTGGTTGCTTGCTTGCTTGCTGGCTTGAAAGATTGCTCGATGGATAGATAGAGAGATAGTTGGTACGTAGAGAGAGAAAGAAAGAAACAGAGAGAAGGGGCAGAATAGGGCTTGCCAGGACTAAAAAATACAGAAACCTCAATTCAGACCACGTCCAAGCCCTGCCAACTCGCAAGGTAGTTGATGTGGTGGTGGTGGTAGTACTAGTAATGGTAATGGTAGTACAGAATGCCAACGAGGGTGCTTGGCCTAGAACCAACTCGGAATATGAAGTGGTTCAGTTGGGATGGATTTGAGAACAGAGCGAGCTGACCAAACCCAAAAACCTTTTTCCACGACCAACCAAGCAACATACTCAACTCCTAATTGGACTGAACTCGCGAGTTCAGAATGCACGTAGGTACACAGTACAGGCAGTTAAAATATGATGGGGTAAATAAAACCTGATCACGAAAGTTGAAAGCCGGTTTCAATGTTACTTTGATCTAAGTTGGTTCATCATAAGTAGATATTCGACCGATGCTAACAACGGATCTTTTATGAGTGGCGTCGTTTCCCCCAATCATATCTAAAAAATCTTATTACACGTTTCATTCTGTTGACTTAAAGATCGATCGCTAATACGGAATGTTTTTAATGAAAGTTTTTGAAAAGAGTGTAAATATCCATACTCCAAAATTCCAACAAGACCAATCATTTTTCCGGGTAACAAAATTGTCCAGCCTACATACGTACACTAACACGGACTCAAAATTGTGCGTGGTCGGTATGTCTTTTGTTGTACTTAGATTACGGTGTCATGGTGCATTTGATAATTAATGCAAGCAATTATTTCCCACCAGATGTATGTTTTTCAACAGCTCGTTGAAATAAAATGCCAAACGTGGCGTAACTCGATAAATCCTTGGCATTCTTATCCGAGGAGTCCAGGATGAAGAGCATTCCAAGTTCGGAGATTTCAACGCGTGAATCCTTGTCGTCTCTTTTTCCCCGCTTTCGGGGCCAAATCAAGTTGCTCTGGAAAATGATCGTCCCTAAAAAAGTCATCACCGAACTGGGTCTATCCATCCATCCATCCATCGGCGCAACAATGGGAATTGAGATCAAGCCCAGAAGGTCGGGCTTGGGTTGCCATGGTATGGACATCTACGTACTGAACAGTCGTTGATTTGAGTGCGCTTGCAAGCCTCCTCAAATCGAATCGGAACTAGTGCCCTTGTCTCACTCATTTGAACCGGTTTTCTTCCTAATTCCAAGCTCCAAGGCAATGTCCGAAGGTCAACATTAATGGTCAAGAAGGAAGTCGAGCGAGTTTTGCATTCAAGATGGAAGAGACTTGGGATCTTGGCCCCATGAACATGTATATCCTGATTTGACTCCTCTTGTGTGTCTGGCTTACCTTCCATTGTAGATGGGTTCGGTGAGGGGTGACGTCTCGTCGTCTGAGAAGTCGTCCAGATCCTCCACAATCAATGGATTTCGCGGGGGTCGCGAATAAAGGTCACTCGGACCAGTACGCTGGAAAAAAAACCAGAAGAATTCCAATGAAAATGCATGTAATGGACGTATTTATGGAATCTCGGGAATGTGAATTGTCGCATTCATAAGAATAGCTAGAGCGTCGCTTCGAGCGTGGGGAAATATTGAAGGCGAAATGAATGTCCAAGATGGATGGAAAGTGAAATGTACGCTCGGTGAGAAGATGTTTTCATTTTTTTCCTCCCGATGACGAAAAACCGTTGTTTTATTCTTTTGTTAACCGAATGGTTTGTCAAATGTGATGTGGAGGTAAAATCCCAGCAGCAACAACAGATGAAGGAGATGATGGAAGAAAAAAAAACCTACTGTTGTTACTACACTCAGGGATTTCTCCAACACATGACAACCAACAATCGGACCAGAATTCATTTTTCTGCACTAACTTTGAAAGTGAAATCTGTCATAGGCATGCTAGCTGGTTGGAGAGCAATTATTGTTCAATAAGCCGGTATTTTTTGTTTGCCAGGGAAATTTATCCAACATAGTCCTTCCGCCTTGTTAGAGAATAGCCTCGAAAAGAAAGTGAAGAAATGTTATGGGTGTTATGGCCAGTGGTCGTCGTCTAATTTATAGTTCGGCTATCTACGGATATTCTTATGACTGAAATGACAGAGGAAATGCCTGAGAGGCTTTGATTGACACAATACCCGGAAGGTTCTACCAAAGTCAATTGGAAGAAGCTCATCAGGAGCTTGAATCGAATCAAAAGGTTGGGTAGTAACATCACATTTCGGGTTAAGGAAACGATTCTCAAGTGAGCTAAGCAAAGTTATCTTCCTGCATACCGTCAGTCAAAGTTTACCAAAAATATTGTATTTGATATAGATTGTGCAAGCCGCTTTACCCTCTACCTACAGTAGGACTGCACGCATCGGCAGTTCGGCACTATCGTATCTTTCAAGGTAGACATGGAATTGGAACCCATTTCGCCCATCGATTTTTTTCTCATCTTTCAGTTTACACGGCCTCCAATCAATAACAGGCCTATTGTGAGCGAGAAAAAAAAGAAACTTGCTCTCACTTGTACTTCAGAACCTTAGGTGGCACGGTTACCATCCGATTAGTGCTCCTGCCATTCCTGCTCTTCCTCCTCCTGCTCCTGCTCCTTGTAATGGTAAGTGCTCCTGCTGGAACTCCTCCCGCTGGTTTTCTCTGTCAGTTGGTTCAGAGAGGAGAAATGGTACGGTCTGAAAATAGAGCTCAGCTGGCTGCTGCTACTATTGCTGCTGTTAGCCCTTACTCTGCCCGTGACGTACGCAAATTGAAAACGAAAAGCGTCTCGCTCGGAGCTTCCTCTTTTGGTAACCAAGGCAGAATGTTTTTGGCTTGGAATGAAAACTTCTCCAGCCAAAGCAGCAATCTAAGCTGAGGCCTAACAGATCCATCCAGACGCTGTGCAATGGTGGCATTGGGGGAGCTCCAAGAGATGGAAACTGCTCACCACAGGTCTTCGTGAATGAAAGTTGGGCTGAGGAGAATTGGGGAATTTGGGACTAGAAACGAGCACAACCGTATTTCATCAGTCAGACGAGGAAGAATGAATGTCCAAACATTTGGACCGGGGCCAAATCAGGATGCTCGCGACAATAGCCCAATCTTTCACAGAGGATCGGAATAAGCTCGTTAGCTAGGGTTTGGGAACAAGAAGAGATCACGGCGATTGCTAACGCTCCCTAAAGAAGAAGGAGAAATCGGATCACTTACCCCGTATATTGGTTCCCTATTCATGGTGAGTGATTTGTATTGAAGATTTGACTAACAGTGTTGCAATTGAGCACTAGTATTGGTAAAGAGACTAAAAGGTTGATTGAGTGTTCAGTATGAATTTTCCAGGAATTTCCTAGTCTGGTGTCACCGTCCCAACCTCAAGATCCGAAGATGCATCCCCCAATCTTGATCCCAGACCACGGGATGGATTGCCTCTTGAGTGCGGAAACACACGGGAGCACGAAAAACGAGATAAGAAGAAAAGAGTGATGGTGATGCTGCTATTGACGCACTAATTCATATTCCTTTGGATCTGACAGCGGCAGTCCGGAACCATTCATGGGCTTCTTCTCGCACTTCGTCAGGAGTCTTCACGATGTGGAGGAAGGTGGTGGTCGCTATCTTATGTCGTCGTTGGCACCACCACTGCCACTGCTTCTGATCTAGCTCTCGTTCTTCAAGGTCGATTTCCACGATTCCATTAATGAGTCAACGGGTGCAAATCCGAACGAGTTCGAATCACCCGAGAAAAGGAAGGCTGTTTGGAAAGCACTCTGATCACTTCACTTGGCCTTTTCCTGATTCACAAGCACGGACAGACTCGCTCACAAACACGGCATCAAAGTTTCCTGATTCGAAATCACTTCAGAGTGCAAAGCTGGTGATGGTTCGAGACGTCGTGGTAGGAAAAATAATGCTCTTGGGCTGCTGCCATGATCACCTCTTCTCGGTGGAGGCACAACTAAGTATCATTTCTCCCCGAGTCTTCCAGGTTACGAATATCGCCCGCCCTCCAACTAAACTATCCTGGCCAACCAACCCATCGAAATCACCACCAAGTGCCTCCTTACATGCAGTAGTGGCATCAAGTACTGTCCCAGACTCATTCATGTCTTGAGGGCTGACAAGCTCTTGCGATTCCTTCTTTTTAGCGTACGTGCCTACCAACCAAGCACGGAAAGGTACATACCTCCAACCATTTTGACAGCGGCCGGCTTCAAGCAAAGCAAGCCAAATTCAAGCCATCCATCCATCTATCCACCCCTCCTCCCCTCCCAATTCGGACTTGAAGATCTTTCTGCACTTTCGTCCTGCAGGGGGCTACCTTCAGTGCCTTCAGTCCCTATGCTCGTTGGTTCTTTTCCAAAGCTCTTCCGCGCCCTTCCCAAGAATCCTTTGCCCCACCACTACCATCTCACTCTGGTTCTCTCGCTCTTACGCTCTTTCCATGGATGGTTCGCTTGTTCATTGCTTGGTTGAATCCTTGTTTCTGGTCTCCTTCCTCATCAACTGTACCGAGTCCGGTCCACGCACACATGTATGTACACGACGTCAAGATATGTCGAGAAGCACGATCCACGATGGTGCTAGGTTGAAGACATACCATTCCAGGCTAAGTTTTGAACATCCAGTACGTCCCTTCGTTTGTTCGTACATACATGAGACAGAAAACTAGAGATCCGAGAAGGCAAAACCAATGTGTAGCGGCTGGTGGGAGCACAATTGACGAGAGAATAGAGCTAGAGGTAAAGGGCGACACCCTTTTCCCTCTCCCTCCAATATAGTGTTCTCGTCTTCATGGATTCACAAGTGGTGGTGCCAAGAGATTGCCTACCACACTCACTACCTACCTATCTACCATGAGCTAGGGCTGAAACATGATGGGAGCGGTGTTTTACAGCGAATTCCCTCAGTCTCCTCTACTAATCCAAATGGCAGAGCATATTAACTCAATCTCCAAAGACGATGATGGCCAGCATTCTGCTCCATCAAGTTACGTACAGGAATGGAAGATGAAGGAAAACTTCCCGTAGCTTGCAACCAACCAGCCCACCTATACACCCATCCTATGAACCAACCACCGTTATGGAATTTGTTCGTCCGCCCTGATATTTCTCTCTTCTTCCGCAATCTTTTACTCATTCGTCTTCGCCAGAAATATGAACGCATTTCTTTGTGAACAGAAAAACCCATGTTTAGAGCTTCCATTTTTCCCTGAAAGTCTCGAGTCAGACATGGCAAGCAAATCGCCGAGTCCTTTGAACATTGGGGTTGTCATTCCAAGCACATTTTGGCATTGAACTTGATTGCCTATAGTTGCTTTACATTTGCGTCCATGCACGTTTATTCTGATCTAGAAGATTAATAATCTCAACGGCACAAACGGCATGGCCTAAGCCTGACCGGTTTATTTGCATTTGAGTGCACACAAAGTTCAAAGAAAAATAGTATTTGGACCGAAACAAAGTAACACTTCTGTTGCTTAGAAACTGGTTCTAAGTTGTGGAATAAGATGAATTTTTTACCCACATATCTCGATTTCTTGAAAGTGTTCTCCCCATGTCTGCTTCAAGCCCGACAGACACAATGGTATGGGACAATCTCATTGTTAAATGCCTTCAAATTCTCAGCTGTAAATCTCTTGACGAGCTGGATTGCTTCTCGTTAGAGGTCATTTATTCGTTTGCCAAGATCTCCACATGAAGGAGTGGTTCACGAACTAGCGGGATTGATCAAGGGGGTGCAGAAATTGCGTAAAACGATTTTCATGCTTCCAACGGGAAAAATAATGTCATTTGTGAGATCAAGATGTAAAACGAATACGTGATGTTAGCGATTATTATGGAAAAAATTCGTACAATAAAAGTAGGAAAGGTGATGTGGTTACTCAATTCAGTTGAATATCAGGCTGAAGTGCGAGTTGATTATCATCCAAGATTACCGGACTCAACGCTTAAAGCAATCGGTTTCATTTAATTTGGATGTGCGATTTTATCTTTTGGATGCACTTTCCCTGGTCTGATTGGAAACGGTTCAGAAATGGTGTGACGTCTGATCTGAGAGCTTCTTTGTTTTCGAGTTTCTCAAACATTTGTCTACCAGATTTGCCCAAAATATGAGTTGCATGCTCAGGGCAGGCTTCCACTTCCAATATTGTGTAGGAAAACACAATTCAGTCCAGATTATTAATGAAGTAAACTAAGCTAGGTGGAGTAGCAGACACATAGACATTCTAAAGCAAACAAGCAAACGAAAATGTATTTGGGGTTGCGTGATTTTGGGATCGTAGAAGCATTCATTCCGCTCCAATCCGTCTGTAAAAACACAAGCAATGCATGCACAAAATATGATTTTTTTTCTTTTTACATGATAAACGACGATTGGTGATACTCTTTGGATTCAGATGCCTCGCTTAACGCGGGATTCTCAAATTCCCGCCCAAAAGACGGCCGGGCCAAACTAGCCGCTGATCCCTGTTGTTGTGGAATGGGATTGACAAAACTGTCATGTTGACTGGGAGACATGCCGGGTCCATCATCGGACTCCAGGGGATTCTCAAAGGCCCGTCCACCACCGTTGGTCTCGCCCCGACTACGTTGAAAACCCGATTCCACGTCTACCCGTGTGAATGTGCTTCCCACCGAATCGTGGTCCAACGATGACGCCCGCATGGTTTCGGCGGTACTCACGGTGTCACTCATGCAGATCGAATTGCGGTTCTCTTCATCTTTGTGAACGAGTTCTTGACGATTGAGAAAGTTGCCGGGAAACTCCCTCATGAAGTCAGGATCAAAGAGGAAAGGCGACAACGGGACCACAATGTACCACCCGTAGGCCACAAGGGCAAACATGGGACGGGTTATGTACCAGATATGAAGGCCTGAAAAAAGGTATCGAATTAGGATTGGTCGTTCAACATTTCTGACTTGGTACAATTAGGTTTGGGAGTGATGAAATTTCTCCTTTAATAGGGTAATTAATAAGTGCACAAGTAACGTGACTCAACAATGTGTGAAGAATTCGCCATGGCTGGAGCTGTTGAGCTCCACTCCCCGCCCTCAAGAAAACATCTTCCCAAAAGGAGTTCCAGATTATCTTTGTCATGGTCATTACTCCTTTCTCATGACTTGTTAAATGACTTGACGTAAAACATACTGTGAGAGAAAAAAAGCTGAGTTAGGTGTGGTTACAAGATCTTTCTTTCATTTCTGGTCATCATCCTCAAAGAAATAGAAGAAGCTCTCTGAAGCTAGAGTCAGGCAACTCATGGACATTTTTTCAATTCTCATTCAAATTTTGAGTATTATTTTAATATGACCTAGACAGTGACATTGAACATGGGAACAATAATGACATGGAAGGGGTGTAGGATGCTCACTTCTGATTATGAAATAAAGAATATTTGACAAATACATTAAACAGACGTTGTTTGAAGTTAGACCTCGTTATTATCATCACAACGACCACCACATGCACGATCAAGAGATTTGTTTTATCGCTACTTTTTCTGCCAAAACAGCACCTAATCCAATACATAGGCAAAGAAAGGCAAAATTATTATTTGTTTTGTTGAAAATTGCGTACATGTACAAATGTAAGTACAAAGATACGAACTTTCTCGGGTCAAGTTTTATAGAGGTGCAACTCCAAATTTTAACTTCTGCTCTTTATTCAGGTACTCATCCTTTTGTATACAACGTGAAAACGGTTTTTTTTTCAAACTTGCAATGTTCAACCAGTTGAAGGAAATTTAAAAATTTGAGGTACTTCTTCAAAGCTTACCTTCACTCTTTGGCCAAAAAAACAGCTTGAAACAAGGCAAGTGTAAAACAAAGTAAGTTTTGTACTACGTAGAATTAGCCAGCTCTAACACTTGAAATTTCTCTAACGTTTTAAAAACCATGTAACAAAGTGGATCCTTCATAGTTTGATCGACTTGAAGAAGTGGCAAGAATTTATTTACCCAACAACTGTCGCCAATGGTTTTGGTCCAAAGTCTGGGCTTCAATTTCTCTGGCCAACATAAGGAGATAATAGAGGACGTGGAAGAAGAAATACCCAAGCACGGTCACTAACGTTATCTTGACATGGGGCACTAAAATGCTCAGCACGGCTTTGTCCCTCAATTTGAGACCCAGTTTAATACACGGGGCGACACACACCGCCAATGGGATGAAGTAAGGGTATAACACCAAATACAGCCACCCTGTTCGTCTTCTCGTGGAAAACCGCTTATCCACGTGATAGCAGTACTGCTCGGCAGCTGAACCTCGCACATTCAAGGTGGGTTCAATGGTCAAAAGCATTTCTACCACAAGTAATCCGAGGATGAGCACGGGAAAGTACTTCCGCATGGTCTGCTCGATGACGGATCGTTTGAACTCCACTTGGATCCACGTGTACACCACCATGGACGTGACGGTGAGGGCAAGGACGATCTTGTTCCCGTACACGACATAAGTAAAGAATTGGCACAAGGTGGTGGTGTGGCGGGTTTTGACATTGACCAAAATGAACTGCTGGATGATGAGGGCGTCCTCCACCAAAGAGAGGAAGAAAATGAAGATGAGAAAGAAGTATGTGGGCACCTCTTTCTTGCTATTCCTCGCTATGGATCGAAGAAGACACAAGAACAAGATCAAACTGATGAGCATCACGAAACAGTACAGGGCGAAGAAGATGGATTGCCACGAAGAGGCCCATCGGACCTTGGAACTGAAGTCCGATTGGTCCAGCTCCACATCGTCGCCCGTGGTCATGTTGAGCTCTGAAGTGATCACAGTCCGGTAAGGAAACAAGATTCCAAGTTTGCCATCGTTTTGGAGCAACCCAGCGGCATCTGTTCCTTTATTCAGCTGTCGATTGGTTGTTGGTTTGTGAACAGCTCACGGGTCTGTTCTCCTTCTCAGCAGTAGCACGAACTGCTCTGTCTGACTTTTCGGTCCATTCGCCTACTACCATTTACCCCTGGAAGAAAATTCGCCCAGGTTGATTCACCGCATACTTCTCTGGAAGAAGTACGAGTCTCGCCACCACTGACTGCTAAAAGAACCCTCGACTTTACTGGTCTGATGAACACACAGTCCAGTTCAGAATGAGGCTTAGTATGTACTGAACACCCCCGATCTAGCGGGAAAATGGCCGGATGAAAATATGATAATTTGTAGGGAAAAACAGGTACTCCCAGGTAACGATTTAGCATAATCTGGATGAGCGTGCTGAAAATTGATCAGCTCGCTTTTGATTATACTTTGACTTCATCTGGTTGTATGTTAAAGGTGTCGGGAACAATGTTTTTTATTCAAACCCTATTGTTATATGTCGAGTGTGGGCGACAAGAGCAATCTGTCTCGATGTCGAGCGTTTTATACAAGCACCATGCCTTTAGGTACTACATACATACATAGGTAGGCTCTACTGGGCAGTCTGCGAGAAGCATTGGATGGCAAGCCAACAGCTCGTCGTCGGAACATTACACTCGGATTGCCTCATCGTTGGAGTTAGAATCTACCACAGATGTGAGACCCACTTCCTCTCGCTAGCTATCTAGTACGACGGTACGTACTTCCTGACATGAATGCCTCCGGTGCTTGAATCGCACGATATCTTCACATCGTTGAAGGTGCAAATGACCTTCTAGAAACCTTCTCCGACTTCTCTGAGGGATCTGAGTAATTCATTGGTAGACTTTGGTGGCGAGGAAGAGACTGAGCGGGTCGGGGATCAGATTTTGGTTGTGGAGGCGCTTTGTTGTGTCTGATTCTTCAATGGTTTAACTATCTAGCACACAATCCTTCAAGCCCAAGCGCCTTCCCTTATCTAGAAACCATCCTATCCTACATGGGTGACGAGAGTGCCTTGGTTGAGCTAATATCAGCAGAATCCAGGTGCCATTGACAGTTCAGAATCAAAATAAACGTGAAAGACATTGTTTTCTGTGTGTTTTTGGACCTTCAGGTCCTCTTTGGTCGTAAGGTGAGAGATCCATTAGAACACGTGCACTAAATTATCCGTCATACCCTCCCGTTTCTACCTTTTCGTTCCATGTTTCTTGTACATAAACCGATCCATTGGTTTGAATTTAAATCGGCGATTTTTTAAAAAGAATTTGAAGGGTTGCTGCAGAGGCCACATGAGTCTGGTTTATCGTCGCCCACTTGCATTAAACACAAATAATCATCTGAGTAGGGAGTAGTTTTAGTTGTGAGTCACAGCCACTCTTGCAACACTCAACGGGCAACATCTCTCAGCTCATCCCACGATAAATAGAGCTCTTCATGTGCAGTGTCACGACTTGCAAACAAAAACGTTGGTAGCTCCAGTCGAGTTGACGTCATAGTCCAAGGCAAGGTTAACCTTTAAGTCGGTACTATCCCTAGTGCATTGCTTTATAATGGTCCTACCCAAAGTAGCCTACACGCACCTCACAGAAATCGCCCACGCATCCTTCCAATGATGCATTTCAGCTTCCCCATTGTCTTTTGCAGGCTCCAAGAACATGTTGTCCTGTCGAACTCCGGGCCTAGTATTCTTGGCCTTGGTGCTTCTGACCTCCGTGGCCTTCAGTAGACCCCAATACCCGCAACCCGATTGGAATTGGGAGGCTGTGATCTTGTCCCGAAATGGACCCAGTACCACCACCACACCCCGTCCCACGCGATGGACCACCACCACTCTCAGATCCTTTGAGGGACCAGCCATTATCGGTATCGGTCGGGCTTCAGTGGAACGAGAGAACTTGGTCCCACAACGGAACAAGATTAAACCTCTTTACCAGGTGGATTCGAATTCCACGTCCCGATTAAGGGGGAACCATTCAATTTTATTCTCACTAATCGTGTCAGTTTTGAGCGTGATGGCGTGTCTGTGAGAAGAAATACCTAGTATTATAAAATAACAACCAGATTGAATTTGTGAAGTGTGAGAGAATGGAACTCGATCCACCCCGAAGACACTTAGGAAAGAGTGACAACTGTGATTACCTTGCTTCGCCGAAAATGATATTAGACAACCATGACAACACAAAGGCATCAATTTTTTTTATTGGAACCTTCGATTCAAATAAATTCGCCTATTAACCTCACTTAAAATATGAGCCATGAAGTATCAACTGGTCCCGCCTTTTTATGAAGAGGTCGTCGGCCGAGTCTTATTTTTTGATCGACAGAGGTTGAACCACGCATTGGGGGAGGATGCCACCCTTTCACAATCTTCTAGTGATTCCGGAAGACGAATCTTTCGTGTTTCCGGCCAAACCCAAAGGCTCAGACATCCGGCCACAAAAACTATGACTCCATAGACAAGCAGGGGCGCTTCAGGGCCATGATAGTCCAACATGGCGACAAAAGGCGATGCGAACGATCCAACTCTCGCCATGGCAGAACAGAAACTCATGGCTGTGGTTCGAAGAACCGTAGGGAACAGTTCTCGGGTGATATTGTAGCCTACTCCAAACGAGAACGAACAAGCGATGGTTCCAATCCAGGCACAAACAATGATGGCTGTCGAGCCCTGAGGTAAAGCGGCCGTAGTCAATAACATAATTCCCGCCGTCAACAAAGACACTGTTAACGATGGTTTCCGACCAATTTTGTTCTCGAGAAGCGGTTGGATGAGCGAGCCTGGAACCATGACCAGAGCAGGAAAAATAAAGACGACGAACACGTTCATGGCAAAGGTTGGTGTGTTGTAGAAAAGGCCGAAATAGCCCATACTGAAGCTCATCCAAGCAAAGCCCACAAGGATCGTATTCCGGCGAATCCCGGGATATCGAAACAAGTCTAGAAACGAGCTTTGTTTGGAGCCACCTCCACTAGTCATAATTTCTTCGTAGGCTCTTTGACTGACGATGATCATTTCCTCAATAGATCTAATAGGCTTGTTGTTGCTGATGCAAGCTGATCCCATAACCAATTTAGCTTCTTCGAATTTTCCTTGGGAAAGAAGCCAACGTGGGGATTCCGGTAGGAAGAACCAAAATAACAGAGCAGGAATCAGAGACAAGCCCATGATTAACTCCAGGGTATGCATATCTCTGTAAAATGAACCACAACTCGTTGCCTCGTAAAGTACATGCTTTTCAGGGGGTAAGTAAGGTCTCATTAAAGAAAACATCAAATTCCAAGCCAATCAATGGAGAGTGTGATAAATGAGCATTAACTTTCGAGCCGAAAATCGATTTGCATTTTAAAAATGGAGTTTGGGTGAAAACATTATTCCATTGATTGAAGCTTGAAGTGCCTCTTCTGAAGAAAAATATCTGATTTAGAGAAATTCACAATTTGTCTTCCCTCATCTCATTGCCTTGAGAATGTTGAGGCATGTGATTGCTTGGTCAGCTGCATTCAGTTTCGATTTCGGTACTGTACCGCTTTTGGTTCAACATTAAAAAGCCAAATTTGTTAAGTAGGAATATTTTGGTAATTTTAGTCGCAATGAAGCAGCACAAGGTAGGTTGTCAAAAACGGTGTTTTAGATTGATAAAGTTAAATGGTCAGAGAAGATACAATAAATTTTTGATTGTCCTGTTACGTTTTCTGAATTAGGTGGTAGTAAGTAGGACTTTGACATCGTGACTCTTTTGACTAACATTTGAATTTTTCTTTTATTTGCCATGCCGAAATAAAAATCTTTTAGCCATAAATTGCAAAGGAAAACTACAAAATGAATTTTTGATCTACTAAATTGCCTTTTTATCATATGATTGTCAAAAATGGGAAAAAATACTGGTAATGTAAGCAAAATAAATCTCTTGGGTAAAATGTGAACAAAAAAGTGTCAAAAATGTGAATGAATTTTCTTACTTGACCTTTTTTTGGATTGTTGGTGCTAGGGAGCGATGAGTCTCGCACGGATCACATTATCCAAAAATTTCCCATATTCAATTTTATCATTCATCATTTAACTTTTCTTTTCAGAATCGCTTTGGTGCTTTTAAATTTTTTGTTCAGTGTTCTAAAAAATCCTTTTTAGGTCAAGTTGACTAACTCCAAGGTTTTTGGTAAAACCTAAAATATTCAGATCTAATCATTAGTAACTTTGTATGAACTCAATATTACGAGACCTTAACTTAGGTTCACAGCGAAACGGAATGGGGAAAGATAACATTTTATACCGTAAACTTCATTTGAATATCAATATTGCTTTGGTATATATATATTAATGTATATTGTAAATTTTGTGTACACAATATTTTGTAACCCTCCACAATCGTGAACATCTGAAATGTCCCTAGAAACCATTTGAAAGTATAAAGCACTTTTTGTTCTGAAATATAACCAAACCCATTTGAAAGAATAAAACACTGTGCTCCGATATTCAAGGCGATGAGATTGGAAAGAATAATTGTTGCTGGTCTGTAACTCTCTCAAATGTAGATCTTTGGTATTGGTTAACAATCAAATCAAAATACAGGGCCCTGCAGGTAAATCGAGACGATTTTTAGACGACATTTACTCCTACATCTTCGGATTTGTCGAGCTGACGTTGTTTTGGCTGAATAGAGTAAGTCTTTGCAATTCGTTGAGTGTATCTTAAGTGGTCACAACATTGCCGGTGATGATAGAGCAAGCTCGAAGATCGGCGGTCCTTGAATTGCAGAGCATCGGGCAAAAGGAGGCGGACATCGTGAAGCTCCTGAAGTACCCAAAAGAGCATCGTCTGCGCCATGGTCAAGATGTACAAGAAGACCAAAGAGGATGTCAGAGCCGTCCACAAACCCAAATCGGATAAAATCCTCACACCAAGGTTTGCAGCTGGCATGAAGCGGTCCATCAAGTCAAGTTAGAGGCACCTCTCTAAAGAAGGTGGCCGAGACAAGGGGCGTAAGCCCTATGGCCGTCGAAAAGGCCATCAAGGGTGATCTGGAGTACAAGTCCTTCAGGTTAAGGGTCAGATACTTGCTGACAGAGGCCTAGATCAAGCAGAGAGTGATTGGGGGAACTAGCTCATTTCTTCTATCTAGTCAAACGGCGGCCACCTGAGGTTCTTTGAGCACCTGAACTGTTCAACGTGGACCGGGCCCACAAAAGGCACAATAGTATTTGGATCTGCCAGGACCCTGACGACTGGCCTCTGTCATAGTCCTGGGCGTCGTCTTCTTAGAGGACTATGTTATGCCGCCCTACTTCTTTTTCGGAGGGCCTGAGGATCAACAAGGAGGTACTAGGTATAAAGGGGGTCGTCCAGAGGATGAAGGAAGTGGTTGGCCCACTAGGCTCAGTTGGTGCAGCCATGGTCTCTGGCCTCTGACCACCCTCCATGAAGCCTCCCAATAGCCCCAACTTCAGCACCTGGGACTACGACCTGTGGAGCAGGGTGGACGAGGACGCCTGCAAGACCAACCACAGGAACCTCGCCGCCATAAAGGTTGCCATCACGAGGTCCATGGCACATCTCCATGGTATCTCTATCTCTATCTCATGGCCATAAAAGTTGGTGATAAATGTGTGGAAAATATATCCTGAAAGTTTCAAAGCCAAATCCCTGCCCATTCCTGAATTATTGCCATCCAACAATCGTGCCGATTTACTTGCCAGAGCTTGTAAGTGTGATTTTCAAACAGCCAGTCAACCCTTTTGGAGCACCCTGTACTTGGAATTGCCCATCCGGAACCCTAACCGAAACTAGTTGACCTCAAATTCATGAACGTATACGTAATGAAACTCAAAATATTTTTGTCATTTTTGTACATTCAGAGAATACAAATTGGGGGGATTTTGGACTATCAAAAATCTATTTTCTTCTGCCAAACTTCATTGTTTATTGTGCGTGCCTGTCTTTGGTTTCGGTAGACGTAACCGCAACCGCAATCGCAATTAAATTCTTGGCGCAATTTTATCCCAATGGCCTATAAATTCATTACTACTCGTCACAAGTATGACTCGCAATGAAGCCTTGGTTTAACCTTCAATCAAAAGTAATTCTAAGCAATTGGGGATTCACAAGAGATTACTGGTCGCACTATTGAACATACTGCATACGTACCTGCACAGATATACGAGTCCACCCAAAGAAATGATTCCTAAATTCCACATTAGTTCCCCGAAAATGTGTCCAGTGATGGATCTCCATTTCCCGCTCGTCAATTCAACCGCATAAACCGTGGACACATTCACATAAGCCAAACTGCATCCCCCAATAATGAAACGACATGCTGCCCAAGCATACACATTGGTGATAAAATAACTGGAGAGGCTGCCCAAAATCCACACCGTCACGAATGACATATAGGCTATTTTACGCCCGCAATAATCCGCAAATGGACCACTCAAGCTCACGCCCACAAAATTTCCAGCAAAAAATACCATTTGAACCATGCGAGGCAAGTGCTGACGTTGGCACACTAAATCCCAACGTTGAATTATGGTGTCCTATTTGGGAGTAAAATGAACTGATGATTGTTTGCCTCTTTGAGACAAAACGGAGTCTTACTTGAAATAAAGATTTGTCATAGTTCCAATGGGAACAAGATCGAATGGGTGTATTCTCATCTGGGCGATCTTGCTGAAAACTGTCATAATCCACATCAAACACGTGACAGAAATCGAAATTCCCTTCCATATCCAAAGGGGTGGAAATGTTGATCCATTGTTCCACAGGATATGCCCCTGTTCCATTGAGGATCGCTTCTGGAGGAGCGCACCAATAATCACTGTTAAAGGTTAAGAACTTGTTGGACATCATCTGCCATCCGTGAAAAATCGCAGTCACGCCCACGAGAAAATGCCATTTGAATTGCCAAGGTCCGTATTCTCCAATCACCTCAGTGAGAGGGTCAATTCGATCCTGAGCCTGGATTTTGGACCCGTTGTCATCTTTTGGAGGACGCTTAAACGCGGGATTCACTTCAATTGGATTCAGCTTATAAATTTCGGTCAAGTCTTTCTTATCTAAAGAGCTGGCCATCCTCTTGGTTGGAAAGTGTTTTAAAATGACTGAAAATCTTCTAACCTTAGCAATAGAGGTTTACGTCATCATTGCGTACTGATTTATCTAGTTGGAAGTTGTGGTTTAGATTACTGTAGTATTGCGCCAAGCAACTAATCTCTTTGACCGAGTTTTTGATCGTTTTGAGGAATAATCATGATTGAAGTTGTCAGATATGTGGGTTGAGAAAATTGACTCAGACTTACACTCTGGCAAAAGGATTCCGTAAAGAGTATTACAAGCATAATTTAAAGGGCACCAATATTTCATGATTTTTTATCAGTAATAATCATCACGTAGAATGTCAATGAAACAAAATTTTGCAGAGTCGATGAAGGAAGGAGGATCGATATCTATGCCAAATGTCTACAGTACATCGAATGCAATATGTCTCTTTCATCAGCCGATGCTATCCCTCATCAAATGAACGAGTAACGTGCCTTTTTTGGCAAGTTTTGCTATTCGTTGTGGCACCACGTGTTCCGGTTTTCTCTGCAAATCTTTGTCAATTTGGAAAATATTTGCCACATTTCTTGTCGGAATTTGAACTAGTTCTTTCGTTTGGAAGCCACGATAACAAACATCAGACAAGGTTTCAGTGTTTTCAAAAGTTGTCAAACCAAGAATATGTATACAGTCAACTTCGGATATAAAGGACCCGGCGGGACCACCGAAATTCGTCCCTTTTATCCGACTGTCTTTTATATCCGACCGAAATTGCATGGAAATCGATCATCCGGACCTTCCAAAACAGTCCCTTATAAGCGGAAATCCCTTATATCCGGGTCCCTTTTATCCGAAGTTGACTGTATAGCAAAAGTAGCGTTGAATCTGCAAACCGTGTAAGAGAAGACGAAAGTGAACCCGCTTTGGCTGGCATAAAATATATGCCCCAAAAATAGGTGGGATAAAGAAAAAACTACCATGTATGACAAAATCACCTTAACGAACCTTAAGTCGTGATTCAATATGTTGGAATCATGAAGGGAAAAAGCATTCATTAAATCAAAACATTCGATTGCTCTAGCCGAGTTGGGGCAATTTTGTTCCATTTCAAGATACTTTTACAATGTCATTTTTGTCATGTGGTTGTCAAACAAGATGTGATGCAATATTGGGGTTTGCAGACATCAACTGATGAACGGATGGAGACGATAGAGGAGCTATTGCACATGACCTTTAACAGACGTCTCCACACAAATATCATTGTTAGTTGTCTTGTCAAGTATTGAAATCGGAGGTCTGATTTGAATCAAAATGGCCCATGATCCTGTGCGTGATATTATTGGGGATTTTGGTCGATGGCAGTGTCTTCAATGTTTTCCCCAAGCACTTTCCTCCATGATATTCATCCAGCAAGTCTTGATCAACAAGTTCTTCACTTACTCGCAGAGCTTTCAATGCTCTCAGATGGAAAATGGTCTTAACCAAACCGCAATGGAACATTGCTCTATCGACGAATGCGGAACCATTCTTTATGACCAAGGACATTTCCAGGTAAAAACTCAGGCCATGCACAAACATATTTGCTCCGATGTACAGTGTGACACATTAATCTTTGCGTTTTGACAAGCATCACAAAGTCGCATATTTTTCCCTTACTTATAACTAGGGCCCGGAAAAATATTTGCAAACAAGTGACAAAATATCCAATATATATTTTTTAAAAAGCCCAAAATATTTGGAGAAAAGCCGGATATTTAAGAAATATTTTTTTTTGATAAGGCCATTTTTTGGAATTTTTTTTTGATAAGGCCATTTTTTGGAATTTTTTTTTGATAAGGCCATTTTTTGGAATTTTTTTTTGATAAGGCCATTTTTTGGAATTTTTTTTTGATAAGGCCATTTTTTGGAATTTTTTTCTGTGTGCACCGATTTTCCAAATTTGTTCCTGGTGAAATTGATGCATTTGCCCGTTTTTGGGGGCAAACTTGACATGTAATTGATTTATACAATACAATTTTTAGTTTGCCTCAATAGATGACGCAGTTTTTTCGTTTATGACAGTAGTTTTGATTGTGAATGTCTAATCTTAGTACAAATGCCATTTTGTATCGATTTTGTATTTTGGGTTCATTCTGGAAAGGCTCTATTGAGCATTGGTTATTAATTTCCTTGCCTCAATTTTGCCCGAAATATTTTTTTTTGATAAGAACGTTCGAGAAAATTTTTATTTTTTCCTTGAAACAGCCAAAATATTTAAAAAATCAAGGAAAAGTGGGGAAATATTTTAAAAATATTTTATACTTAAAAGAATTATTTCCGGGCCCTACTTATAACAAACGAAGAATGTTTACTAAATACAATCCGCCGTTTTTAAGCTACTTTTACGTTTTGAGAAGTGCCCAAAGAGCAATCTACAATTGCCCCTTTAAGGTTGGTTTTCCGTCGTTCCCAATTTCGATGATGGTTTAATGATAGTCAAAAGGGCAAATCAGGTTATATTACTTGATGTGAATTCTATTTAAGTCTCTGTGTATGAGTAGTAGACCAATTCATGGGAGGTTTTCAGTTGTCTGGATGCATATGAAGTTTGTGGGACAGTTACAGTAGAAGGGTTTTGCACCTGATAAATTTGCTTTTGTACATATGTCATCATAAGGATCCAAGTCAAAACTTCTTGGGCCTGTCGAATTTTGAGACATTTTTCTTTCCAGCTTACGGAGCTATACGTTCTATTTTGAAACCAGTAGCTTTCTTTGCCTTGCCAAAACTGGACGTCTTCCATTTCAAGCCTAGTTAATGAGACTATAGAACTATTCGATAAATTGAGCTTTGATTATGCTCACAGACTCCCCATCTAAAGTAACTAAACCATCTAAAGATCTGTTCCAAATAAGAGGGCAACGCAAATCTTGACCAATCACCCATATGGAAAAGTGTAGGAAGTAAAAGCACCTGAATGAAAGATGGACAACAAAACCTATTTTAAAAATTTTCCTGTTTCTTTTTGGAACGGAGAAAATATGTTGTTCTGTTTCCGAGGCGGCAAGGATTTATGTGTCACATTGTACATAGAAAATTGATTTGATTGCAGAACACCATAGTAGATCGATTCAACTTGGTTTGTGAGTTATCATTTGTTCCTAAATTGGCGCAATCGTTGTTCTTTGCCGGAACATTGGTTGGAGCATCAATGTCTGGATTCGTCGCGGATCGATTTGGTCGCATCAAAGTCTATTTGATCTCTATGCACATTTTAGGGCTTTCTGGATTGGGAGGTATCTTACCATAGTCATGCCATATTTTCAAAGCATTTGAATCATGTCTTCTTTCACCAAAAATGTCAAAGGGTATTTTTCGCCGAATATCTACTTTTGGATCGCGTTCCGTTTTTCTGCGGGATCATCGGTGATGGCAATGAATCTTTCTGCTAACGTTTTTCGGACCGAAATCGTCTCCGGAAAATGGGCCTCATTAGTTCCTTCCATTGTGGGCGGTGTGGCGGCTCAATTGGGCCATATTCTACTCGGTCTCATGGTTTATCTTTTACCTGATATGAAGCTCTTGGAGCTTGGAATGGCTTTGGTCACCGTGGTTTACATCCTTGGGTGGTGGTTCATTCCAGAGAGTCCCAGATGGTTGATTGTTCGTGGGCGTACTGATGAGGCTTGTCAGATTCTTCAACGAATTGCCAAGGTTAAACAAGGGCAATTGAAGTGTGACTTCGTTGTTCCGTTTCATGTAGCGAGAGCGTGGACAAATCTCACGGCTAGCTCGCACCGTGCATGCACTTGGAAAGAGACAAAACTCAAGCAAATGTGTCAAATTTGTAACAAAATGTCTTATTTAATGTACTTGAAGTGGCCAAAGCAGCATATTTTGCACAAATTCTTGAATTATGCCAAGTTTTATCTCTTTACAAGTGCATGCACAGCATGAGCTGGTCGTGGCGCTTGTCCACACTCTCGCTCCATGAAAAGGCACAACGAAGCCATGCTTCAATTGCCTTATTAGTTATTATTTTAGGCTCTAACCAAAATTTTATATGAAATTGGTGCTTCATTTTAGATGAACGGGACACTTGCAATTGATTCTAGTGGATGTGGAACCAAACAATGGGAAGCCCTCTTGTGTCAGATTGACGATATTCAGACCCACAAGCAAGAGAATCCCAATATCTCCACTCTAGTAACCTATGCGGGGATCAGACGAAACTTTCTGGCCATGAATATAGTTTGGATTTGTTACAACATCAGCTACTATGGTTTGATCTACAACACTCCAGCATTGGATTGGAGCATCTATTGGGTGTTTGTCTTCCCAGCCTTTTTGACCATTCCAGCCTTGTTCCTCATCCCACAACTAGAAATCCGATTTGGCAGGAAATTGGTCATGTTCACTGCATTGATAGCTAGCAGTTGTTTAGCCCTCGGAACTGTGGCCATTCCCAAACAAGAGGTCCCATGGGCCATCATCGCACTCTGTATTGCAGCCACGGTGGCCACATTTTGCGCTCTTCAAGTTGGGTACACTTACTCCAAAGAGCTTTATCCCACATCTTTGAGAAGCACGGGATTAGGTGTGAATTCTTCTTGTGCCAGGATCGGGGCCATTTTGGCACCTGTTTTGGGTCTTTTGGACAGATTTGGATCCAATTGGCCTCTGGTGGCTTATGGGAGCGCAAATTTGGTGGGAGCCTTTTTCTTGATCTTGGTCTGGCCGGAAATGTCTGGAAGGAAATTGCCCGAAACCGCTGAAGAATGCGAAGCAATGGCTCAAGAGCCAAACCCATGGCGCCCAACCAATTGGAACAGGATCGCCAAGACGAAAGCCAATCATGAAGAGACTTAAGAGCAATAGAAACATACATACATCGTTACAGGTATATTGTGTCTATTTCTAAGGCTAATAAAAGTTATTGAGTAACAGTTATTTCAACTAATATGAGAACTTTGAATGACCTCTTCTGTCTTTCCAGACTTTGAACCATTGAAGGTGGAGTTCATTTGTTCTAGTTTAGAAGCAAAACCAGACTAAGTAGAAAGCAGCCCCTAAAATCACTGCCATACAGATCGACAACAATATCATCAAACGGAACGTGAGTCGATGACCTAGAAATTGTGGATATCTCGACCGACCATTGATATCCAAGAAGTTCCAGTACTGATCACAGCTCAAATAGAAACAAGTCTTGCGATGAAGTTTGCCTGAAATTAAAAGACGATTTGCTTTATACTAGTCGGCAAAAGACATTCACGGAAGGTGTGGTGGTGATACCTTGAAATTCTCGGAATTTCTCATCCTCCATGGCTAAAGTCAGCGGTGAGGTGCAGGTCCAAAGCAAAGATTCACATTTCTCCTTCAGCTGAGTCATCTCGGTATCATCACAATGAGCCTGATCTGGATCCTCAGGGATTTTCCAGATTTCCAAGAGATTGTCCTCTTCAAGTTGATCCATATGTCTCTGAGAGGTACTTTCATCCTTGGATTTCTCATTGGATTCGGCCTCGTCCACAAAGAGGTTTTTGAACACATTTTGGGGTCTCGAACTACGCTGAATGGTATCTCGTCTGCGGATCTTATTGGGGTTCACATCTTTGGTGACCATCTCCTGACCCAAATCCTGTTTTCTTTGTCGTGTTTGCGAGTCAAAAATGGACGATGAGAAGCTTTGTTGGAAGAAGGAACTCGAAAAGAAACCGTCATCTTCCTCTTTGGCAGGTCCTTCACTTCGTTTCTCTTTTTCTTGTAATTTTAACAATTTCAAGAGTGTTTCTGGTGGCCCTGAAATTATTAAACACCGCTAATGGAAATCTACAGCCGGGCAGTTGTATCGAAATTACAAGTAACGAAAGAACGGCAATTCATTCCTTTCTTCGAAAAAGTAACAGAAATACAGAAATGTCATTAAATGTCACATGTGTAACTGTAACGGCTCAAACCCCAAAAAATTACTCGTTACTCGTTCCTTTTTCCAGTGCAATAATTTTGATTATTTTCTTATGATGCAGTTAAACGAGCAGCTTTTAATAAACTTCAAAGACACGTAATAACAACTTCGTTTGGCTTTATTGGCAAATCTCTTTGGAGGTTTTCTCCAAGGAACTATCATAATCAGGAAATTGCAACTTTACTACGAGATCTTACGTGTTTTTACCTTTGATTAAACTTTAAGCCAAAATAGAGACCTTTGTAAGGGTTTTGAGAAAAAATGGTGTAAAACAATTATGAGCCAAATAGAAAACGGGGAATCTGAAGGATTCTTCGTTATATACCTTTGAAGTTTTGATTAACCAGGGTGATTTATCATTTTAGTTAAATTTACCAAAAGTTACAGTTTATGTAGTACAAAAGTAGAATATTGGGTTTAAGCGATTGCAAAGAAAAAGGCAAGTGCTCTCTGGCAATTCAAAAGAGCAATAAAATATCAACTTTTGGAAAGAAAACGCTGTCACGAAATAAAATAATAAAGGAGCCTGGCTTCACCCATGTTCACCCCTAGTAAAAAGTCCCCGGGTCTCATTCAACCTTACCCGGAATGAGTTCAGTCATGCCCACGTCGGGCTTGGGAACTTTCAGATCTGGGTATATCGCATCGTATTGGTCGAGGTCTGTGATTTCTTCCAAGTAGATTGGGTCCTCTAGGTCACTTAAATTGGCCGGAAGGTAGCCATGGCAGCGAAAAATATCACAAAAATCACCCAAGCAAACGGATTCGTCAGCCTGAAAAGATGGAAATAGAGCACTTGATATTTGCCTGCCAAAGGACTAAAAAAGGCAGGTAAAACCTGGAACACGGAATCGCGGTGAAATTTGGCCAAATGAAGGTCCAAATGGGAGTGAGATTGGAAGGGCTTTCCGCAAATTTTACACATCCAAAGATCCGCTCGGAATTCGTTCTTGGCCAATTCTTGGGGTCCAAAATGGTCGCGCCCGAAATGAAGTGGGCACTGAGCTGGCATCTTTTGGGCGAATCGCTTGAAAATGGGACGCCATAACTGGAAGATACCCAATAAACAACGATCAAAACAACAATTTCTACTGGTCTCAAGGTCCATTGGCCACCTTTTGGATTAATTGCCTGACAATAGCCGATTGGGACCTGGAACACGACTTTGGAGTGGCTTGATTATGGAAGCTGAACTGGAACTTGTCCAAAGGACTGAGGAACAATAAATAGAGAAACAAGATCTTGAAGACGGGCCCCTTAAATCAAAGAGAGAGTTACACAATTAGAAGAATCCATAGATCCAGTTGCATCATTCATTGCCTTACCTTTTCATACCACGTCATTATCATCGTGGCTTGTGTGATTGATGTCAACTTGATATCGAGGCCAATCTTTGGCCATTTCCCGTCAATTGGCTATGGAATCTGTTACTCCATGTTTAGAAAGGCCTGTTATTAGGTCCACTTCTTGTGCTTGCTCCATCCTCCTAGATCCTTAGTAGCTCAGTCTCACTTTCCGTTGCCTTGAAGCTTACGTTGTGAGAAGCCTTGAATGAACGGGGGAGGGAGGGCCAGATCGACGGAACAAGGACCATGTGGATTTCAGCAAGAAAGAGAGGGGTCCCTCTGTTGCAGTGAGGCATCCAAGGAAGAAAGCCTAGAAGAAAGAGAGAGGGAGAGTGGAACAACAAGCTCAGACAGACCTTTCGTAACTTTCTCTGAAAGACTGAGCGGCTGCAACCTCAAGGCACCAACGGGATTGTGGTAGATCTATCTCTGATGAGCTCATGTCATGGAGAGTATTCCAATTATGAACGGCTTTTCAATGATCAGAGTCCTACATAGAACATGAAAATTTTGCATTTTTTTGTGCAGTAAGCTATGGAGGTTGCAAAGGCAGAGAGAGTGTTATGGGATGAGCCTTGTGGCAAAAATGTATTCAGGTTGTTGCTCACCATTGTTTTTAGATAGTATAAGCAAAGCAAGCATTGCTCGAATTATACGTTTTTCGATCTTTTTGGATCAGTGTTTAGGTTGAAGGAGAAATCAAATCTCAAAACGTTAACTGTATCTGATTTTTCATTGTTTTTATTTCATGCAATTTCAAACTACAGATGAAATTTTTTCGGACATGAGTCTGTACAGAATAAGAGGAACAGCCACAGACTTAAAAATCTTTGAACCGGAAAAACATACAATCCATAAAGAGAGAAGAAAATCGAAATAAAGACGAATGAAGTTAAAAGATGGGCGACAGAATTATATTAAATATATGAAAACCAATCATCTCCAGCTTCTCACGCCCTCCAAATTTTCTTCGATTTCTCGTTCAAGGGAAATACCAAGCGTTGCCACGATGCAAATTTTGGTCAAATTTCGCGGCTTTTGTAAGAGCTCTCTCAATATTAAAGAAAGAACATCTGTAGATGTTTGTTGGATCCCTTTCGTTCATGTTACGATGAACGAGTAATTAAGAGGAGCGGAAAATGGCGAAAGAGAACCCATTGCTATGTTTTTTCTTGATTAGCAAAAACGATCTCCAACAGTCTCTTCATTTTCTTGACCATATCATATATAATTGATAGGGGGTTATCATACAAAACCCCCTAAAATCATATTAGTTGGACCACATCAATTGGATATGTACAGTGAGAAAAAGGTTGTTGATTTTGTGCTCCGTAGTGTTGCGCCGCCCTTTTCTGGTGATTCTGTTCTTTCCTGTTCTGCGCTCGATCAAATATTTCAAACGGTCAGTTGCTCCGCAACAAACGGTCGAGAATAAGATGCGATCGTAGAATTTTAGTGAAGCAATGAGACACCAGAGGCCACGACGGTGCTACGGAGCAAAAAACAGGCCCAGCAGATGTTTACTGAGCTTCCCTTATTGATCAATTACATCTCCTGCAGTGATTTCCGACAGTTTTGAATTGTATTAACCTAGCTAGGGTGCTAGGGTCGGAGGGTTGAGCCTCGCCCGACCAGCGAAGCTAGCCATCACATCGTCCAAATCATTTCCGATAGGCAATTTCAAGTCAGGTATCAGAATGGTTCTCCGTCTGTGGGTGTGGATTAACGTCTAAAAGTTTCCTTGAGAAAGGTCGGGGAGGAGAATCGAACCTGGGACCTCTTTCACTAAAGGAAACTGCGCTAACCACGACACCACGTCTCCTCTCTTTTTTGGATATTGAATTGAAAAAAAAAATTCTCGGAAATGACCGCAGGTACGCCCATACAAGCTCCCAATACCATGACTGCTGCATGTAAATTAATACCACAGGCTACAAAGACTCGGAAAGTGCGGGATTTGAACCAGGAATGTTGTGGATAGTTGGTGCTACGAGTGCTTGCCTTACTCTTGCATTTGGTTGGATCTGGAGCCTCACCAAGGGTTTGATATGAATGAGAGGAAAATCATCAAATAAAATAAATCTCTATGCGATTAATGATTGTAAGTCTCGTCTTAGTAGGAGGTTTAATTCCTGTAAAATTTGCAATGGAATGGCGATCGATTCCAAGACAGCTGTGATAAAAAAATTGTATTGCCAAAAAAATATTTTTAGTTCTAGTTGTTATTCTTGGCACACCTAACATCCTGGAATGTTGAATAGGGTGCCTTCATTTTTTTCTCTGCATTGCATTCCAATCCAAAGAGTTTCAAGATTGAGCCCGCACCACTGTTTTTTAGCAAAACTTGCCACAGTAGCAAGAGCACCTTCGGCACATTGTTAAAGAAAGGTTCAGGGTCATTCCGCCAAATCTATATCCAGTGGATAATTCCTAAGATCCATGGATGGACGGACGTACATGGTTTTTCTTTTAATGGATTAATGGATTTTCAAACTTTTTCTCTAAAATTTGACAGTCTTCTGACACGGTTCTTCATAATTTTTTCCATGAGAATTTTCAACCCAAACAAAGCGCTAAAACCACAAGATACAGCAAAAATACTCTTTTTTTTTTTCATGTTGTGTTTTAGTGTCACATGGACCTTACGAATTCATTCTTTCTTTGTCCTCATCTTGACAATATTACCAAATTTTCACATTAGATCTCCTCCCTAAAGGGTTAAAAGACCAACCTTAAACGGGGATAGCCGTTCGTCGATAATCTTTTTCAAGCCCCTCATGCTGAATAGACATCCAATCCATCGAGAGATCCTCGAGACCTGAGATCTCGTCCCACGCGTTTCAGTCTCAATACAAGTACGTACCCCCCTTTGTTCGAGCTTCAAATTTAAAAGATGAAAATGGACATTGCCTCCTCCTCCTTTATTGACTTTAGGACGTGCCAGAACTTTCCAGTCAATATATTTGAAGGGAATGAAAGACAAAGCTATTGTTTTTGGGCTTAAACCTTTTTATTCTTGCTCCCCATGGATCATGAAGAAGGATATAACGAATAGGTTGATCGCAACACTCCTAGCCGTCATGATCCGGCGAGCGAGTGGACTCAAAAGTTTTTGGCGATAATCCCGTCCTTTTTGGCCAGTCGGTTTATACAATCATCGGACTCGCCCATTCTTCGGATGGCGCCGCAAATGGCGTAGGTCTTGTTGGTGCCGGTCATGCGACCCGTGGTCTCGTCCACATCCGCGATGTTGATCTGGATGGAAGCGTGATCCTTGGCCCCGATGATTCGGTTACTGGCCGAGCTGAAATCGGGAATAATAATGATTCAATCTGGGTGACATTCAAGGAGTTGCCCATAAAAGTTAACGATCTCTCAGACCCTGATGAAAAGCTAAACTTTACTACTATTTCACCTCTAAGAGGGCCGCATCGAGTGGGGTATTCCACATCTTGACACGTACTGAGGTTGGTTTCGATCGGGTCATCATTACAGAAATAAGTAGCACTAAATCAGGGGTCGGCAACCGGCGGGCCCACGAGTAATGAGCAAAGTTCTAAATAATGGGCCCATGAGATATCCTGAGTACTGTACGTGTGAGCCCTGAGGTCTTTGATCGTTAATTTGTGGGCCCATGAACCTGTCGCTATCTGAATGGTGGGCCCCGGCTTCCCCAACCCAAATTTGGTGGGCTTTGACTTAAAAACGGTTGCCGACCCCTGCACTAAATGCTCTGCCATAACTTTTTTTTGAGTTTTTCAGAGTCTCTGCCAGATACGAATAGAGTGGGGCGGTGAGTTACCGACTGACGAGCATAAGCAATTCAAGGCTGCCAAAAATAAGGTCTGGGGGATGGGGGTTCCCAAAGGAGCGACCTTGAGCCGTCGATTTCCAACAATAATTAACACCCTCTATAATTCGCAAAGATCAGTAAGGTCATGTAGAACCAAACTCTGTCTTTCTCGTACTCTGAGATGCCCCGCACGAGTTTGTCGGCCGTGATCAAATCAAACACCGGGTTATGATGAGCTTGATGGAACCCCGTCAGAAAAAGCATGGCGTCACAATAATACAAGGTGGCATACATTTATTGTTAAGTTTTGGATTTTTAGGCTTCGTTTAAATTTATGTATTTTTTGGAACTTCTTAATGGCCCCCAACTTTGGGGATTTATTCCGAAATTTAGAATCTATCTTCACAACAACTGAACGACATATTTTTGGTTTATTTGCCATCTTCAAAATTAAAACCCGTGCCGCATAGGTAGGAAAAAATAGAAGCAAGGGAATGAACCTCGTGAATGAATTTCTATTTTTGGTGGGTTGCGGGGTTTATTTTACCGCTACAAGGAATGTCTCGGCTATAATCTCAATGCCGATTTCCTGAGATTGCGTGATCTTTTTCTTTAAAACTGATACTAAGTTAGGTTGGATTACATTCTATTGTGTTAGATTAGGTTTTAAAATGGAGTCACGCAACTTGGGATTTTTTCAATGTGAGATAATAGGTAAGACGAGGAATGTGATTTCCTGTAAGGAAGTTAATCAGTAACGTTGCTGCATTAAAAAAACATTTGTTTTTTTCTATAGAAATTTGGTCTATTAAAGAGTTACTGTTGATAGATATGAACACCCTGGAATAGTGGGTTGATCAGGAACGGTATTTAAAGTTTTGTCCAACTCCGCCTCAAATGCTGATGTTGTGAATGGATGTTGACAGAAAAAGGCGGTTAAAAAATTGCGAAATAAATCAACCAGAGATTTTAAAATATAAAAGAACTATAACCGCATAAAGAAATGACGTTGAAGATACCAACTAGACCTAAAAAAAACCTAACTAACTGTATGATTGCTTTATGACATTCTTTTGTAACTTAAAATTTGTCAGGCCACTTTCCGTTACTCTGACATCACGCATGCTTATCCGACCGGGTCCCATCATGATAGCTTATCATTACCGACACATTTTGCTCGCTCGACCCATTCCCAATTCCCCTTCCCGTCTGAAGGGCCTTGGTTCACCATCCCCTCAAGATGACAACGACAAGGACACATTGGGACTAATCCGAGAAACGCTCCTACTTTGGCCTGAGATTCGTGAAACCCGAGCGATATCTTGGCCATTTCCAAGGGCGCGGATGGACGGGATAACGAGCGATTCTCAATCCCGAATAGCAATTTTTCTTAAGCTTCTTACCATTTGCGGGGGATGTACATATCCACGTATTCTCCAGCCTCGTTCTGCATGGTGAGGGCGCAGGGGGGTCGATCGGACTAGGAAAATGCACTGGAAAGCGAAAAAAATACCGCGGTCAGGGACCTCAACGGGCCAAAAATTGTGTTTTTGTCTCTTACCGTGATTGATATGAAGTTGACTCGGGAAAAGTTCAACGGAGAAGGAAGCCACGAGCGCGCGACAGCTGAAATCAGCCCAATTTTGTCAACAAACGGAACAGCGTGACCGAAAACGCGGTGCTGAGCGCGATTCAGCGCTTTTCTAAGGGCGACGACTTGCAATGAATGTTGTCTTCGAGTTGGAGAGAACGAGTTCGTTATCATCAACCACGATGCTCTTATTGGATATGCAATGAGCGGTTGGGCTAAATCGTTTTTGGTTTAATCTGAAAATCTTTTTGGGTGTAAATTAAGGGTCCTTGAGAACCTGAACTGGGCGCAAGTTAATTTCAGGCCAAATACTTGTAATAATGCATCTTTGTTCGAGCCCTAACCTTAGCCTTAAGTATGAGACAATGCCCTTCTGGACGAATTTCGAAAAAAAAAACATCCGGGAGCTGAGGATCATGGCCATGCAATCCGATTATTTTTGCGACAAAAAAATTGGCTCCATCCAATTTACTTTGGGATGATTGGATTGTAGAGAAGCTTATACGCTCTAGTTTCTGTTGGAGTTAAACAAATAAAACGGCTAATTTACGCGCAAGTGAATATTTTTTGTTTTTCTAGGGACAATAATTTCCTTCAAGGGCAATACAATCCCTAGTTCAATAGTTTAAAAATGGTGTTATTGACCTGACTCACCGTTAGCCAAGCCATTGTGATTAAACCATCAAAATTGTGCTCATTTGGTAAAATCAATCATCCTCGTGGGTGCCAGGAGCCAACCTAGGTTTTGACTATATTCTTTAGTGTTATTTGATGTAATAATGACCATTGAAATGGCTCGTATTTACATAATATAATAAATCACAGTGTCTTGTGTAGTTTGCGAATGCCAAATGACCTGTCACATGTATAGCATGTGAAACATGCCCGGTTTCATGACATGGCGTCATACTTGAGTTTTTTTTTTACCTCGAATAGAATCTTGAAAAACATGAGGGTGATCAAAAATGTTCATTTTCACCAAGTCACCTGGGTTTCCCAATCTGATTCTAATACGTAAAAGCCCCCAAAGCTGAGAGAAAAGGTCGAAGAAGCGTTTTCTTTCTCCCTTGACAGAACCTTCTGTAGGCCCGAGTTTCTGTTGCTAATGCTGGCTAACTTAAGGCTAAAGAGTCTACTAATTTTTTTTTTTTACTTCAGGGCCTGAGCATCTGTAGCTTGATGTTCAGGTTACAGAAGCTCATGTGAAAGAATCGTCGTCACTGACGACTCCTTAGAACACTAGCGACGGTGGCTTTATCAAGGAGCTTTGAAAAAGCCAAACAAACCGGAAAGTGCGATAAAAAAATACAGCAAATAGAGGTCTTTGACCGAAAAATATCCATGGCAAGGCTGGAATTCATCTTCTTTTATGATCCAATGACTGGATTAATCTTTAGTGGTACGATCTATGTAAATTGATTGCAGAATCGACTTTCGTTATAGCTCGAACTTCCTGATTAGTGGTGGCAATAACAACGGCAAACATTTGAAGCTTCGAAAAAGCCAAACAATTTGCATGGGTCGATGCTTCTTTCCCATGGGCTTCTTCACTTGAGGCCACTAACTGCCTGAGAGGTTCAATGATTTTTTCTGCCCAATCAGCCTGAGTTGGGGATTTGATCAGGCCCAAAGCCCAGCCCTGATTTCAAGCAAGTGAATCTTCTTTTTTGCTTTCTACGTTTTCTACATACATCTTCAGCGCTCTGTGCTTTGGACTCTCAGCTGATAAGGAGCAAATTAGCGAGTCTTAGCGCTCAGAAGCGCAGTCAGTCAGTGAGACCCCCAAAGGAACATTCAGGGTTGCGCTGAAAGACGGCTTGATAACTGAACAAAAATTTGTCAGATTTGTGACACAAGCAACTCAAATTTCGTGCCGATATTGATGTCAATGCATGGTAATACACTTACATTTGCTAAAAGATAAGTAAAAATGTGCATGATGTTCAGCTGTGTTTCCAAAGGGGGCGAAACGTAACGCGCAGTTTTTGCAATAAAACTGTTTGAACAAAAACAGTTACCGCAACTTCATTACATACAAATTTGAGTCATGAGCAATATGGTTAATCAATAACATGAAAGTTGAATTACAGCACTAATTTACAATGCAAAGTCACGTAAAATGTATCAGAGAAACACAATGCAGAGAGTGAAACTGATTGAGCTGCCAAGCTTTTTTTCAAGCTTCACGACTTCTCCATTTTTCGCAATGATAAGACCCTAAATTCTGTGCTGGCTTGTGTCAATTTTTGTTACTAATTGTAATTAATTAATTAAATTGAAGTTGATCTGGGTAGCCAGAATAGCTGAACGGTGTAGTGTCTACGGCCAAGTGGACAGTGCTTGCCCCGCTCTTAGAAAGGAATTCCCATAACCTTCTGCTTGTGAAAATTTGTTGAAGAAATTTTGAGTCAAAGGGTTTCTCAAAACACAATAATCGGTAGGAACGCCTCATCGGAAGAGCTCACTTACATTGGCCGGAAGAAAATCACCAGAAGAAAATCAAGTATAACTCCATTTACATTTTTTTCAGATTTTGTTGTTCGAATTATAAGGGAAATCACAAGAACGACAATGAAAAACTGAAAATCTTTATTCTCTTCTTTTAATGGAGTTGGCCTACAAAATTCACATACATTTTATATTATATTTGCGCCTCAAACTAACCCACCTGGAAAAAAATAGAGCTCCTTCGACGATAAGCCAAAACCTTGAGAAATTCAAATGAATTTGTATCGGGCTGATACACCCAAATTGATGTGAGCTTGACTCAAGATAGAATTCCCGTACTCGGATACGCGATCATAAAAGGTAGGTTCAAACCTCTATCCTTACTTCTGAATTCGGGTTTATCACTGATTTTCTTCACACAAAGACTCGGTTCCAGCTTCCCAATCAATCGAATCGGGCGACCCTGTTCCGCCCCCTCGTTTTTGCGCCTTTGTGGCCAGCTGCCCGGGCTTGGCAGAGGGCCGATTCTTTCGGGCAGCCTCGCTCCTCCCGTGTTGCTTTCAGTTCGAGAACGAGCCACAGAGAAGTGAACCAACTGCCCACAGACCGACCGACCGACCGTCTTTCGTCATTCTGCCCGTGATTCACCTTCATAATCCGAATTACCGAGCTCTTTGAGACCCGCCTCTCTAACCGTGATCTAGTCGCACTGCCTCACGCTTCCGTATCCATCCATCTTTGGACCATCGTGAGTATCTGGACACGAATCCATGGATCCATGACGAACCTTTCGCCCTCTCTCTCTTTATCAACGTTATCCGATTAGCGTTAGGCTCGAATAAGTTCAAGATGATCGAGGGAGAGGGCTTTTTTAGGGCTCCGGAAGACGTACATCCGCGATTAGGGGTTAGGGTGGGTCTGTCTCGTTCGAGTCCCGTTATTTCTCGAATTCGATTGAGGTTGAATAGGTGTGTGGTGCCCTCTGGCGGTGTTGCGACTTTTGCTCACGCGCTCCCTTCCATTCAGACCGTCGAGCCTTGACCCCATTGAGGCCCGTTAGAATCCATCGCCGTTGTTGTTGACGTCCATCAAACTAAAACGGGTTTCCTCTTAGTTTGTCTGGCCTAGAGCACTAGAGTAGTCGGACTGATATTTGGGTCGAGGCCCAAGGGTAAGCGTGGGTAGGCGGGTCAATCGATAATACAATCCTTCCCGGGAAAGTTCAATGTCGTGGGCCAGAATGAATGGGTCCTTGAACTTTCGGCGCATGACGGACCATGATTTTGGAGATTTCCCAATAGCCAACGTCAAGTCAGTCAGTCAGTCGTCAGTCGACAGCGATGAGTTAGCCGAAACACGATTTTCAACGCTTTCAATTCACCGCCCCATTTTAAAATTTATTTGATCGGACTGATCTTAGAGAAAAATTAGCCCAAATTCATCGAACTGGAGGGACTATGAATGTACGCCTCTAATCGTGTCCGGTTGTTTTTTGTGTCTTTCTAGTGACGGGATATCGTTCGATCCCCGCCGGTGTATTTGTCAAGCGCCCGATTCTCGTTGGTGGATTCGTTACCTCCCACAGGGGTTGATTACGTTGGCTTCCAAGATTCATTTCCTACTTTTACCATGTGTCCACTTCGGCATTCCTCCGCATGCACAATGACCATACGAAGATCCTTACCAACGTCAACGACATCCTCATCTTTCACCACTCCCTTGTACGGTTGCGGTTGTGCCCGCTCTAGCGTGAGCTGCGGTTCCGGTTCGAATCCCCGCCCTGTCATGATTGACGGCTTGTCCGTGGCCGCCTCCGCCCCTCAGAAAGATTATCGTGTGCCTCCTCAGCAGTTCGTGGAAGAACAGACTCTCCAGCAGCCTAGCAAGCAACAGACTCCCCGTGATTATAGCCGTGACTTTAGTAGTGACTTGGCCGGCGTGGGCTTTAGTGAGCCTGGCTCCATCGAGAACTTCGAAAAAGTGAATTCCGTGTTTCAAGTGAATCAAGCAGTGCAGGAGCAACAACAACAACAGAACGAAGACGACTGCCCCCTAAAGATTTTCCAGTGCGATCCTCGCGTGTATTATTTCTAAAGTGTGTCGTTGCCGCCGTGATGAATAAGAGCGAGTGAATGTCGAGTGTTTAAGGACAAGTCTAGAAAAGGTTCTAGCTCCCTTTGCTTCCTTACCTCTGTAGTAGCCCGTGGGCGTGTCTTCTGTCTGAGACCTCATCACGGGGATCTGATCTGGACTGGATCAAGGCCTGTGGTGCGGTGGTTATATCATTCATCGATAATTGTGTGTGTTGTGTCTCATTTGAGCGCATTGATCGATCCTCGAGGATCCTCTTTGCCTCAAGCTTAAAGGCTGTTCTGAGCGAGAAAGTCTCATCTCAAGCAGCGATTAATCGTTGACCGACAAGTCCGTCATCTCTGTGAGTTTGTCCGGAAAGTGACTTGTGGGATTCGGATTAATCGCCCCCCTCTTTAATCAATCTACTAGCCCCATTCATTCAGAACACTCAAAGATTGCCAACCCGAGCGAAAACAAAGGAAGAAGAAAAAAAACAACAACTCAGAATAACTATTGAATATTTCTTGCTCTGCTTTGCTTTAAAAATCATTCATTGGATAACTTACCTATATAATCACTGTTGGTACTATTCCCATAACGTTGATACCATTCATTGTTCTGTCTATATTGAATCGATCCAACATTGAACTGTCTAAAATGGCACCCGTTCATCGAGCTCAACCCCGGATTCAAGATCCCCGAGTCATCGAGCTCGATTCTGACGACGAATCCAGTCTTGTGGTCATTCAACCACGACGATCCAAATCCAATTTGATCGTGACCCAACCCAATATCCCAGACAAAAACGTGGGATCCGACGAAACCCACCCTTTGAAGGCCAAAAATGAGGTGCCTCTCTTGAAGGAGTCCGAGTTCGCAGTCATGGACAAAATTCGTCCCGTGCGAATGAGGCGTTTCCGCCGGTCCTCGACCAACAGTCAATCCTCGTCCTCGGATGAAAAGAATAATCCGCCCGTGACTTCCACGGTCCAGATCTTCAACCAGGACATCACTTACCGTCAAAGTGGTTCCATTCTTCACTTCAAATTGGAGTCCGCTTTGGAACTCGTTCAACATATTTTACCCCTATCTTCGGATATTCGCAAGTGCAAGGCCGTCGTCAAATTGACCCAAGAAAAGGCCGAAGAGAGCTCTTGGCGGAAAGATTTCGTGTCCTGGTCGGTTCTCAAGACCCTGATTCAAGAGAGCATCTACAATCAAGCCATCAAAGATATGCTAAACACCTACCAACCTTTCGAGGATCGATCGCCGAAAACCAAAGATTCTCGCCTGGTGGACGACACCATCAGCATTGTGGGCGTGGAAATTGCCTTCATCGTGTGTAAGGGCAAGATCTACTTGGAGATTCTCGGCTCATTCACCATCTTGGGCGAGCTCAAACTGGCCATGCGCAACAAATGGCAACCCGTGGACAAGATTTTGAGCGATCATGGCATCCGTCAAAGAGATGCCTTCCGACGGTGTTATAAATCCACGGCGGCTACAGAGAAAGCCTCATATAGCCAGCGATCTCACATTGCTCTTCAAAGTCTGCAAGTTCTGGTACAATCCGGACTTTTGTCCAGTCCGGATCGGAAGGAGATGCTCTTGAAACTGTTTGATCACATTGAGAAACGTGCCGAATTCATCAGCAAGCGCCGAGACCGACTCTTGAGCGAAATCCAACTCCACATCGACATGATATTGCGATCCAGTAAGTAATTTGCATAGTTTTTCAGTAATAGTACGCAATTCAGTTGCAGTTTTGAAATTGATTATCGACAGTGGAGAAAAATGTTTTCAGTCGACTACCTATGAATATATGGTTAGCTCAAATGTCGTAATATATTCTTTCTACTTTCCTTTTTAGGTTCACATACTCCTCGAAGTAGTTCGGTGTCCTCCGAGGATGACGAAACACGATATTTTACGGCCTCTTCCGAAGACGAATCCATGCCCAGTGGGTCTGAGGGCCCAGGGGTAGGCATGAATTCGGGCACGGAAGCATGTGGAAGCATGTGTGGCAGGCAATATCATTTTACGACCAAATGCTGCTCGGACGATCATTTCCTTCAGCTCGACGACAAACCCGTGGGATTCATCATCAAAGGTGGCGAGATCTTCTTGGAAAAATGTTCCACGTTCGCTGCCTTGGGACGAATGTACGTGATCCGATGCTCGGATTACCGCAAGGCCGACAAGACCCTCACGCTGATGTCATTGGACCCCGACAAACACTACTTGTATGAGAAGAGAAGCTACGTCAGCGACAAGACACCCAGGAACCGACGAACCCACATCTCGTTGACCGCCGTTAAGATGTTGGTGGGGCAAGGCTTTGCAGACCCCACCAAGACCTTGGCCCTCAAAGAATCCCTGAAGGTAGTCGAAGCCGAGAGCGAGACCTTGAAGGCCACGTGCAAGAACCCTCTACCAGCTGAGGCTGTGGCTCCAATCGCTCAAATGCCTTTGCTCCCCACCCGTCACATTCAACTGAAAGCCGAAAATGCCGTGCCCAAAGTCGAAGAGGATGGACTGATTATGCGCAAAGTCCTTGGACGAGATATCCCCTCCAGAGTGGAGCACAGCAAGATCTTTCTCCACTTGTCGAGTGTGTCCAATTTCCTGTCGGACGAAGATCGCCTTGTACCCAGATTAAAGCGACGGGCTCGACTCCTGGATGTCAAGTTCCCGTTTTTCCCATCCTATTTCAAGAAGGGTGCCGATCAATTCATCGCTGCGGAGTGTCTGCTCAAACTGATTGAAAAGAAACTCGTGTTACCTCTGGGAGGCCAAACTGAACTCTTGAAGGCAGATCTTCAAGGATTCATCACGGAGGAGACAACCCTCCTAAAGGCCAAGAAGCGTCCCAATGTTCCATCAGTTAGCCCGGGACGAATCGACTACTACGACGATGACGAAGACGACGATGAAAATGATGATGCCGATGTTGATACCGAAGACGGAGGAGCTGAAGAGCTTGCCCTCGATGATATTCACGACTCCTCGATCAGTTTCGTGGATGACAAGGCCCGAGTGAGAATCTTGCAAGGTTATGTGCCGTTCCAATTAGTCAACGACATCATCTATTTGGACTTGAGTTCGATTTTCACATTGTTTCACTCGAGTGGCAAAGAGCCGACAACCCGTTCATTTCGTGCAATGGATCGATTAGTTGAGCAAGCCAAGATCTGCCTGGACGATGCCTTTTTGTACGAAGGCCGTCGACGAGCTTTTGTTTCGATTTCGGCCTTGAAGGTTCTCGTGGAGAATACGTTTTTCTTGGGCAATTTCTCCGGTCATTCGAGGCAGTTCCTCGAGCGACTCGATGAATTGGAACAAGACAAAGCCAGCCTGAGGGACAATCGTAAACTCACTCTGAAGTCCTTTGAGAGTGTGGCTTTCCGTCTGATCAAGGGCCACGTGTATTTGAATACCCTGCAAATCATGAGACTGATTGGATTCAGTCCTAAGTATTTGGACCACAACCCCTCCAAGGCTTACTTTATCATCTGTAAGCTATTGAGCCAGCGAGGTCTCAATCTGGAGAGCTCTTTTGCTCGACAAGGCAAATCCAAATACTGCAACATCTCGCTGCACGCCCTTTTCTGTTTGTTTGAGACAGAGTTCGGACCCTTCAAAGACAAAGCCAAAGTCAATCTACTAAAGACTGAAATCCTCGAGGCCGTGCAAGAACAAAACTGCGTGCCTGACCTTCATTCGTTGCAAAAATTGGGCGAAGAAAGCCCCAATGATTCGACCTCGGAGAAGATGATCAAGATCGGCTCCGGTTTCAAACCCATTCGATACAAAATCAAAGACAAAGTACTCTATCTCCAACGACGGGCCTGTTTTGACAATATTGGATTGGAGAAGGCTATCATGACTTGCTCACGAGGATACACCCCCATCAATGACATCTTGGGGCGAAATGGGTTCGATCTGACTCAATGTTACCTGGGTGGAAAACGAGAGCGCTTCGCATTCATCTCTGTCCAAGCCTTATTGACCATTTTGGACACTCAAGATCCCATGATTGTTTGCCTCGAAAACAAGGAGAAGTTCATGGAGGCTCTTTTGACGACATTTCAATCCGGGGCTGCTCACGCACTTACGTTCAATAGCACCAAATCCGAAGCCGATCTGCCCGCTGTCCACAAGCTCACCCTAATGACTTGCAACCACGCGATCCCATTTAAAATTTGCGGAAATCGAATCTATCTATCCCGGCATATTAGCTATGGCTTTGCAGGCCTTTATGACAAAGCTGAAGGCACGTCTTGCCATGGAGAATATGACATCTTTGAGGATCCTGTGACACCTCTGAACGACCGGGGTCTTCAAGGCAGTGATTGCTTCCTCAATGATGGCGGAGACAGCTTTGCTTACATCTCGATTGACGGTCTTTTGGTATTGATGAACTTGGATGGCGACATCTCACGAGCTGGTGATTACAACAAACTGATTTGGAAGAACCTACTAGAAGCCATTGGCATGGAATCGCCAAAACTGCGGGTGCATATTAAGATGACCGAGTTCAAGAAAGATCTCATTCAAACGCTACTCGCCAAATTCATCCACTTCTTGGAAAATGCCAAGTCCATCGAGAATCGAGGTGAAGACTTTGTGGAAATCGTAGATCTGGTCACGGAAGCCGAAGAAACTGAGGAAGAGGACGAAGAAATGGCCGCTCTGATCAAACGTCCGCGGTTGAGCAGTGGTTCCAGTTCGCATTCCAATGAAGGTACCGCATCCAAACGGCGTCGACTTTCAGATTCCGGTGGGATCTTGGCCGAAGATTTGGAACCGGGAGAAGAAGAGTACATCAATAGATTGCTGCAGCATTCGGGAATTGGAGCAGGAACTTCCAGTGGTCCTAGAGCTTTGGGAACACGGTCCCCTAGCTCCAATTCTGAAATGTCAGATCAAGGTGTTGGTGAGGCTCAAACTGAGCCTCTGTCAGCTCGGGATTATTTTACTCTGAAAGAGAGCACTCGTGCCAATTTGACCAATCACATGATCGGCGATTGGCACGTGGTCCAATGCGACGAGGCCGTGATGCGCTTTGTCGTAGAACCAGGCAATGGGGCCTCTCGTAAAATGTCTTTCATTCATCCTGACGTGTCCGCCATTTTGCGCTATGAGCTCACCTTGAAACCTTCGGTTGTCCCTCACCTACTGATAAATCATCTAAGCGTCTCGCCCAAGATCATTCAAAAACATGTCGATGATTGTGTTCAAAAAGGCGTCCTGAACCTTCTCTATCAGATTCTCACCTTGCGTCCTTGCTTCGGCTCCTTCGCCCCCGAAATGGTTGAAACCGTGGCCAAAGACCCGAGGAAGCCCGACATGTTCGTGGACAAGACCTTCATTGGCTCAAGTCAGAATGGTCGTACGTACGCTGGAACGGTTCGTTCGCGTCATTGTCGAGTTCTGGCTCAAAGCCGTGTGAGCGACACTTGCAAAGAATGCTCCCGTCTCAAGGATCTGGTCATTAACCGTTCCGTTTTGGGAGAAAATGATGGCGAAGAGTTCCAAAACTTGTCGTCCAAGAGTTCAACTTCCCTGCCTACAAGCAAAGCTCTGCGAAAGCGAACCACCTCACTCTCAACTGATGGCAAGTCTCATCACAAGAGTGTGTGGAAATTGGAGGGCACCTCCCCCGATGCTGGGTGCACCTTCGTGTGCCCCCAACTGCAGAGCTACAACACCAGTCTTCCCCATCAGTTCTCGGGTCTGAAGCAAGCTAGTTCAATTGTGGAACATCGTGTCCATATTTCTCACGACCTCAAGGTGACCATCAGTCTCAATGGCGTTCCCATTGCCAAATCCTTGCCCGACTTTGAGAAAAACAAACAGATTGCACCCTTGCTCGAGTGGGTGGCGTCCTTCCGTTTGTGCGTGGGCTATCCAGATCCCGAGTTGACCCATCATGCTCGTTACCTCAAGGCTAACCATGAAGTGCTCCAACCCACTATTCGCAAGTTCTTCCGACACATTGAAGTGGATGAGAACTTCAAAGGGAGCATGATGGTTCGCACCAGTTCAGGATCTGAGCACAACCGGGAGTTCCAGGGCACTATCCGGACTCCCAGTTGTCGTTATCTCGCAGGAGAACACTCCGACATATGTGACGAATGTCGCCTCCTTCAAGAACCCATTGAATTTCTCGGGCTTTAAAACTACTAGTAATGTTAATTGTGGCGTTTTGTCAATTTTCTGGGTTTACCTCCGAGCTGTAAATACACTAGGATCAAGTTTTTCGTCCAGTCTTTCTTTATTTCCCTCGCTTCAACACGTGTCCCAATGAAGAGACAAAAAGGTGAATAAATAAACAAGATATTTTTCCTTCAAATTTTGAACTCTGTTTTTATTTATGTATATGATAATAATTCTCTTTGATTTTGGTTTAACTTGATCGAGACTCCTGCAAGTTCTCCGTTCTCTGCGTTTGAACTGAGTGATGACCCACTGATCTTTGTACCAAAAGTCGAGGCAGGGGATGAAAAAGGCGCAAGAGCGACGAGGCAAATCCATCAATTGGCCTCTTGATGGATGACTACGAAAGAGCGAGATCTTCTGGGGGTCTTTCCGATGTTATTTTGTGTTTTATCATGATCTCATCAGTTTATTGGAATGCCCTTTTCTCTCCCCTCGTTCGTTCTTCCTCATTTCTTGTCTTCTCGCCTCCACTTTCCTTGGTCGTGATCCATTTCCATCAACAGTGGGCATCATCATTCGAGTGCTCCCCAAGTCGGCCAACTCATTGATCACCTCCAGAAAACTTCCCAACTCGATCAGAGCGGCTTATGATTCTTCATTTTCATCAAGAACCTGCCTGACCTCTCACTTGTCCGACATCCATCCTGAGGAAGTGGCGATCCGCACACACATATACCACACACATACGCTCGCGCATACACTGACAACCGCATTCTCGCGGCCCAGAGAGATGGGGATCATCAGGCTTTCACAGACAATTCATCAATTAGTCGTGAATGATCGGTCAGTTGTAAACTCGACCTCGTCTTCTGATCCAATTGGTAGCAACACTGCTCGTTGCTCCACCACCATCATCATATTCCCAATGGAAAGACAAGGGCCTCATTTTCTAGAGCTTGTCCAACCTTTGGTTGTAGTGAATCATGCCGGAGATGAGAGTGGCTTCGTGTTGGCTTGCGACGAGAGCTGCTTCGCCATTTCGGTGTACTTTTGATACTTGTTCTGACTGCCTTCTTTAGGTTCACCGCCATCTTCTTCGTTGGCTTCCTCTTTGGGTTTCTCTCCCAAACTTTCATCGTGAGGTTGCGGAGAGGAAGATGCCAAGCTATCGGGCGTTTTCTTGTGATTTCGAGAAGGCGGCAATTGGTCATCTTTGGTAAAGTGGACCTTGCTCAAGTGGTGACGATAAGCGCCCTTGGAAGCAAACGTGGTATCGCAATAGGGACACTGGATCAGGTGAGAATCCCCGCTTCTGGCCAAGGCCTCATTACAAGCCCAAGAGAAAGCCAAAATTGAGCCTGAATCTTGGGTGGTGCGTGGGGCGAGTTCTTTGGTAGTTTTTGTGGAGGAATCTTGACAAAGAAGCTGCAGGGCCGCTAATGGGTCGGATCCTGGGGATTCCTTGGGTGGAGACTTAGCATGGCGAGGGGGGGACACGCCCCTCTCTTCAACCATTGGCGTCGACTTGGAAATATTGGCCACGGGAGTGCTTTGTCCTTGTTTCAAGACTGAATGGAACTTGGCTTGAATGAGGTCCTCTAGCGAGCCCAAGGAACTCTTTTTGGAAGCGGGTTTGACTTGCGAAAGTGCAGCTGATTCGGTAGACACGGAAGAGGAAGCACTCTTGGTAGACAAAGGTCGCGAAATGCTCTCTGAGTCGACTCCGGCACCAATTGGGGACGGAGATCCTGGCGAAGACAAAGGTGATCGGGTTGTGGATCCATTCTTGCCCCCTGGAGAACTAGTCACGTCCCGTTTGGATCGCTCCAGCTCCAAAAGGGTCTTCACTGGCAACGACTTTTGCCGCTTAGATCCTTGATTGCTTGAAGTGGATCCACTGCGTTGACCAGGAAAGTCGGCAAAGTCCCTCTTCATAGATCGAGCGAGACTCATGGATGTCGCTGGATCCTGATGATTTGCTCGGAGCATGTGTTCGCCCAGATCTTTCAACGTAGAAAAGGGCTCTTGACAAACACGGCAAGTCAGGACAGATTGGACCTCATTCAGCTCGTGCCTTGGAGAGCTTTTCGAATGGGATTCCAAGTTCCTTGGAGGTGGACCCTTCCAGGAAGTGATTTGATCCTGGGAAATCACCTTAGCATAGTGTCCCGTCTCCTTCATATGGGAGGTAAGAATTTCTAGGGATGGGAAGCTCTCTTGACAATACATGCACTTGAGTATGTTCTTGGTTTGCTCGGCGCCTCGACCAAGCCAGACGTCTTGGCCTCGCACAAGTTTCCTGGGCATTGGCAACGGTTCCTTGAGGATGTCTCTCTTTGGTTGAAAATCGGACGAGGCTCTTGATTTCTTGGGGGAAGCAGATCTTTGAGATGATGAGCTAGCAAAGCTGGAAGATGATTCCGTGGCAAAATGGCCACTTTGCACCATGTGATCTGTTAGCCTTTGAAAAGAAGGGAACGATCCTTGACAAGTTGAGCACTTGAACACCTCTTGTTCCTCCACTGAGCTTCTCTTGAGCCACTGACTTTGCCAACCGCTTAACTTGGCATTGGGTCCAGGCGGACTTCTTGATGGACTGGATGGGCTAGGTGTTTTGGGGATTGCAACTTGATGGGCCCGTGTAGTGGGGAGTCCTGAAGAAAGGAAAAGTAACTCTTTAAACCGGAACCACTCTCCCTGCAAGTCTCGAGAAAGACAAAAAAGACAATGTTGGGACATAAGTTGGTTTGTTGTACCTACCTGAAAGCCCTGGGAGGCCACCATAGCCTAAATGGGCTAAATGGGGAAAGGTTTTGAGAATATCTTCGGCTTGGTGATGATTGCTTTCTTGAGGTTTGAACATGGAAAACTGTGATGACAAATCCAGTGGGGATTGGGGTGATTCTTCCGGTCGACTGTTTTGGCTGTGCTCTTGGGCCAATTTCTGCATGTAAGCCATTTGCTGTAGCATCTGGATTTGGGCCATTTGGTAACTTAGCAATTGCGATTGCGGCATCGATGGGGACATACCAGATACATTTGGAACTAGTGAGGCCATCATAATTTTGCTCAGCAATTCTTGAGTCTGCTTGATCTTCTCGTAAGGATCAGACGAACTGGGCGAAGGAGATCTGCAAGCAAACCAGACAGTGGGTGTTATGAAAGAAGGCCCGAACATTACATGCATTCTGTTGCCTAGGTCTCACCTTGGTGGATCCATGGTACCCACGGTGATTGAAGACGAAGAGGATGATGTTTGTCTGTTGTACCTGAAAGATAGAACGAAAGAGGCGTGATTTCAAATCCTGCTCTTGCATGCCATTGGTTGGTGAGAAATCCACCTAGAAGCAATTGTCGCTTTGGATTGGCTTTGCTTTGGTGTGCTGCCTGCTAGTGCTCTTCCAAGCTGTCAATCAAAAAGTCATCACTCGGTTTGGAGTTGACAGGTAACCAGCCAGCCAGCCAACTAACCAACCAACCACTCGTATTACTACAAGTGCTAGCCCTACCACTACCAATGCAATCATATCATCAGCCAAGCGAACGAAAGAACGACGTGAAGAACCAAATTTTTGAGAGGATGGATTTTGATTTGTTGCCTCTGGATGAAATGTAGAGACGTGTTCTCATTGGTTATTCCCGCGAGGGGATCAACCTCCTATCAATCAAAATCTCCGAGAAGCTCTTTCCTCGTTCGGCAATACTATTATGAAAGGTTATTGCTCGTCATAATCCGTGGTTATCCTTGAAAATTCAATTGGATCGTCGGCAGAATCGTCTTTGAATTGCCAGGAATTTAATTGATGTAATGGCACCGCTGTCACCTTAAAGAGCGCTATGCTTTGATTTCCGTCACTTTGTGAAAGATGAGAGCATGGGGACCTTTTTTCTCGAGCCACACTTTGCATGTCTCGGCTCCAAGTTCCGCGACAAAAGCGTTTTGGCTGGCTACAACTTGCCATTACGGACTGGTCCAACCCTCATCTATCTACATATGACATGTGTCAATCTCGAGGAATGTCATTTTGGACGAGAGATAACCCTGGTTTTTGTTGGTGTGGGTGCCTTCTTCCTCTCTCGAAAGGACGCCGATGAGAGTGATTGAGTGACCCACCCGGCTTGCTTGCTATCAAACCACCTGGTTCGTCCAAATGGCCTTTGTTAGGATTCCCTACTGTCCTATCGCCGAAACGAACTACAAAAGGATCCGCTCCTCGCTTGGTATGAGTATTTCCAATTCGCTCCCTCCCAGGATAATGGAGCCGTCTCGAAAACTGTGAGCTGTGTTCCAAACGAAACAATGTCCCCAATGGAATTGTCAGGGTGAGCTGAACACATAAGTAAAACCAAATCGATGAGGGACTGTAGTCACAAAGAGTGTGCCGTATGTGTTGTCTCCTCTTTCAAATGTGGATGATGGACAACAATTTTGTCTTGATGATAAAACTTGATGTTGACATGTGACATCGACATTGATTGATGGCAACAAGTTTGACAAACAAAATTGTATACACGGCCGTCAAAAGAGGAGACACACTCGCAAGCATTAGCAAAGAGACAATAATATTGATGTAGTCAATATGACATAAAAACAAGGCATGGACACACAACACACAACCTAACCAACATGCTCATAAACACCGGCATTCCAGATTCTACGGAGCTCCACTGGCTAGCCAAATAGCACATTCGTTTGACATGATCTCTTCTTACCTGGCAATGTTATATTTTGGAATAATTGTTCTTAGATCACTACCATGAGCGACGACGTAAACAACAAGCTCTTTGTTCGAAGCTGAATGATCACGAATAGAAATTAGAAAACACCGACAATCCTTCTCCAGCAGGCAATTATTGAGTGATCTTCCAAAGTCAAACCACTTGGATTGAACACTACAGTAGTAAGTGAGTGAGTCCTCTGCTCTTCGATCCTAAATTGGTGCTATCTGCCGTCCGTCCATTCGTTCGTTCGTTCGTTCGTTCTTTCGTCCGTTCACGTTGATTTGGACAACAGAGCGGGCTTTGGTGGATGGTCGGACGGACGAACGAAGTGCTTTTGGTTTTGATCACGATGGTGGTGCTGCTGAGGAGGGTGCTGTGAAGGAGGAGGATGGTGATGGCTGTGCTTGTGCCAGAAGTCGCAGTAGTAGTAGGAGTTGGGATGATGATGATGATCATAGGACCATCATCAATGGTGGTTGGACAAATGCTTCAATAGTGAACAACGACGACGACTACGTGGTCTTGAAGCGAAGGCTTGAGAGTTCGTATTCCCTTTGGATCCAAGCGAATGGAGGTCCATGGGTTGAGCGCCTTCAAGCAGGCTCCAAATGGAAGCGGCGCCGCTCCCGCGGATCCCGCTTCGTGGATGGACACATAAATTTTCTTTGGAAGTCGCTTTTTCTCAATGACATGCATGGAGTTTCCCTAGATGGCCCACTTCCACAAGCTCCATGCTCGCTTAAGTTGGCCAGTTTTTGCTCCATACTCTATTTGAAATGTTGCCTCTTTCTAAATCCATTCTACTAAGATTCGTTCCTCAACACGTAGGGATAAGTTTAATAAAGATATGCATTGCCATCTGAAGCAAGAGCATCCCCAGTTCTCCAAATCTGTGATCTGGCATAAGTGTCATGAGCCAGAGAGTGCGCTTCCTTTTTGCCAGCGCGCGCGTCATGGGCCGGCTTCCTTGTCGCCAGTTGCCAAGGAATTGGCTTGGAAAACGACCAAAGAAAAGGGATGAAGCACGCAAGTGAGCAAGTCCAGAGGTGTGGGCTCATTTTGCGCTGCGCTGCGCTGGCCTGGTTTGTCTGGTCGGGTTCCCACACCCCTGGGGAATTCTATAGTTGAGTCTGGTCGTGCCGGCAATAAGTGTTTGATTCCAAATAGGTGTGGAAATTACTCCATCCGCAGATTCTGCTGCCAACCTGATGGGAAACTACTAGAAACTGGTGAAGAAATCTCCGACTTGAGGCGACTTGAAAACCAACTCTCAGTCTCGTGAACAGTTGGTTCATCCCCGGTGCTCATGGTTACTCATGTAAACAACGTAGCTTATGAACCATGCTGGAGAAGGTGAAGGACTGGTATTTGGTATCATTGCATGAAAGGAAGGAGATGACGACGACGATGAAGAAGGAAACTATGACAAATGGGTTCTGAGTTCGTTTTCGTTGAGCCAGCGACATCCGAGCTCTCTCTGACACCTAAATCAAACCGATATTGCCCGTAAATCTTGCCATTCATCTATTATTCGGTCTTTGTCGAGCGATTGCGAACTTACATTACTGCTCTTCGGCCAAGCGGCCCATCAATTAGACTGGCATAGAATGAACGGACCAACGCAGGAACGATCACCAACCATTATAAAATAATCAGGATACGTGAGTAAGTGCGAACGACTCACTCCTCATTTATATGATATCCCCATATGTCCCTTGCTCCCCCGTGGAATGGACTCCCACATCCTGTGTAGTAAGTCTTTATTAGCTCGACATTTTCTTCCTCCACAGCAGATCTGCACGTGGGGGCATTGAAGGATATGCCCGCTGGCTATTCTGAGCAAGCCTGCTAAGACTTCACCATCACAACCATTCGTGTACCATTGGTTGGGGACTAAGTGAACGACGGGGACAGCCATTTTCTTTGGGAAGTTTGACAGGACGGCCGGTTTCGGTGCCCGTTGGATGAAATATATGATGACACATTCCCTGATGATGATATAGAGCACATGGATTTGAGTGGCTCCCTTTTTCTCTCAAGAAGGAGAAGCCTTTTCCCCGGTCTGAACAACCCCCTGTCCTGAGTTCTAATAATACAATAATGAGGAGCGTGATCCTTTAACGGTCCACTCAAAGGGTTCCAAGATATTATTGAAATCATTACCTTTAAGCTTTTCTGCCTTTCGGCTGGACTTCCTCCATTTGTTATAATAGGTTTGTTTTGTACCAAAGCGATGGTTAGGTCTGATAAAACGGATAAAGCTGGCGAATCAGACAGTGTCATGTGTTGTGTGATGTTTGTCGTCGAGGAGGAGGAAAAGAAGAAGTCCCCAGTTTGATATTTTTTGCGGTTTGAGGTGATGTCACCATAGATCGCCATTAAAGTGAGTTATGGCATCACTGCCGTCAACTCAACCAATGTTGGAGAAGAAGGAGAAGAGGATCCAAGCATTGGTAGCTCAAAAACGCAAACCACAGCCAAACCAAACGAAAGCAACGAGAATTCTTCCTCTGCTTCCACTTCTCAGGATTCTTTGGCTTCGCGTTCTTCTCCTTCTCGTTCGTTCATCTCGCCATTGTCAGCAGATTTATGGGTGGAAAGAGGTGGAAGAAGAAGACGAGGAGAAGAAGGAGGAGGAGAGGAGACCAAGAAGGATGGCGGAACTCTGGAACCAAATCGAGGCGAAGCACAACTTATCCTAGAAGTCCTCCTTCAGTCAGACTCTCGGGCTAGCAGGGTATGATCCCTACCGGATGGAAAGATGGAATACCATATGCTCAACCATGAACCAATTGTGAGTTATCTGTTTACATTACACCAGCTGATCCACTTAAAATGGCAAACTGCCGCTCCTTCGTAACTAGTGTACTCATGTGCGTCCTTTTTGCCATTTCGAGCGCCCCATTGTGGGTAATAGCTTCGAATCAATTGTCCCTTCCACGTCCACCCCATTCAAAGGTATCGTTGTCTGGCCCAGAGCAGGTTCCAAATTTGCTTGTGCCACCGATGTTATTGCCCCTGTCAACCCACCCCTGGTTCAACTTGGTGTGAGTCGGTCGTGTTCCACAGAGTGTCAGGAGTGGATCATAAATTTCATATAATTTATATGCGCCTGCTTCCACCATCCTGGATCAAAACCACGAAGTTTTACTACAAGTGATGGCCATGGTTCCAGGGACCTCGCTCCATTCCAACATTTGTGCCTTTCCAAAGATGCAGGATACCCGATGGATGGAGCTCTTTTAAGGATTATTCTGCTTGGAGATAATTTAGATCCTTTCGTGCTCCCCTTTTTCTTACTCGTCCTCATCCGGAAGAGTTTCTGGTCTTGAAAAGGAGGCGGAGAGAGGAAAAAGAGGGAGTTTTCTTGGGCATGTTTTATTGCTTTACCTTATACGCCAGATCTCGTCCTAAACTGGCCAATCTTTCACAATACAATTAAAGGTGACTCATCACTGGACCTAGGACAAACTCAATAGGACAGGTTAAGAAGTTTCAATTGAAATAAGTTAATTGTGAGATGGCTTGAGTTGTATACTTTCACTTTTTTCCTCTCCGTTTCACTTCACTTTTGGGACAAGTTACATCCAAGGTCGAGCAATTGGTTTTTGAGCAGTTTCATGAAACTATAACTCAGTTGATTTTGGAGAATATCATTCCTCCTGACTGATTGCACGGTTTGTATTTTGGACCACCTTAAAAATCGTACTTCACTTGTCAGACACCCAAAAGTGTTCCAAATTCCAAGAAGTTCCCTTCCTTGGAGTTTGTTGGCTATGGCTGATCTATGAGTGTTTGGTTGTTGGCGATGCCTCTCTTTGGACTTCAATCTTAAGTTGCTGGATGTTCTTCCGATGGGGATGGAGCCAACAATGTTTGTGTGCGTGCCTGAGCGAGCGAACGAACGAGTAAGTGAGTGAGTGAGTGTAGAGGATGTGTTCCATGTTCTACGTACGAAGAAGGGATCCAGGCCGTAACTTATGGAAACGACGAAGCGGGCCAAGGTGGAACAGGAATATTTATGGCCTTTTCGGTTCCCTTTTTATGATGGAATTCCCTGAAAATGGATGGCTCACAGTCAGATACAAGAGCACAACCAGGTCCGTTCCCAACATCAACGGCAACAGCAACAGTATCAGCCGTGGCAACAGCACTCACAAGCACCTTTTTCACATCCAATCCTTTGTCTTTCTCTAGTCTCTGAATGAAACGAGATGGAAAAGAGATTCAAGGCTTACTGTGGTGACTTACATTCATGATGTAAGTCATGATTTAAAATCATGATTGAAAATGTACCCAAGAACTTTGCAATTGAAATGGTTTCCAGGAGAATTGAGCCAGAAAAATATACTTAGATATCTGCACTGAACAACGTTCTCAACTCATTTATCTGGCTTCTCCGTGCTAATTACCGAATTTACCTCCAATTATAGGCTCGGACACTTCATGGCCAGATCCCGATTAACCCTTAATGAAAGCGTGTGATCCTGACTTATTTCCTGAACTCACTTCCCTCCTGCAATTGGAGCGAAAGTGTCGAGGCCGTTGGTTGGTTGGTTTTGGGACAACTCCCTTCATCAGTTCTCACTCCCAGACTTTTTCATGCAGACATACACTTACACACTTGCTTGGCTTGTCGTACCTCTAAACTCATCCAAAGAGCGAGGTTACGTAGTCAACTCACGGGAGGAGTGGATAGGAGAAGTGAATTATGGGCTTCATACTCGTCGAATCCACTCAGAACACAATGAGGAGCGCCAACCTCGGTGATAATGCCTTCAAAAGAGTATCTAATACCCGGACAGCGTTGTATCATCTTGGTACATATTCTGTATTATGCCTTTGAAGTCACGCTTCAGGCTCAAATCCAACAAGCAACATGTCAACTTGCTTGGGTCGACCTTAAAAGATGTGTGATTTTGGCTTGACCTGATTGGGATGCTTTCGTGTTGGGACTTTTAGACTTTTTCTAACACATTTCTAAAGCTGGATTGTGGATTTTGATGCGAAATGAATACCCCAAGAACATTTGCTAAAATTATTTGCCCTTTTTGACATAACCAAAGGCGGATTTGCCATTAGCACGACCTGAGGAAGGAGTCGAATGAAGTCGAACATTGGCCGGGTACGGACATTTTTACGCCCTTTTCTCCTCCTGAGGAGGAGCCCCGTTGAAGTTCATTTCATTAGAGAAATAAACATGGGCTGGAAAGCTTTCCTCCAATGGCACGCTGAGTCGTTTCAGCCATCTTATCACACCTATAACTAAAGTCAATTCCTTTGGAGGAGGCCTAGGACTACATTTCAGTGGGGATGCCCATCATGATCCAAGTTATAATGAACGCACTGTTCATCAAAACAGGCGTCACATTGATTTAGAACCGGAGGGTGACCCTCAATTCTACATAGACCAACTGGTTGGTCACCTTTCAGGCAAGTGAAGAATAGGAATCAAGGACATTCTTCAGACCTTACATTTGATCAATTCCAGCCAGCCACAGACACCAAACGATGGCCAAAGTCAGTGGGAGACATTGATCAAGTGGGCTTTAGTGAGTGCTTTGTTGTGGTTTGAATGAGTCAGTCACCCTGGCAATGGATATCCATCCCATAAAGTAGGGAGGGGTCGACTTTTTTGACGTGTTTTTGGATTTATGTCCACAGCCAAAGCAAGTCGGCAGCCACTGAGCAACGAAGCCCAAGTCAAGTCATGACCGAAAAGAGTGGAAGAAAGAGTGGAAGTCGGAAAAGAGAGACCCGGTAGACAGACACAAAGCCATCCGACCAACCAACCAACCATACATGGACCAGTTCAAGCCCAAGTTGTGGGCCACAGACCTATGGGCTCAACCAGGATCCTAGAGAAATCATAATATTTATGTGAGTTTGTAGGGCCTGGTTGGGTCCAATTCGCCGGTCTGGACCAGAAATTAGTGGGCTTCCATAATCTGATCATCGCATTGCCGATGAGGAGTGAGGAGAAGAAGAGGTTTGAAGGGATGATGATCTCTCAAGTTTGAGCCCGACTTGACTTGTTCATAAGAATGGGACGAAGAGTACGTACAATATGGACGAACAGAGAAAGAGGCTAGTTGGTTGGTTGGTGTCATTGACTGAACCCTTTTCTTCCTTTGCTGCTTCTTGTGAACGAGTCTCCTAAGGTCTGGCATCATCATCCTAACAGACCCATAAATTGTCAGATATGACAGCTGCTCAGAGATCTATTTGTTCAGAGAGACCAGGGAAGTGTACACGTGGAGTACGATATACTGTACTGTACTGCATACAGTATACTTTATGTGTGAAAGAGAGAAGGAAAGACAGAGAGTAACGGCGACACCAAAGAATCTATGGTTCATTGGGAGTGTGAGGCTGTTTGGGGATGAATGTGATACACTGTGGACATTCCAATTCCAGTCTCCTCTTAAAGCACCAAATAAGATCAAGCCAGTGAGTTTTCGTAATATCCATTCGTGACTTGATTTGAACCGTACTGCCAGAATGATCAGGTGAAAGATCAAATTCTTGACGCTCAGAGAGGTTGTCACTCCCAATGAGAGAGAGAGAGAGAACTGCTGCACCGGACTGTCCAATGAGGATTGGAGAGTTGGTCCGTTGGTGGTTGGTTCGCTCGATAAATCACCTGGACGCCAATAAATAGACCAAACCTTCCATCAATCATTGGCGATTCTCCTTTTCAACGCGCCAAACAGACGATCGAGAAACGAACTCGGTGATCGAGAGATCACACAATCACACCAAATCTCTCTCCCTCTCTCTCTCTCCCCTGAAGCTCAAAACCAAGAGAAATGAAACCAAATGTTATTACTTCACATCCGTCAGTGAAGAAATACTTGTCGTTGGATGCCAGATTTACAAGCTTTTATGGAGTGCAGCTAACACCATAACGATCGCTCGGTTGAGAAGTAATCAAGGCGCAAATTGCGTAATGAAATCGATTGACATGCCTGTTTCCGAACATTCTCCTGGCCTCAGTATTTAAGCACTGATCTACCTCCATAGTATTATGAAATTTGACGTGGTAATTGTCAAGGTCAAGTAATTCATTATTAAAATGCTACTAAAGAGTATTCTAACGGCCGACTTGAGATAAGGGACTAAAACGATTCCTCAGTCCAAGATGAGAGAGGTTTTCTTGGAGCAAACCTTGGTTTTTAGTAAATGAACTTGAGCCGCGCCAAACAACAACCTTCATCGTCGCTCAAGTTTGAGGACCATTTGGGTCAGAAATGGAGTGGATTCGAATGTCAATCCTGAATATCGAGAGAGAGCGAGAACGGGGATCGATGAACGACAATGGTTCAAGTTGCCTTGGTGTTTGTGGCGGCCCATGAATGGTGAGAAATGATGAATTACCAATCAGAAAATTGTCGGCAGCTCAGCAAGATTCGAGATGATGGTGGTTTGTAAGTGAGTGAGTGAGTGAGTACGAACAGTGGGCCAGTCTAGCAGCACGTTGGATCAAGCTTACGTATTGCTCAATTTTGATGAGATTTTAACGGATGGAAGTCAAAAACACCTTATCCAACCATGAACAGATCATTTACGAACACAAGAAGATCCAGCATGACCACGATCTTCCCAGCCAAAACGCCAAAAGGTTCACAGCAGAGGACTAACTAACTAATCCGTACTTGAAGGGAGGATCCGATCCGATCGACGTTTTTAGTGCTTTGCCAGTACTGTATCGCACTTACGTGAAAAAGAACACCTTGCGATTGTGTGAAGGGTATTCCCTCGGAAAGTGAATTTCACAGCAAGTGCGAGGCCCACAGGGTGATTAGGCGGTAAATGAGAGGGTATCAATGACAAAATTGCTGTTTTGCCAACAATGAATGTAGTCAATGATCGCGGATGTCGGCGGACTCGGGCCCCCTTCATCCCTCCGAAAGTCAATTTGAAAAGCGAGAATATCCGAGACTTGTTGATTTCCAAGCATCCATCCATCTCGTATCCATCTATCCGCCGATGATCTATCCATCTAGTTGGCCAGCAAACTAGCTATGGGGTTCGTTCTTCCATTTACCAATCCATCTACGAATGGTTGTACTGGATCTATTCGTCCTGGATCTACGGACGGATGGATGGATGGATGGATAGATGGATGGATACGCGCGTTGGTTGGTTGGTTGGTTGGTTTGCCAGTGACTGCCGACCAAGCCACCACCGACAACCAATCAAGACGAAACCATGGAAATCATATTTCCATCATTCAAAATCATAATTTATAGCGAAGTTCCTCTTGATGGGCTCGACGTCGTTGTTTGAGATCGGTCGCTTTTCGCCCGAACCAAAATCAAAACTTGAGGGCCGCCAATCCGCATTTTACGTTGAAGCCATATTAGAGATCGCGATGTCTTTCAGGGGATCCACAGAAAAGGGCCCCCATTTTAGTTGTCAATCTCCGAGCATTGGGTAGGCATAACTGATGGAGAGGAATCCAATGATTGGAATCACAAGCTCAATTGGGAAAAGCGCTCGCAGATCGTCGATCTCATACACACATACACACACTCACGATCGTTCGTTCGTTCACTAGGATATACTACATAGATGGTGACTTCTCATTTGAGCGACGAGAATCTTGGACGCGAGAATTCCCTCGGAGTTTTGTGTACAGAAATGAGAATGAGTTCGGAAGATGGAATGCACATTAATTATTGGTCATCCATCCATCATGTTCGATTCGAGTGGTTCGGGTCGGCAGGACGAACAAGAGCCAAGCCAACCAACCAACCAACCAAGTAGGGTGGTGGGATTGAACTAGTAGGAGTTACGCGTTCGGTCGGAGTTTCGCACGTACCCAAAGTATGATGGCCGACTAACGAAGATGAAGAACGAACAAGTTTCCCTACAAAATGATCTGACTGACGAAGCGTCCTTTGCGTTCCTACGAGAAGAAGGATTCCTCGCCTGATTGAATCCATTCGTACGTATTACGGGACATTTATCCTAAGAACCATTCTAGACAATGTTTCTCTGATGCTCGAATGAAACAATTCACTCGTCCGCAAAGTTGGACAAAGTAAAATCAAAGGCCAAATTAATTGCCAATGAAATAGTTTTCAGACTGAGCTTCTAGAGCAGGGGTAGGCAACTGTTGGGCTCCGGCCCACATGTGGGCCCAAGGGTGGTCTTTGGTGGGCCCAAGCGCTGTGGGGAAAGTCCAAAATAGTGAGCCCGTGAGCCATCATAGTACTGTGCTCGAGGGCCGAAAGCTCTTTGATGTAAATTTGTGGGCCCCTGGACCTACTAACGTCTGTTTGGCGGGCCTTTGACAACACGTAGTCAAATTCGTGGGCCCCGACCTGAAAGTGGTTGCCGACCCTTGTTCTAGAAAGTGATTATTCAATTCGCTTGTAGTATCAATAAACAAAACACAAAAGGTATGTAAATTCCCATGGAATGGACTCTCCCTTTGGGAATTATTCAACCTAGCAAAAATATCCCTAAATTCATTCCAAGAGTTTGAATGCATTTGGAAAGGCGTTTTGTGGTAGAATTATTCATCCAGGCTAGTGATAAGGTGCCTTTTTATACTAACACCTAAATATCAAGGTTAACTAATGAATCATTCCTGGTCTTCTTAGGTTGAATACGTACCAATGAATTCCTGTTTCTGTGTTGGTTTGATTGCGGCTAATTTGACTTGCATCCAACCTCTTCTTCGAAGTTCGTCCTCTTAATCACTCCATGTCAAAAATCCTCAAATTCAGGCTCTAACTCTGCTTGACCTTTGCAATGATTGAACACTAAAAAATATGCAAGCTCTCTAGAAACATATGCAAATTCAAGCCATATCTTGTCTAACAAACAGGCTTGAATGAGGTTTCATTCCAGGTTCTGTTAGATTGAAATTGTCATAGATTGAAATATTAAATGATCTTGCTTGAGGTTTTTGGACCCACAGTTGGAGTTGACGTCTTGGCAGGAATCCGGGTCACAATCTCGGGTGTTTGATCTCGAAGATTAGTCATGTTATATTTTCTCCGTCAGATCCAGTCCAGAGTTCCCATTTCCATCATTTCGGGAGAATGAGGAATGAGCATTGGATTAAGATTGGTTGTCGCCGTTTCTCTGTCGAATGTGCCAGGCTCAGCTTGTTTGGACTCGGGCAACGAGAAGTAATATGCCTTGTAGGACGGACTACTCTATTGCCAGAGCTGCTATGGTTGTGTTGTCGATGGTTCTCGGTTAGTAGAAGTAGTGCTCGTGGTGGTACTAATGCAACTACGTACTTTTCGGCTGTCACAAAATGCTTTGATGGATGTTTTATGAGAATCCACAACAATCTTCTTCTTCTGCTGCTGCTTCGTCGTTGTCGTGGTCGTCTTGTTCTTTGGGTAAAATGAGGGATTTGATTCATTACCACGCCACAACCATTCCGACGACGACGACGACGCGGAGCAAGCCAGTGAGGCAGGCAAGCAGGCAGGCATCAAGGCAGAGCCATGTTGAGATCGATGGTCGTGGCAATAGTTGTTTCATATTTATTGCTTGTCCTGAAAATCCAATCCCACCAAAGCGCGCGTCCGTGATGCCAATCCATCTCTGAACCTTCACAAATGGAGAGAAGGATGGATCAGAAACCATTTGTTGCATGCATACGCCAAAGTGAAGGAAGATCCTCCTCAAACGAATGAACCAATCTCAATTCCACGCTTGGTTCTTGCCTTTCCGAAAACCAACCAGTCACAGCCGAATGAACTCGGGTGATCGAAAAGACTTTCATGCTTTGGATGAAGACCATTATGATGGTCGTTGAAGATGGAAAAGATCAATTCCATTTGGCCAATCACTCATTAAAAGGAAGGCGATCAAAACTGATAATTCACACACACACGCACGCACACATCACCTCAAGCTTACGTACGTACATCCACGCACATGGTCTTCTGTACGACGTACTTTGCCTGAACTAATCAACCAACAATAACAAAGAAATGTTTTCGAAAAATCGGACAAGAAAAATGTGGAAAGTGGGACCTGGGATTGAGTTCAGTGCGGAGGTTTCGCAAAGGATGCCAATTTCTCACGGGACTTGTGACAGATTCTGATGTTGGTCAAAACGGGAAAACAAAAGAAATGTAACAGATAGCAGAGCTATTGGAAAAAAATGTGATACATCAATGATCATCAAAAGATGTGATCCGAGCATTCATGGTGTTGGACTACATCTTCACTATGCTCTCTACTTCTCCCTCTTCTTTATCATCATCTTCTTCTTCGTCCTCCTCGTCATTCAGTGCCTCAATGAAGCGTTGGATTTCGGGTCGTTGTTATTGTGGCAAAACTTTGCCCATGGCTGACTGACTGCCTCTCTTCATTCCTCACTCAAAATATTCCCCCCAAACCGAAAGAGGGCTTTTTCGACGTGAAGATCAGCTGAATTGTGAAGTCGGTGCAACAACATTGATTAATGACCTTGTTCAACATGAAGCTAGCGGGATTGATCCATGGCCCGATAGATGATAAGACCCGACCAACCGAGAGCAAAGAGAGGCGAAAAAGAAGACGAAGAAGTTCCGTTCATCAACCACAAACACAACTACCACTTCGATTCGAACTCTACTATGACTTCTACTTCACTAATAACAACCATGCCGATGATGATGACAACAACAACAACAGCAGCAGCAACCACAACGATAGTAATGATATGCAAGGATGTAATTGGCCAAATCGCTCAGTTTAATTGATTGCTTGAATTCAAATCGAGATGATCAATGGCCGTATTCATTCAGCATCGAGGATCCTGGACCTTGAGTCACTGGACACGGTTTCAGATCCATCAGCCTCCGTATTATTGGCCAAGAACGCCAACGCCTCTTTTGGATCCTTTCTGATTTTGTCGACCAACAACGTTAAAGGTATAGTGGATCCGTCGAGTAAATAGCACCTAGGATGTCCCACGCCACTGGCCCCTTGGCACAGAAATGGAAGTGGGTCATCGGGAGTGTGATCGATCTGGATTTTTCCACTTGGAATCGTCAAGGTCATAGTTCGAGTCCCTCTGTGAGCTCCTTCACTAATTTTGTTCACTTGGTATGTGGGCAAGGTTTCGTTGGTCCTCTGGAACCATTGGATCTTTCCAAACCCATCCAACCGATATTCTCCACTGGCTTCCACGAGAGCTCTGGGTTCACGTCCAATGGCGTTGATCACCTCCTCCAAGTGATCCACCTGAAGTAGCGCCCCTCCCAAAGATTGACATCGGTCATTCGCCTCAAGGAATCTGGTTGGGATGTGAACCAGTCTAAAACAGATCTTGGTAGGGAATTTCCGGATTTTTGACCCGTGCTCCTCATTCATTACCTACCGATAGCATATGGTCGTGGCAGCTTTCCATCCTGGACCGGAACAATCTGTAACCCATCGAACCCCTCTGAGACTCGCTAGATTGAATTGATTCTGCAAACTACTCACCTAGTTCAATGGCTTTGCTCATGGTAAAGAATGGCAGCCAAACAATGCAGAGGAATATCAACTTATTCATCTTACTAGAAATCTTAAACTGGCAAACTGGCCTCAGAAAGTCTGGTGATAATTGCCATCATTTTCTCACACTTGTTAGAGAGGATTTGCATTTCTCCGTTCCTGGGACTGGCTAATTTAGAATTTCTCTTCCAATGTCCGCGTAGAATCGGTCTCGAACACCCGGTCTTCCCTTTTCTTGTCGTCCTAAAGGTCACTCAACCTCTTGGCCGGTTCTGAAGGAAATCCTCCAAGAGCTGAAATTTTCATCAGTCAATGTGTTGGTCGTAAATTCCATGTTTAGTTGTTTCTCCAGCTTTTGTAAATATGCTCAGGAATGAATGAGTGACTGAGGAGTAATTAACGATCAGATGATGATGTCCCAAGCATGCACCCCCTTTCTTGTGGCAAAGTGTGTGGTGCCTTCCTTATGGCTGTTCTGTTGGTCTGGCACCCAAGACGACAGAAAGAAAACTCATTCCAACCCTGAAGACGTTGAAATGGGCTGTTGTTGTAGATTTAAGTAAAATCTAAACCCAGCAGGAGGTCATTGGGTTGGCATGGACCTCTGGCCTGAACATACACGGGCATAATATCTTTGGACGACTTGAACCCAGGTCACAATTTGTTCGAAGGCCCCTTTGGCTTCTGGCGAATCTTCACAATAAATGATGGTTTCAAGACCAAAATGAAACCGACGGCAGATATTATTATTGTCCATTAGACTCTCATGAGCTCAACTATGGCTCTAAAGGTGTTGAGGTAAGTTACAGACTTGGTAATAATGGCCCTAAAAAGTTAATAGCCAGGATTGGCGCTCTGCTTTCCCGCCGTTCCTCTTGACGAACTTGAACTGGCAAGCTGTCACAGCGAGTCAATCCTCGTGGTCTTCATTGTTCATTCAATGTTGTTGTTGGAGGGCTCGTGTCGCCAATTCAAGCATGGCAGAGCTCGGATCTCCTGGAATGACGGTGAATTCAAGTCCACCCCTGGATGCTATGGGGGGACCAGCGAATGCATGAGAATGAAGGTGTCATTATTGAGGCAAATTGTTTGCTCAAGAGTTGTCAATTTGCCACCCTGACTGAGACATCATCAGCTTGAGCTTCATAAGGCTGGACCTCTATGTGGTGCGTGTTTAGAGATGAGTGAACAAAGTTTTCATCACATTTTAATCACCCACCCAAACGGATCATTTGTCACCCGTCTTAACGAACAAGGCCGGCCTTGTTCCCCCAAGTGCTATTCACACCCGCAGAACTCATCGCCCGGCGACTACGAGTACGAGTTGGCCAGAGATTCACAGTTTATGAAGCAGACATGTCGACATCGACATTGCCTCTCTGTCTCTCTCTCCCTGGGCTCAATTTGGCCTCCCTCTAAGAGGTATTGGTTACTTACTACATATTCAAACTTCACAAATCGATGGCGACGACGGCGACCCAATGTTTATTTTGAGTGATTTCTCAAATCACCGCCAACGAAAGACACGTCTTTTTACATAGTTCGTTTATGGACTCATTGACTGACTGACTTCAGAGGAGACTAATTTGCTCGGCCATCATCCGTCATAGACTGGCTTCGGAGACATCAGAGTGCACACAAAAGTATCTTTAATTATCGACTTTTTCTATTTTTTTTTCTCTTCTTCCTTTTGTGTGTTCGCTCCAGTTGTACAAAGTTGCTATCGTCGTTTACGGACTACAGTTGAATCATCACCACCACCATCATCATCATCATCATCATCATCCTCGTCGTCGTCGTGATGAGATGGAAGGGGCTCTCTGTAGGAATGTATTTATTGTGGTGGGGTTTCTTCATTTTCTGATTTATGGTTATTAGTTCTCGCCTTCTTCTCGTTCCATTGCTTCGCCGAATGTGGAGATGCTGTGATGAAGAGGAGGAAGACCACCAGTACCACCTCTTCCTCCACCTCCTTCACTACTAACAGATCCATCCAACCAACAGCAGAGCCACCATTTTTGGTTGGAAGGATTTCGGAGCCCAAGTGAGTTTTATCTCAGGCCAAGTTCATTTGAGAATACAATTGGAAGAGGTGGAAATGACGATTGCTCACTTGGCAGTCCATTCTTTCGGACGAGATGTATGCAATCTTTTTCTGCTCATAATCGCCGATTTTCAGAGAACCGTTTCTTGCTCCACGATTTTATCGGGACAATCGGAACCCATTTTCATAGCGGGACGTGACCTCTTACGAGGCTACATTGTCTAATACCTCAAAACAGGAATGTTGAGGACATCGTGCTATTTGTCCGGCCATGCTAGGATTCCAATCCATGATGGAGTGAGTGCCGAATGGGGTGATGGTTTGGGGCATGAATCCACATTGGGTTTGGGATGAGGGATGTTTGCTTGGCTTTAATCCTTCATTTGTCTTGTCTTGCGCATGATAGCACTCCATATCTTTTGGTGAGCTGCCTTGGGGTCTCATTTGCAATGAGCACATGAATAATATATGTATTAATGTAGCCAGAGGACTAAACGGCTCGTGCGTCCCTGCCTCGCGTTCTCTCTCCACCCTGGCTGGCTGACTGGCTGGCCACGTTGTGTTCTTCTTCGGATTGGAATGCATTCGCTGAATGGGATGGGGGATAGGAGAATGCATTTATGTCTGTCGCTAGCGATCATCACCATCAAATAGTTGTTGGATTCTTGGCGCTCCCGCAACAACTCGGCTCCGGGGCCGGGGTTGATGGCTGGGGTTCCACGTATGTACTACATACGGCTGTACAAGTTGTCGAGTATGTTGAGCTTCATAATCGTTTCTCTTTTATTTTACAGCCCCGTTTTGTGTCTTCACGTACATCTGTCAACACCTGAGACATGGACGTCGCGTGGTGTGTCTTTCTGTTAGTGTGTTTGTCCTTGTCGTTCGGAATCTACCCACTCAAAGGTCCAATGTAAATCCCCCGTTTAATTGGGGGCAGCGAATAACAATGCCGTTAACTGGTGTCGGTCACAAGCTTTGAGCATTTTCTGGCTGTCGCTTTACCGACTTTTTTTGCATTCGCCTTGTTTTCTTTTCCTTAACTCCTCTTCAATCCTTCTTCACGAGATGGATTTGAGGTCCACTTTAGATGTTGTTGACGACGACAACGAAGGCTGACTCGAGCAAGGCCCACAAGCGTCGTGTTGCTCCTAAAATCTTGTGACATTTCCGAGGCGTGATTGGATCACATTTGTCCATTAATGTCCAATTACACTTGCTATTGAGCATCAACCCGATTCCTGTCCTACTTTTGCACACCTACATTGATAGACACAAAGAAACAAGTGCAATCTAATCAGCCTGTTGTTCCAAAGCCAATGGAATCTAAAACGTCAAATTTGAATCCACTCATATGGAGACCAACATCTAAAGTTATCAAGGATCTCCGTTCGTGTGATCAAATCTGATTTTCCCGCTGAGGTTGTTGAGATTGATACCTTGAGGCTCAAGTGGGAAGTGGGATGTACTAACGTAGCAACCTCATCCTTATTTGCAGCCTAGCTTTTGAGTCTTTTCCTCCCCAAATCTCGTAGTAGCAGTTATAGTAGTCATTCGCATTTCGTGGCAGCAGTATGTACTTGCAGTTTTGAAAGACATGCGGACAGATATAAGGTGATGGCTCATGATTCGTGGTGCAGATTTCGTTTGATTTTCTCCCTTCACTGTAGAAATCATGATAATATCAGATGCACCTACTGTTTTTGATTGGTCAATGGCAGCTTCGCCATCATTTCCCGATGTCATGCTCTATTGTTTGTCTCGGAGAAACAAGCAAATCCTTTGGCTCTTGAGCATTGTCCTTGGGCAACATTGGCCAAATCTGTCGCCGTCAATAATGTCAGTGAGTGCAATTTGGACGTGATAGGTTCACGGAAAATTAAAGTGCCCGGGCTCTCTCCTGATCCGCGAGAAAGTCGCCGCGGCAAAAAAACAGTCATTCTCGGGGGACAAAAATGAGTGATTTACGATTGACCATGAGAAATGGCTTGTTAGGGAAATTTTCGAAGGATTATTTTTCCTCGGCGAGATAACTTTTCCCCCTCCTTGTCCTCTTCACTCGCAAGACTCGGACACTCACCACCAGGGTGGGCATTTTTCGACATCGAGAGCATTTTGGACACCCTAGTGTCCAAAAGTGTCCAAAAGTGTCCAAAAGTGTCCAAAAGTGTCCAAAAGTGTCCAAAAGTGTCCAAAAGTGTCCAAAAGTGTCCAAAAGTGTCCAAAAATACCTAGAAGGTGTCCAAAAATCCCCAAAAGATGTCCATAAGTGTCCAAAAGTCCAACAAACGTAAAAGAAAGTTGTACAAATCAGACGAAAAAACAGTTACACTACATAAGTAATTGAATTCTAAAGAATGTGGTCAAATGAAAAGAGTGGAAAGTTCAAATGTCCAGTTTGGCCTTCCAGGTATTGGCTCATTTAATGTATTAAGTGTAAGTTTCTTATGCTTAATTGACTTATTCTTGCTTAGATTTCGTCAAGTGACGTTTATTTTGGAGAGAAAGTTTGTAGAATGTTATTCTAAAAATGTTTTTAACCATTATTTTTCGAATTACTATTTTTGGACACTTTTGGACACTTTCATTTTTGGACAGCCTTATTTTTGGACACTTTTGGACACCTTTTGGACAGGGGTGGACAAAATGTCCAAAAATCAAATGCCCACCCTGCTCACCACCCATCACAAGAGTTCGACTCACTTGACAGAAAGTAAGAAAGAAAGAGCTTAACTGAGTGAATTGTCACCTCAGTGGCTCGCTCAATAGCCATTGTGAGTGTGTCTAGCTAGTGCTACGAAGGCGAACACACTATGCTGAAAAAGAAATCATGGCATTCTTTCTTTTGTGCCTGAGCTCGAGCTTAAAACCAAAATTTGTGGCCACTTTCGACTCTGCTTGTTCCCCTCGACCATTTGTCGAGAACTTATGGCTTTTGGAGGAACCATTTGCTTCTCTAATTACTGAAAGGAAGCAAGGCGAACGAACAAAGCGAGCACCAACAACCAACCAACACTCACACACTCACTATGGACACAGCCCAATGTTGAGGAGTCTGCCTGTCCACACGTGCGACCAAGTCGTTCCCCTTTTCATGCAAATGGAACACTCGACTGTCAAGATATTCAATACAAATGGAACACCCACTCTGATATTTTTAAGGCAACATCACTGTCCTAAGTTACTGGGATCATCTCCTGTTCGGTAAAAAAAAACAGAGATGAGAGGGACACTGGAGAAGTGAGTTTTGCTCAGTGTTCCAGATGATGTTCCGCATCCTCCTTTTACTTTGCGGCTCTAATTGTGTTCCAGAGGCGCCGAGTTAAGTAAATTTTAGGGTGAGAAAAATGAGTCCCCTCGAAAGTGTCGTTTTTCTTGAAAGTTTTTAATTAGTTGCACCAACAACAGACACGTTCGTGTCGTTGTCGTTGTGTGCTCCATGGAAAGTAGAGTAGCAGGGAGATGCCGAGAGATGCTCCCGGGGAAAATATATATTCCACGACGAATGCACAAAAGCTTGTGAGAAAATGCGAGATCAATCAGCCTTTTTTCGGGGAAAAAACTCCCCAAGAGTCAAGATGGGTGCTTTGAGTTTGCCAAAGCCACCACGGTTCCTTGGAACAGGTTAGAGACCCAATGACAAGATCCATCTCCGAGAAGAAGTTTACTGAACACGGAGATGAAGAAGAAAAAGAAGAAAAAAAGCTGAAGAAGAATTTCAATCAGGAAATTTGTCAACGTTTGATTCGAAAACTTTTGGAAGAGAGAAACCGACCGACCGGTGGAGTTTGTCGTCGTTTGGAAGATCCTCGTTCCTTTCTTTGAAGCGACTGTCACTTACACAAACAGTTTCCTTTGGAAATGCTACCAAATCGAAACCACCATTGACGAATCGGACTCAAGAAAACGATCGATGCTGTCTAGGTACGTATACGTTTATATTGAATATCCGATCAAGGTATTGGCAGATCTTTCTTGGAGGGTGGTTAATTGCTACACCGGCCTGATGGAAGTGAGGGAAGTAAAGTAGAGATTGCCTTTGTTCTTGGATCCCAGAGAGGGTTTCAACCCCGATGGCCGTCATAACACTTCTCGATACCAGACACCGTGAAAGAATGCATTAAACGAGCCACCATCATCCCACTGCCAAGAATACCTACCAACATGCTCAATTCTCGATTGCCCCCATCCATTTGTCCCTCGGAGGCGTTTTTCCAGCAGTGTGTGATCGGCGTTCGGTTTTATTCGTTTTCATAATCCAGGGGGTGGATCCGTGCTTGACATTTTTGTTGGATTTATGTTCGAATCTTCTCTCTTTCTCACCACCATTGAACATCATGGCACACGAACTCATCTGAACCATCACAGTAACCAACACAACAACATACACATAGTACTACAAATCAACGATCACCAGATCGGTGAGTCTCCCGTCTCCACGCCCTCTCCAGAGTCATAATAATGGCACCATTACCGGATCATCTTTGTAATGGCCAACAAACTCACCCGTTCAGTATTGAAGTACGCCGCTTTCCGGAGATGGATGCCAAACCGACGTACATAAATGGAGAGAGATTCAGGAATTCGCCGACACCTCGCGGGCATTTCGTGTGTTTAGTAGAGTGAAGATCAACGCTGAAGCATCTTCCTGATTATCCCAACCACCATGATCATGATGTTGGAAAAAGTCCAGAGCAGCCAGCGTCTGTCCGACCGATTGCTCTAACCGGTTAAGATTGTCGTAAATCTTGGGAACCGAATTTCGAATCATCTTGATGGCGGTACTGGAGGATGGTTCGTTCCATCGGCTACCAAACCATCCTTGATGGAGAGGAGATCTTCCACAGCGAAGAAGACGAAGAAAGACTGCCTGAGAAGCCAAACGAGAAGAAGAAGGAGGAGGAGAAGGAGGAGAAGGAGGAGGACCCGCTCTCCAAGACGTAAACTAATCACACAATTCAAAATTCTGATCCGCCCCTTTATATCTCGCGGAATGCACTGGCGAGAAACGGCAACTCAACTCTTGCATTGCATTGGTACATAAAGGCATGGAAGATGCTGATCTGATCGGCATATGGCGGAATGGATGATGATGCATCTGCGATGGATGCTCCACCAGTTGCATGAAGGAAGTCGCCAATGCGACAACATCCAAGCCTCATTACTCGGGAACTAATGGCCATCGATGGCATTGCGTGATGTTGACGTTAGTCCACGTGGTTATTTATCACAGTGGTCGTCGATGTTGTCTGGTCGTGGAACAGTTCAAGCGGGTGAAGCCAAAGTGCTGGCAGCAGCAGCAGCAGCAGTGGTTATAAATATGCGACTGAATTTTGACAAGCATCATGTAACATAAATCCTCTTATTGGCAGGTTTGCTCCGTAAAAAGCCGTGCTCATTTTCGCCTTGGCAAAAGCCACCTCGTTCCTTTCTTCTCGGCTCTTGTCAGAACATATTGAATCAACCATCACACGACCGACCATGGTGCTGCTCTGTGGATGGAGGAGTGAACATTCATCTACCCTCCGCGCCACCATATCTCCACCAATTCTCAATCCATGTCCATGGTCACATTGTTCATATTCTGGTCTACAGTACTTTGCGTGTGCATCGCACAATCGTTGGCTTCTACTACTTCTACTACTACTAGACACTACCTGTGTCCGTACACTGCAAACACTACTGTACGAACATCATCCGAAACCTGAACGAACCACAAGTTGGATGGGTACGAACTCATAATACCACTCGGGATCCATTTTGCATCCGTCGAAGAATGGATGGGATTCCTAAAAAAGGCATGATTTTTCTTTGCGAGGAAGGACTCTTAATCGTTAAAAAAGAAACAACACTGATTCACTAAGTCGTGGATCATCAACATCATCTGTTGGTGTTTCATCGCGATGTGTTTGATTCCCATGTATGCCCATGGCCCAAGTGAGAAATTGATGAAAACCGTCCCGATGGCTGGATGGCCTGAATTCGCAATTGAAACGGCGTGAAATTGCATTCGGAATCAGACGTGAAAACAAGGTGGTTGGTTGGCGAAGAACACGATTTCTGACTCCTCAGTGACATGTTTATGCGCCACAATAGTCATGCATAATAGTGATTAGGAACATTAAACAAAATAGAAAATCATCCCGATCCACTCCCCACCGAGCTCATGGTACTTCTATCAAAGAAATAATAAAAGGCCACGCCAGAGGTTTTCGTTCTCATTGTTGATAGTGCGAACTCGCGTTGATCGGTTCGTCCAAAGAGTCACTGATTCAACCCGTTTGATTCCAAACCGAGCTCAAGTTTGAATCTGCCATTCGAGATTGTCCGTAATCCATCCTTTCTTCTCCCTCGTAAACTAGCCGTTGTTGGAGCTCATAAATTACTCACGAAATAAATATTCCTCGCCTTCTAAAAGGGCCTCTCAAAATTTGGTGATGACGGCCCATATCAGCGAAGGTAATCGGTCGTGTATTTTTACGTATTTAGCAGCCCTGAGAACAGCACCACCGTTTCGTTTCTCGGGTTGTATCTCTTCTTTTTCATCTGCATTTTCATGTGGAATATGATCACGATTTGCATGGCTCTCGCTTTCAATTTCAGGCGAGGTTCAAAGACAAGAAAAGGAACCTTTTCAAAGCCAAGCCAATATGGGCTACGTACTAGACCATTAGGATGGCTTTGGGCGAGATCATCAACTCTTTGAGCAGGTCTCAAACCCGATTCTTGATACGACTCCTCTCAGTTCTCGTTCGTGGCATTTTGAGGAGAAATTTTGCATTGCTTGGACGAACGAGGTGTTTGAAGACTTGTCTCGTCTTGTTTGGTCAGACATTCAATTTGTTTTGATTGGCAGATGCGTGTTATTTATATGATTTCCTCGTGTCTCAAAGGGCTCATAAACGAAATGAAGATTCCTCCACGACTGACTCGAACGCTGTGGGAGATCAATCCCAAGCGATAATAGTATGTGTAGGTACACCATTTCACATAGAGACAGAGGGAACTTGGGTGAAATGACTTCGTAAGTCCTTGTACAGAATACTCTTGACACTGTTCGATCTGATTAGTCCACTGTTCAATCGATCGAGGCAAAGTACAATTAAGCACGACTTTGAGCTTCAATCATTGATGAAAATGCGAACGAACGAAACAATCATGCATTGTTATTATCGCTATCATGATGGTGGCTCTTTCTTGAGCGTTTGTTTCTTTGTGTTCTGCTTGTTCTTGAATGGAATTGAAGCCTTACTCATTGTGGTGGAAAAAACATTGGATTGGAAATTCAAGTTGAGGGACTTTGGATTTCCAATGATCAAGAATAAAGTCGGGTGTGTTTCTTCGAAGAGGCAGGCCCCATTTGAGTTGTTGCCGAAGATGATGAGCATACTTAGCTGATTACATTAGTCTAGTGCTCATAATTCAGTGTCCCCTTGCCTTCCTTCTAGGAACTTTAACAGCCAACTATAGCACATAGACAAGTCAGCCTTGCCGTTGTTGTTGTAATTGTTGTAAGTACACGTATATCGAGCACACATGGGCTGCTTGTCTGAGCCATTTGGGGAGAGGGTACCCATGCTGTTCCTTCCAAGTTGGAACTGCTCCACCAGACTCCTCTTCATGGTGTATGTACGGTTAAGTAAGTAAGTAAGTACGTGGTCCTCACGATCTGGGCTGCTCTTTAAAAAGTTGAAGACAACGAAGGGAGAAAGAGGACGAGGAGGAGGTTGACTAAATCTATGACTTTCCAAGTCCTCGTAATTTGAGCCTTGTCGACAGAATGAAATGAGCACAGATGTGCTCGAGAGCCCTAGATGAGCCAGTCTGGCAACTAAGAACCTTTAAAGTATCGCTTTTTGTTTAATTCACAACAGAGGTAGATCTCTTGCGAAATCGAATGATTGACCTAGCGCCTCCAAACACGTCTGTCTGTGAGTGCGGAGAAAAAATATTGCGAACAACCTATGTGCGGATGTCGAAAAGTTTGGCAGAATATGAGAGTCATGCCTTGCGAGTATTGGCTGCCGTTGAGTGGCGAAGTCTTGAAGCCCCGGGAACTTGGAACACAATCTTTTCTTCTTCTCGAACCTCATGAAGAAGAGCCTCTTTCCTTGGAACATGTATCTGTGCTTCGTGGCACACAGAGACGGAGAGAGAGAGAAAGAAAGAAAGAGAGTTCCACCAGACTTGCCAGAACTTTCCTAATAGATTCAAAGCTTTTTCTTTACGATATCGCCAGTTGTATGGTTTTTAAAGGAAGAGCTGGAACGCTCGAGCAAAGAATTATGAATCCGCCCTGCTCTTTCGTCGACACTGCCAAAAACTCAAGTTAACCAGGTCTTTCATGCACTAAATTCACAAATCAAAACACGGCCCATTAAGTAGTTACTCAAGGAGCCTTTGGACTAGACTGATAGCCAATGCATGCCTCAAACATCTTCCGATAGACAGGGTGGATCCACGGTTGGACCACACTTGGTGGGTGATTGCAAACAGGGAGCGTAGCGCCAAGAATTTTGATCAGTGGCTCCAAACTGACACTCTAAGAAGTCTTGGTTAGGATCTACATACTTTAAGATCGTAAGTTTTCAACTTGGAAGGCATGTTTATGAGCGGCTGTTGTAGTTTTTCCCCCTCGCTCGGAGCTCTGGTGGCCACGGTTGGATCTCCGGTAAAGCTTCACTGTTCCCGAGAATCCACGTTGTCGATCTGGAATGGAACAAAAAACAAGACGGCCAAACAAAAACTCAACTCATCTCTTCAGTCCGTCAGTCCCTCTGATTTGTTGCTAATACTCTAGGAAAACATTGCAAATCTCGCCTTGAATACGGCGAGTGTCACGGTCCTCGACAGCCACTCTATTTCCAGGGAGTGTGGACTTTAGGGGAAAGGAGGGTGATTATTCGACCGAGGCGAATGTGTCGTCGTTTTCGTTACCCACTGTCCGTCCATGGTTTTTATCTTGAATGAGAGCTGGGGATTAGGCCTTGATGGACTGTTATTGTTATTGGCCTTTTTCCTCCTTGCTATCCACTACAAGTACAGTACGTACATACATACTACGATGGCCGAGACGAAGACGAAGCAAGACTGCTTCAACGACGGCTAGTTACTTTATACTAGGGCGGCAGTGCTGCCAGCCTTCAAGTCCAAGTAGAGATTATATGGACGGAGAAATATGGTCATGAGGGAGATTTACTAAATTAGACAACCAGACTTAAAAAAACTTCATCAGCTCTCACAACGTTCAAGTGTAAATAGTACGACATGCAATATCTTTGGGGCAATTCCACAATCGGTCCAAACGCAAGATGTAAAGAGAACTAGAGAGAGAAAGATACAGCAAACGCTCATCTTTCGACTTTATCCCTTTATCTGAAGGTGTGTTGCCCTGGCCGAAAGAGAACGCTTCGAGTTTTTGAAGAGATTGCGTTAATCATCCATAGATATGCCATTCTTGTTCCCCTCATATGAATTGGCCATGTTCCACGTCCCATATGGAACGTGGGATCAAGCGTCTTGGCCCCTTCGCTGCTTCCATTTTTCTCCGAGGGTATTTAGCTCCTGAAGAGCCCTAGCTTGAAGCTGAAGCTTGTGCAGATCCGTGATGGACAATTTCTTCCCCCATTTGAGACTTGGAACGGTGAGCCGCCCAAGAGAGGAACACAGAGTACCAGACGAAGTATTAGGCTTATGGAACAATGTATGACTCTGAGGACTCGCATCTCAACCACCACCATCACTTCCACCACTACCCCTGCGCCCTTTTCTCAACTCAAGCGGGCTTCAATTGGATCTGGGCTGATGTTCCACTCACTTGGAGGAGCCATCAGTAAGCCAAAACTGAACCCGAACTCGAGAAGCAAACGGAGAAATTAGCAATTTGTATTCAGCACATCCCGACGACCAAGAAGATCCAGAACATGTCGAGATCCAACCCAAGAGGACGAAAGCGAAGAACAAGAAGAGCACGAAGACGAAGAAGGTAAAGAAGCACCACCACCATCCCACTACCCGCTTTTAAAGATGGACGCTCACCAGAAAGTGGAACCAACGACAAGACAAATCAGAAGAAAATGGTGGCTCCCACTGTCATTGGGTTCAGCCTGGGCAGAGCCACTAATAACTCGTAATAAAGCGAGCGAGGGCGGCGTCTTGTCCCCTCATGGAATGTTCAATTGGATGGCTCTTGGAACGCGATCCGGCATATTGGATCATGGCCAGCTAACACTGCACCTGGACTTTTAGAGTTTTTCTATATTTTGAACCGAGATATCGTTCGGATGTGCTTGGAATGTCTGTTTTAGAAGTCAAGTCAACGTAAAAAAACATGTTGGCAAAGCAAATTGAATTGTATGGAGCTTTGAATTGTATGTTTTGCGTTTAGCAAACAATCGCTGATCCCAGTGAAAAGACTGAACCATGCGGTAAAGGTGTTGTTTCTCCATCGACAGAAATGCATGTTTATATTTAATGGCTGTTCACTTAGTGAAACGATTCAGCCCATTCGCTATTAGGCCGGACTACTTTCCCTTGTCCATATTTTGCAATCGGCATTTCGCCATATCCATAATCAGCGCCAATGAAGAGTGAAGAAACAAATTGCAACGTTCGTGTTTAGCCCTTCGTTTTGAAATGACGTTTTTTTCTCTCTCTTGATAGCCAAACTTGTCTCCATTTGGCACTCCTCTCGGAAGTGAAGAGAAGGAGGAGAAGGAGTGAGGAACTGTACAAGCGAGATTGGGACATTTAAAATTGATAAGGATGACCTAAAATCCGGTGGATCTCTCTGGCCTTGGGCCTGAAGACTTTTGTGGAGCCAAGCAATCACCTTCGACAGAGATGAAGACCACAAGGTGATGATGAGAAATGGGCCCTTTTTCTTTTCCGCGGCGGCTTTTGGTTCCTGGGATGAGGAAGACAGAGAATGATTCAAGGTTCCTAAAGCGGTTGAGGGACATCCAAGTGGTCCGAGTCGTGAACGGTCTGAAGGCACCCGCACCACTACACCATGGAGTCTTTGGCTTTGTGTGCGTGTGAGAGAGGCCGAAGAAGGCTGTGGCAGCGAGGGTGGTGGGGCCCAATCCGATGGCAGACGTGGCCCAACACTCACTACTGACTGCTATTCCTGGGAGTGAGTGGCTCTGGTGGTATTATAGCAGATAAATGGCTCTGTCAGGGTGTAACGATCTCCTCGTCAAAGTCAAATGGATACTCATCCATCAGGGTAGACGACAACTGACGTCTCTTTCTTCACAGAACCAGCACAAGAAGACCGGGCCTCAAGACAAGATAAACCATGACAGAGGGTTTGATATTACGATGAAGTGAAGGAGAACCAACCGAGAAGATCCACCAACCTTTCACTCCTTCGAGAGACGATCATACGTACATACGGGTGTGCATTTTTTTCCGATTGCCGCGGTCAATTCAAATACTGGACAGGTCAGCAACGTGGAATCACTCCCTTTCCGTTATAACGTCCACCTTTAGAACCAAATAAAACTTTAACTTCAAAAAACCAACAAAATGACTGTCGATAAATATGGACGGCAGATTCGCGTGATTTTTCATTAGCGCAATCTGCAATGTGCAGTGTGCCATATGAAGGTTCTTTGTCCATGTGTGTTTGTGTACAAAGTCAAAACCACAACAACTCGATGGATTTTCTTCCAAATAGCAGACTCATCTATACAGTTGCATGAAGGAGTCTGGTTGGTTGGCTGGTTGGAAGGTACTAGGTATTAGTAGGAAGCTCTCGTCATGCGGTTTGTCAGATGACCATCTCGGCAGTTTGTCACGTCGGAGCAATTTTGAAAATTATCATTTTAGTCACACTTCTTTCACCCCAGTGTTTGATCCTCGAGATGGCTGTGCTTGAAATGAGATCATCAGATCCCCGAAGTTCATGACGAATGAGTGAATTGAACATGACAAGTTTATCACCACACCAACCAGACCCGACTGGCAGAAAATCGTGAGGGCTTTTACGCCAACAATCAAGGCCATTACGGGGCCGTTACCGCCCTGATTCTAACACAAGTTCATGGGCCTCACCGCCTCACCATCGATTTCGCGCCAAAATAGTTGACAAACTTACTTTGTCCCAGGGTTTCCATTGATATTGTTTCGAAAAATGCCAAATCCCGTGGTTCGACATGTCAATACATAATACGGCTCGATAAATCTTGGAGTGAAAAGAGAGCCGCAGGTCGACCAACTAACTTCGTGACGGACTCTCAATCCATCCATTGTTTTGTGTTTGGTGGAAAGTGGGAAAATTTGTTGAATTGAGTTTTAAGATCATTAATAACCGACAGGAGAACAACAACCCACCGCGGCCAGTGCCGCCACCGCAATAAGATCAGGAGGAGTCATAATGAATCCATTGTGATTATCGACACTGGTAAACCAATCAAGATAGACAGAGCCATTTCCCATGAATGTAATAGTGAACCATTTCGAGCCAGATTCTGGTCGGCTTAGGTTCTCGAGACCTCCAAGCAAAACTAGTGAGGCAAATCGCCTTGCCTCCCTGGTTTACTTTGTCCGGAATCTCTCCGTTTTTGTTCTTGGGTTGGTTGGGTGTGAGATCGATTGAAGGCATTTCTTCAGGCAAAGACCTCGATGTTGATGAGGAATTGAACTTGTTCGATACGAGTGATGATCCATTTGTTATACATTGGAATAATTTGTCATCGTCCGAAAGTTTGATGGCATCCAATAAACTCGAGAGAAAAAAAGACCAGGATTCCCATTTTGCTTTTATTTCGGACACTCTTGTAACCATCCCAGGCAAAAGAAATCTTAATTGTTTTTTTTTTTCACTCTTATACCTAGCACTGGATGCCCTTACCCTCAGTATTACTGATTTTTGAGCGGAGATCTTACGGTCGAAACAACCACTATCCCTGACAACCCTGGAACTCACGGAGCAATTTTGGCACTTGGATTCCCTGTCGGAGCAAACGGCTTTCCGACAGGAAATCATTACCAACTGATGGCTTGTTCATCGGCACCCCACCCGTTCTTTGCCTTGGCTCATCGGTCGGTATACTTGGCCTTCTTGCTTGTGGATCATATCCACATGATTTCTAGAGGAGGCGCCTGAATGGCCAAAAAGGCTCCCAAAGGCGGACCAAAAACGTCGAAGCCGATTCTCAAAAAGTCCCTTGGTATGAGTGAGTTCTCAAGTCAGTAGGACATTGAGGCGGGGAGGAATGTGCCAAGCAAGCCCGATTGTCACCCGTCAAACCTCTGGGCCCCCGGATGGATGGCTATTCTTTGTCATCATCAGAACAATCGACTTTTGAAACGTATGAAAAATGATCCATGTCAGGGACTTCAGGAACTTTTCCCGTCTCTTGCCTCCTCTTCTCCCGCTATCAAGGTGTGACTTTTTCCACTAGATCAATCGGCCTCTTGACTGTGCTCCCCTTGACGATACTTGACGACAGCTGATCATTACTAGTCGTTGTTGTTGTTATCATCATCATCATGGTAGTGGTGGAATCATTGTATGTAGTACGATTATTATTACAGGCTAGTTTCCTTGCCGAAGAAGTAGAGCGCCGAGCTCTGCGGGATGAAACCATGAATCAAACCCGTCAGTGCGTTCTACCCATTTCCTTGTGGAGCGAAATCCTGATAGTGATGATGATCATAATGACAACGGCGATCTTAATGGCAGTCATTACTAAGTCGATTAATTACTACTTCGAGGATGTTTCCGAGGATGACACCAAAAACTCAGATCAATCATATGAGGATCGCAACTCGGTACGTTTCATGATTGCATTGATACCCTTCATGACAAAAAGAAGTGCTCGGTGTGTCTTCTCAGGCAATTCCATTCAGCGATGAGATTGGTTCATTTTTTTCGTTTCTTGATTATGTCTTTGACGGACTGGCAATGTGTCTGAAAGCGGTTGGTAAGTTGGTGATCTTTGTGTTCTGGTTTCAAAATCATAAAGACAAGCATAATAAATCTTACTGTCATCAGAGCCGCGAGGAATCTTGCCTGGATAGCTCGACGAACGGCGACAGGTTTTGGGACTGAATAAGAGGAGCTGAATGCAAAAGCCGTCGACTTCAGGCTCATCATCATTACCATCAACACTTGACAATTTGTTGAATGTGATGGTTGCGGTAGTGAAGGAGGAACAAGAAGAAGAAGAAGAAGGAGAAGCCGCTACTGTTGTACTACTTATACCCCCTCCATGCATGTATTGTACGTCTGTTCTTCAACGTATATAAGTGAGTGTGAGACTCCTACTTGTCCGGTGAGTGTTGTACATAGAGCACTGTAGAGCCAGATCCGACAACACATCCACAATGAACTGGTAATGATCACCAGGAAAGTACCCTATTGTCGTCCCTCATTGTAATTACAGATCAGAGGAGAGCTCGTCTGCCTTCCTTTTTCAATCATTTTTGCCGAAATGTTCAACCTCTTTGGGAGAGACTTGTCATGCAGGGAACACAAAAATCCCCACCATATCGGGCAGTTCTGGGTGCTTGCTTGATCGACGTCCATTTTGGAATAGTAATTCATAATTGATAATGGCCAATTACCCCAAATCGTCCACCGTGTGCAATTAAAACGGGCTTGAATTCTTGGCCTAGCTCAAGAATGTGTTACAATATCTTCCCTTGCCACTGGCGAGATTGTCATTTGTCCAGCATGGATCAGATGACTTTGAGCACTCCGCTGAATTGTGTCTCTCCTAGTATGGACGTTAGTGGGATCCTCCTACCTTTGAACATTCCCCCCCCCCGTGAATTGGTACGTCTGCACGGACATAATACCAGGCTTTCACTCGAATGGCCGACGATTGTGATGCTGCCTAAAAGAGCTCTCGAGAGATTTCCAAGAAGACGTACTCTAGGCAGATGTAAGCGTGCTCATCACCCGTGGTTTTCGATCCTTGTGTCTCAGTCTGCGTTTGGATTGGGCTAGTGTGTTCTGTTGTAGGTCCGTCAATGTGTGTGATGACGAGGTGATGTGGCACATTCCGCTCTCACTTACTTACAATCACCAGAACTCGGAGGTACTACGAGTAGCACGTAACTTTGCAGTAGGACGAACCAGGGACCAGGTACCGGGGGTACATACGTACACTAGATAGGGTCCGTGCATGGGAGAACCATGTATGGACGTACGTACATAGGGAGCTATTCTCTCGTGGATCCTCGACAAAGGATCCTTTTCAAATTCTAGTGCAAGTGATGACCAAGCAGATCTGTCCATCACTTTACTTGAGATCGACAACGGAGACGAGTTTCGATCTCGGCGGCGATCTCATCAAATGCAACCAGCCTTGATTGCGTATCGAGACGATGGATTTCTCGCAATGACTCGTTTTTTTCCTCTTCTTCTTCGTTTTGGATCTCCCCTTGGTTGGTTCAAATACACGTACGTGTATGAAAAAGCCATTGAAGCGATTTCAATTTCGTACATCCCCCTCATGTGTTCCTCGGGCTTTTGCATTAATTTCCGCCTTTCCCGGCTAACCGCTCATTTGAAGTGGTTGGCTTTAGCCCGAGTCAAACTTATGAGGATCATTCCGTGTCTATAATTTTTGGTGGTTCATCTTGGTGCCCGTCTCGCTCGGTTCTCGCCATCAGCTTCATTGACGACTTCGTCAGGTTCAAACACATGGATTAGTTCGTGTACTAGTCCTCGTAATGCGACTGCTGCCTCCCATTGTGAACTGATGGCTGCTGGCTTGTTGGAGGGTGATGCTTTAAATACCATGTTTATGCATCAGAACCGACTAACTTTGTAGGATAGCAGAGAGATGGACGGCTGCCTGGTTAGTTGGTTGCGGAGGTTTTGGTTTGAACCAACGGAGGCGGAATTGCAACTCACTCAGGCTCATCTTGGGGAGTGTGTGAGTATGTGTGTGTGTGTGTGTGTACATGTCTCCTGGGCATTGCACTGGTATAGAGATATCCACGTTGGTTTACGACCTCCAGGAGACATCATTTCTCGATTCCCACTTCTTCAACAACCCGGCAAAAAAGCTCCTAAACAAAGAGACGCCACGAACAATGGACCAAGGAGATGGATATTCAGTTCAAAGAGTGCTTATAATTAGTAATAACAATTACTAGGGATCAGGATCATCCTATAAAAATATTATATTGGAGCACCGCTTTTGCGGTGAAGTTTTTTGAAATGCGGCCATGCTTTCTACCATCTAAAAGGTGGTAATTGAGCATGGATAGAACTTGTTTAATCGAAGAGCATCTGAAACTCAATTCCCCATTTTGGTCTTTTAAAATGGCTCCTTGAACTGAAAATTGAAAATTAATCAAAAGTGCCTAAAGCTCAATTTCCAGGTAATTACTGTACCAAATTCTGCATCCCGGCAAAGACAGTCCCGAGATCTTGTCCAACGTTTTAGACGTCCTGTGTTCCCGTGAAAGGAGTGAGTGACGAACGGACGAATCAAGACGGACAACTTCACAAAAGGGGAATCGACGACTTCTATCTACCAACCAACCGACTACGGGCGTCTTTACAAGGATGAAGCCGGCATGAAGGATGGCGAGTAGAGCGTCGACAACGTCGCTCATCACTATTATCATCATCCTCATCATCATCATTTTTCGTACGGTCGGGGCGGACAACCACGCGGGATCCGCTCGAACAGCTCCAGATGCAAATCATTCTTAATGGCCGTCATAATTTAGAGTTCATCAAGTAAAGAAGAAGAAGAAGAAGAAAAAAACGATGAAAATTGGCCAACCCCGGACCGAAAAGAGCGAGTCCACCAGCCAACCAACACTCTTCCGTACGTAGTTTAATCCAGAACTGAACGGGAAACGTTCCGCGAATGGATCAAGTATTACGGTGGACGTTGGTACTTAGAACTGAAAGCGTTGTCTTGACATCCGTGAGGAATGTGATTATTGTCCAAGGCATACCAAACGGACATCAATCATACGGTCAAAGTTTCATTTTTACATATTCACACGCACATGCAATATTAACGAGCACCTATTAACGACTAGATTTTGCATGAGTGAGAACAACCACTCTTGATCACGGGACAAAAACATTGGCATAAAACTGAGGGCTTGTAACTGGATTCAAAACCGACTTTCGATTGGTATTAGTAAATCTTTAAAATATTCGTCTACGCACAATACTGGAACTTTCGGAACAAGAAAACCATCCAATAATGTGAGCTAAAAAGCAATTTATAACAAAGTCAGTGATACAAGCACTCAATTTGATTGACGGATTACTGTTTCGTAAACAATTTTGTCATCGTTAGTATTTTGTTCAGATTTATGAGGTAGTTTACATTTTTGAAAATATTAGCATATGCCTCTCATTGCGGAAAGTGAAGAAAAAGACCGGTTGTTTGTTCTCCTATTTATTATGTTTGACATGAAAGTTTTGGTTCCATTCATTCTTTCTATTTTTAAATATGCCTTGAAGTGAACTTTGCTTACTTAAGAGAAATTTGAACTCGTGGGATTAGATATTTAGTAGATAGAGAGTAGGGACACCCCTGTTTTTTTGCAGAAAACAAACTGTGTTTATTGATAAAGAATAGCGTAAGAATTCCAAAGGGTTCAACACTTTCTTGTCAAATTTGACCCAATTATAACACCAGGTGTAAATTTATGAAAATCCAACTTAAGATTGGATGGTTGTTTGCGAAACTCACTAATGAATTGACGACCTGCAGGTTCAGTTCCAACTTGCGGAATATTGAACTGGTTCTTCTCAAATTGGCGTCAAGCAAACGAGTGAGCGAGCAACCCTTTGGAAGTTGCTCAACTCTGCCAGTTTCTGGCATGACGAAAGAGATTCAGAAAGAGAAAGAAAGAGAGAGAGAGAGAGAGAGCGATGATCTTGGAGGTAGAAGTGGCTCACGAATACGCGAGCTGGCGAATATTTACGAGCGACATGTCTCGTAATTTTCGGATTTTGATGAATATAAAGATACCAGAATGAGAACGAACAAAACGGCTCCGCCAACTTTGCCAGCCAAAGACGAACGAGTTGAAGAGCTTGCTGGCTTGGTTAGTGGTTTCAGCATGGCACTCTTTCTTTCTTTCTCACTCACTCGGTTACCGTGCATTGCATTGGAAACGAAATGATAATAATGGAGCTGACAAAGGAGATTCGTCTGATTCCATCAGTAAACAAATTAAAACACTCAGCACACGGATTCGCAATAAGAAAAACGAAAGCGAGGTTTGAAATTTATTTAGTGCTAGTCCCTTAACACAAAAAGCAGTGATTCGAGATTGAAATAGTCCGATGATTCATTTTCATTCCATGGAAAACATGTCTTACAAAGAATGGCTCGTAGATACTAGTGATGGATCGAGTCAGCGTTATTCGGTTCCTAATTGGGGGCTTTGCATTTGCTCAACAACAACTTTTCCGTAGTAAATGGAAGTCTAAAAAATATTTGACCAAAGCAAATCAATTAAATATTCTAGTCGTCCTAAAACCTAGAAATGTAAAGACGAAGTAATGAGTCCATATTTTTCAACAAGCTCAATAGCTTGTCTTCATTAAATAGACTCCTTCGATACGATGTTGATTTCGAATTCCGATCGCTCGGTTCCTCCTTTTGACTGATTTTGATCGATCCTCTCGTTATTAGGCCGCATGTTAACGCACCTAATTCAAAATGCGAGAGTATAGCAAAATCAAGTCAGATCAAGGATTGTCCAGTAAAGACTCGCGACAGCTGATGTGTTTCAAACACAGCACCTGGGGTGAGTACATACTTGACGCTCATTAATTACTCTGGCTTGATTTTGTTCTACTCTCGCTTTCAGAATTAGATGTGCTAACATGCAGCCTAATAACTAGAGCAAGGGTCGGCAGCCGGTGGGCCCAGGAGCTTTGGGGAGAGTCCAAAATAATGGGCCCGAGAGCATCCCTTGTACTGTAGTAAAGAGCCCAGAGCTCTTGGATAATAGATATGTGGGCCCATGACCTTACCAGGATTTGTTTGGAGGGCCCCTGACTACACAAAGTCAAATTGGTGGGCCTTAACCCCAAAAATGATGCCAACGCCTGAACTAGAGCCGTCGATAGAATAATCAATGTCATAATCTAGGCTAATTCCAGAGGATTCACGCCAGAATCGTCTCTCTCTAACTGGACCCTTGAAAGGATCAAATCTAGTTTCTTTGAAATGAATGGGGGAAAAAAACAAGGAAACGTGTATGCAAAAATCAGCGAGTGCTAACATGCTCCTTTTGAAATAGGAGTATATGATTGTAGTACTCAGTTCTGGCGTCTTTTAGAACTACAAACTCTTTGACTACCCGAATCCATGTTGGACGTTGTTGGCCTGGATTATTTTCTCGATCTGATCATTATCATTCGTCTTGGATTGGACTTGAACGAGAACAACTCCTCGCGCCTTTTTCCATGCAGTCAGTCAGTCATCGCCGGCGTCCTTTATTCCCTTCCTTCCTTCGTTCGTTCTTTCGTTCGTTCATCTCCATGGATGATGAACTGACTGCGCTCGTTTTCGATAGCAAGCAATGGAACTGGAGGTGATGTTGTCTCTGGCGTCGACGTCGTCGTCAGTGGAGTCATCATCAAAACTTGAAAATGTCACAAATTTCTGCAAGTCATCACGGATTCCGGAGAAGAACAACCTTCATCAAGAATTACCCCCGATCTCAGCCAAACTGGGGACTTTTCCTCGATCTGACCAACATTGGGGTAGCAGTCAACTTTGACAAAGCTTTGATTGGCCCCTGCTTGCTCTCTCCCCATCAGAAAGGCTAAGATAGATCCTGGACCATTGGATTCATCAAAGTGGAAAAAGGTCGGTTTTGGTCCGGGATGTGGCTGGCGGTTTGGATATCTGTTTTTGCTCGTCATTGGCCCCGAGAGAAGGAGGAGGCGAAGGGGGAGGGAACGAGGGATGATGATGGTGATGGTGATGATGACGGTGATGGACCCTCCGTTGGTGAGATGGCATTGGAGGATGGACCGCCTGCATTGAGATGATGTGTGATTGCAATGACAGCTGAAGGAGCACGTCAGCTCCGCTCGAAGTCCAACCAACCAACCAACCAACCAACCAACCAGACAAGCACCAAAGCAAGTAAGAAGGCGAGCAACTCGAGTCTCAACGCATATACAGTACGTAGACAGACAAGTGCCCTCAATGAAATCGTTATCCAGCCACAATAACAGAGGCACTCAATCCACTCTGGGACCTGTTTAATGATCTGAATTATGTGACGGGCATTGATTTAATCAGAACTGCCTTTCTTGGCCCGCCGGCTATGTGGCAATCATAACTTGTATCCAATAATAGCTCAATGGCAATGTACGTAGTCGTTCGTTCGTATGTAGCATCACATACTTACGATCTTCCTGCTACTTACTTATGGGTGCCACATTTCGGAACTCGATCAAACTATGGGTTTGATTCCTGCCACCTTTCTGGCAGTGATGTTGATGGGGCTCACATCGTGGATCACGACGACGACCATGATGATGATGATGATGATGATAAGTGTCAGTCAGCATCATTTTTCATCTCCATAAAGCAGTACAGAATGAGGCTGGCCATCATTTAGCCAAAACCATCTACCGTCCTACGTTTGGTCCAGTCCAGATGCCGATAATCGTTCCTTATCAACAAGGGACCTTGTTCGGAGGTTTCTGATCCAGGACTGTAGTTGGTGCTTGAAATTGAAGAATGGTTTATTTCCCAGTTTGACACTTTGAACACTTCATATGATCAGAAATTCCTTCTTGATTGGACCTCAATGAGCAGTGGATGCTGGATGGATGCTTTGCGACCTGACAGTCATCATCATCATCGTCGTCATTTCCAACTATGTACAACCAACGACCAATCCAATTTACCATCGGTCATCCACTTGAAATCGTATCGTTTTGAAAGTTGAGATGTTGACCGGCAGGTTTGCCGTGAACACACTTTATTTACTGTACGTATTTTGTACGTATTTGTCTATAGTCACAGTAATGCTGAAGATGAAACTGACAAACTGTCTCCTTTGGCGATAATGATGATGATGATCCGAGGGGGATTGGGATTTGGCGGTGACACTGTGTGATTATGAAAGTTGCCCAGGTGCCAACTTCTCGGATTATTTATTTACCCAAGGATGGATGAACTTTAAACACAAGTTGTGATGACTAATTATGAGTAATTGGCAAGTTTAAAAAAGTACTTGATGATTTGTGGTACGGGATCCTCCGCGGGTGCTCAATCGACCAATCTGCAGCCGAGGGACCCACTCTCCCACCCCGTTTCCACACTTGAAAACCCTGTTGGCTTTCAAAGTGGTAGTACCCGCTCTGCAATGAAGTGGGCCGAACTTCTCACATCTTTCTCGTTGGCACGTCGTTGGCTTAATTTCAGACTTTTCTGGCCACCTCGCCTGCCAATGATCCGCCCTAGGAGTTTGTTTGTCACCTCTCGGATCTCCGGTCATTACGTCGAGTATTCCCGTCTCTGAAGGTGCGACGACGATGCATTCAAAACTCACCAGACGTACGTACGTACACCAATTGTAGTACGCTTTACCATTATTATCCGGTTGATAAATGAAACGTGGAAGGAGGTGTCCACACGTTCTAATTGGCCCTAAAGAACCGCTCGTTATCCCATCCCATCATTCCATGTCCACCCTCGATCGCGAAAAAATAGAGACCCACTATGTACTGTACAACTGTTTGAAGTTCATAAGTGCACGCACCCACCGGTGGTGTGATGGAAAATGATGTTTCGTTCGTTCCAAAGGGTCTGGGACGGGTTCCCCTCTAAACACCTTGAAATATCCTCTTGACAGTTTACACAGAAGAAATTGTCGTTTACCTTAGTCACTGTCGTCTTCTGGGAGGAGGACGACGACGATGATTTCGTTTTCATCGTGTTCCCCGGCCAGAGTTTTCTTCAGGTGGGATTTTTTGAAGGAGTGTTGCTTTTCTTGGTCCCATTGCCAAGTAATCCGTACTGCTATTTGGGTCCAATGGTCATTCATCTTAATAATCATGTCCGAAGATTCAATCGCTCTTACTTGTCACTTTGAACACATGTGGAACAATGATTTCTTGCCTCTCGATTTGGTTCGATTTGCGAACTTTGAGTAGGATATCAAAACATTCAAAACCTTTGTCCTTGAAGACTTCATTGACATCCTAAAGGGTTGTCCATTTGCTTTTTTGCTACAAGGGTTTCTCCATTTGACCTGAAAGAATGTTGGACCATACACTGCTCAGATTATTAGTAAGGCCGCCACTGAATTGCTCGATGTTTTAGCTAACAATCTCAAACGACTTTTGATAGCTTGTTATAGGTTATGACACATCGATATTATTGCACATATCACGCACTATGATTTTCTGCTGGCGCAAAAAGATCAACTCGCGATTCATAGACTTCTTTCGTTCTCTACATTCGTACATCCTAGTGCCTTAGTTCAGAACGTGGGATTTGAGGATTCGAGTGACTCTTTGCTCGTTTTCAGAGGAGTGTTTGGCATGCTCTAACTCTCTCGTTCTCATGTGGACTCGAGTCTAAGAAGAGAACATGTAGTATCTCTCTAGGTAGGTAGGTAGTAGGTACGGTGGGTCTGTATTGAGCGATCAATCGTTGCCACCACCGCTGACAAAAAGTCACAAATCAAGAGCGGGTGACAACTCTGAAATTTGCCGCGATTAAAAACGAAGCTCTCCAAGTGGGCCAGACTCACTCACTCACTCAGTTTGGGCGTTGAGAGAGAGAGAGAGAAAGAAAAAAAGTTGGATTCCCCCACTTCGTTTTCGTTTTCCCCGAGAGACAACGGCTTGAGCGATCCTTCTCGTCTAAACACGAAATCAGAAGAAGCACGCAATAACCTAAGATTTGTATTTTACCAGCCGGTTGCCATGATCACGATCTCGCGACGGACTTGACGGAGCTGAAGTGAAGTTGTGGCATTTAAGCCGAGGACATCCTTTCAGCAGCTCATCTGTTTTCGACCGAGCCCAACTTTCAATCCAAGTCCACGACACACTGGACAAGCAAGGACTGTGCTTAGAGGTACATACTAGAAGGCAAGATCCTATTCCTCCCGCTAACCTATTACTACCCCATACCGGGAAAGTAAGCAAACGAACGAACGAACGAACGAACGAAGGAACCGGGAGCGCCAAAGACACACCAAAGACACAGAGAGCTAGCTCGAGATGAGGATCATATTTGTCCAATTGACTCGCTTTAAGAAGCTCATTGCTTCGCCTCAAAAACTACGTCTCACTTCTCCCCTTCCAATATATTAATCCTCGGCCCTTTAATCCGTGGAAATGGGATGTTCCTCGATCGCCAATTGGAAAGTGCTTTGTCACACACATTCCTCAGCGCTCCGTGACCCCTGACATGCGCAGAGCGCTGTTCAACACTCTCGATCGATGGCTTCCACAGAACACTCATTTTTGAACCTACAGTACATAGCTGGGTCAGTCCACATAGGTAGAGTCGAGGACAGATGGCCAATCCAAAGAAAGGGTAAGTGCAACTCAAAAATGGGACGCATTCTTGAACAAACTCGAGGGTCGTGGGGGCCAAAGTTCGACATCCCGAAACACACGCTCATAAACACACACGTCGAAGGAAGTACAATCAAGTTAATAGGCGTTGCCCCTTCATTGCCCCGGCATATCTGCACCCACCCTCAACATCCATCGATGGATGGAACACGACGGAAAGCGATAAAGTACAACAAGCTACGACGAGTATCGAGAGTGGACCCACATTAGTCGGTTCCACTCTTGTCATACTTACCTGTCCGGCAAATGGACAATGGGGGAGAAGACGGAAATGAACGGAATCCTCGTCATTTCAAGGGAACATCCATGGCCCCAAATTGGTCCCAGTCCGAAGGGAGCCCTGTTGCTACCATTGGGACTTTTATTTGTACGTCAGTGCGCTTCAAGAATTTCGAGATTAGGCCAAAGGACATTCGTCAATGTGTCGACGGGAATGCAGGTTGACGGGTGTCTCTCACATTATGAGAAGCACCTGGACCACTTTGAAAAGTCCAGGCAAAGACATCAACAACGACAACGAGAGCTTGGCCAGTTACGAAAGTAGAAGTAAAAGTAGCAGTAGTAGTCGTTGTAGATGAGCGTAAATCCTCCAGCACAAGAGCCAGGATGTTTGAACCCATTTGTAACGAATACCGAAGACATGTAAAAAATGTTCCTTGTCACTTGGGAAGATCAGTGATTCAGGCTTGAACTTGTCCAACTATTGTTACAATTGAAAAAAAATATGCTTTACTGTGATCCGTACTACGGAACGTCAGAGTTGGCCAAGGTTGGAATAGTAGAAGAAGAGGGTGCAAAAAACTGGGGAACACCAATGCACATACGGTACATGAAAAAAAGTAAGTGGTTTGAATAAAACAGTGGGGTCTAGGTCCATGTTGCCTTCTGAATCGGTCCAAATCGTTCATAATCCCTTTCTCACCTCGCTCCCAACACCCCCAAGTTCTTGGGGACACGTTCCCCACAAATGGAGATGTGTCTATTTTGTTGCGGTGACTAAAGGTAGGAATTTCCGAGATGATGGCGCGAATTTGGCACACGTCTAACGCAACATGAGCAAACGTTCCATGTCTCGAAATGAATGACAGGGCCTGCTGTTGTTTAGATAGCTTGGAAACAAAGAATCGCCCAACAAGATGACTGGGCATCCTGTGGAGCTCGTTGACAACAATAAATACAAGCATCCATGACTGAAAACGATTGGCAGTAATTGCGACACCTTCCCATCGTGTATTTACATGTATAGGACTTGGAGGAGGTGTGTCTCGTGTGAATGCCTTCAAGTATAAAGAATGGAACATTTAAAGACGACGAGGTCTTAGAAGCATGAAACTTCCAGTTGGTCTTCAAATCGTTCCATTTTTTTTCAGGGGGTTGGAACACATGTCTGAGGTAGCCAAGTCAATGCAACTCCAATAGGGAACAAACGGGTGGAGAATGTGGACGGTGTATTTTCGCCACTCGAACGGTCCACGAAGCTCTGGAAAAGACGTGGTGTTCGTTCGTAAGTGTCTGAGTGAGTGAGTTGTGCTGTCAAAAGCTTCTTTTTCTGTCAATCAGATCATTTTTACTCTTCATCTCCACTCGCTCAGTCAGTCAGTGAGTGAGTCAGTCGCTTAGCCATTGACTGGCTTGCTTGAGTCAGTTCAGCAGTGAATCTCTGGCATGCACTGAGCAAGTCTCTTCCTCTCAGCGTCTGACAAAGTATCCAAACACACTAAAAATTTAGGAGACACAAATGTCTGGCCAAAGAAAACGAAAAATTCAGAGGGAAAATTGTTCCAGCACCCTCTAATCAGCCCTTCACCCTGGAAACTGTGCGCCAAGTGGAAACGGATTTCCATTCGCGATGAAGTTTCAATTTGGATCGATTCATAATAGACTTTCGTGGGTTTATTTTTGTTTGGTGTGCCATTGTGTGCAATTCAAGAAGACTCCGATCCGCTTCATTTGAGAAATGTTTTTTTTCAGCTTTTGAAATTGCTTCTAGTCTTTGAACGCACGAAAAAAGCAATGACCAGGTACTAAGAGAAGTAGCTAAAATAGTAAACAAAAGACAACAGCTAAAATTTTTGAGTGTTTGATGCTCTTGTTATATTTTGCACTCTAAAGAAAAAGTTTCAGTTCAGTTTGAAAAATTGTTTCAAGTGAAATGTAACTTAATTACCATTTGAAAATGAAACATTTGTAGTTGTATTTATTTACTGTTGAGATCAAATAATTCATTGTGATTGTAAATAACTACATTTGAAAAGTAATTGACACCATGCCTGGTGAAGATTTGATCCATCCTGCTTTTGAAGCTCACCCTGGAAAAGTGATCCAAATTCCAGGATTCCAACACATTGTGGGATCCTTAGCCATGTGAAGATGGCTTGGTGGTCCCTTCATAGCTCACATCGGGCCGATACGTGAGAATTCAGCCCAAATAAAAAGGATTGGAATTGTTCACCACTGTTCCTCGTACTTCTTTGAGTAGTTCCATCCACATTACTAGAACAGCTCAAGAACGAGAATCCGTCGGGAGAAACGAGACAAAATGATCGGGTAACGTCCGTACTACGTACTGTACATGTAAGTGAATGTTCCTTGCTCTGCTCGCTCGGAGTCTGTTTCGAGTTTGAGTTTTGAGTGAAAAACTTCAGTTGTCACTTGTCAGTCATGTTCATAAATCATGTTGAGCGTAAAATATGGCTGTGCTGAAGTCTGCCAACAATTAGACTAAGTGAGAAAAATAATGCAAGAGGCAAATTTTGACGCGGGCTATTCGAGGATCTCCTCCTGAATGTGGCCTCCTCCTAACTAGGCAGATACGTCCGTCCGTCCGTGCATACGTGAATACTGTAGGTAGTACCGTATGTCTCAACCCTATTTGTGTTCGTTCGTGCCCGTTGTGCTTGAAAAAATGCTCCATCCGCGTGTTCCCTTGTGGTGATGGCTGCGTTGGACCGACAACAAAAGGCCATTGAAAGATCCTGTTGATTAGCAACTTCATGACTTACTGCTACATTCGCTACGTAGTAGGTAGGTGCTCACTCATTTGTCTGTACGAGTACCTGCCTTTTGTTGAATACGTGTGAGAGAGAAATCCCCACGCCAAATACACGCGTGTCAGCAACTTAAACAACGGAATGAGCTTCAACTCAAAGGTGCGAAAGACATCGCGGATTGGATCAAGTGTCAAAATAACATTGGGCCTTGGAACCCTTCATTTGAAGCACCACATACTCATGTTGGGTTTGAAGAGGGCCTTTTTTCAATGCTTTGGTGCACTAGGTCTACTGTGGTCTGTGTGAGCCAGATTAAAAAATAATGCAAATGCAGAGCCTCGATGATGACGATCAGCATCGGCATCATCATAATGATAATAATAAAAATAATAAAAACAATAATGACAAGCTTGGTGAGCTTGGGTAACATTATGACGGTTGCTATTGTTCTTGGTGCCATTATTATTCCAATTCCCCGTGGATCAATCATAGAGGCCTGGATGGCTTTTGTTGCATGAATCTGCCTCAAAAGATTTGATTACTGGTCCATATATGGGCACTCCGCCATTATTCGAGCAAATCTGGCAACCTATTTTCCAATTCCGGAATTATCTAATCCATGAAGGGCCTCTTGGTCTTAACAACCAAATGGAATACCTTGAAAGAGGTCCAGCTAGAAGCGTTCCCTTCGGATGTGCCCATCTCTGGATTTGATCAAACGACAAATCTGTTGTGATGTCCATTCTTCTTCTTTATGTTCCAAGATGAGGATCACGGTCCAACTAAGAACACTCTGGAGTGTGCGAGTGTTCCATCGGATCCCATCCATCAATTCAAAAAAGTGGAACAAAAGGGAACGAGAGTTCCATTTGTTCATGCATTAATTCAGCTTCCTTCTTCCAAGATCTTCTCGTGGTCTCACAGATGGACTTGTTATTTAATGAAGGATGACTTTTAGTCACATGCTGTGATTTGTGCATGTGCCTGAACTGCAATCAACCTCATGTTTCAGAGTTTCTCACTATTTTCTTGCAGATCTTCCTCTTATCATACATGGGCAAAAACAAGGCAAGCAGCAGAAAGTACATTGGGTATCAGTGGAATTTCGTTTTTCTTGAAATGGATCACCTTTGGGCGCGTGTCAATTGTTGCCATGAAACGCAAACACTTTGTTGGTTGTCAAAGGGCTGGCAAGAAAAATTATCCTGCAAAATCTGAAGGCAGTCAGTCTGGCTGGCTGGTATTTTTATTGCCGTTCAGTTCCCGAGCTCGAATAGATCCGTTGATGGCCTTGTCAAAGGGTGATTGTTCCCTGGGAGATTTGGTGATGGTTCTCCAGAGTTTTGAATTCAAAAATGTCTCAAATATTGGGTGTTGTGTCATTGTCAAGCATTCCATGGAATTGTCCTTCATCTCATTTTTGCCACCCTCTCTCCCCAATCTCAGATGGAATGAGGTATGGAGAGCAAATGTTTCTCCTTTGATTCATCTCTTTGTGCTACCCCAAGTTGAGCATGAGCTTGGGGAAAATGAAAGGGGATGGAAAGCGTGATTGTTTCCTTACTTCTCATTTTGTGCACGTCGCAGTTGAGGCAGCCAGAGAAGCCATTTGTTTAATCTGTAATTGACATACACACACATGATTTGTAGGAATGGCTCTCTCGAGTTTACGTAGAACTGAGGCGGTTCAGGTCTGGTTCACACTGCATGAGGGGGTTCAATTACTAGCATGAGGTGTACCTTGTACTGTAGCCGGAAAGTTAGTTGCGTCAAGAATAATTCCGAAAACGGGAACAGGCATCAGTCTTGATTTAGAGTCAAATTTGCGAAGATTGTCTTTTGAAATTGTCAAATGAGGCCAAAGCCTTCAAGAGACGAGGAAAAGGGTTTCGGTTTGTTACACGTGGAATCGTGAATCATAAACCCCCGTCTGAAAAGCCACGATATTTACGAGGCAAACATGATGCATTTAGCAGCGAGGTCCAGCTCCTCCAAATCATAAGAGATTTCTCCAACCAAGCGGCAGGCAGGCAACCAGTCTCCATAGGAATGAGCACATACTGTAGACAGACAGAGCTTTGCTTGCTTGGGCTTTCAAGTCCGTACGAGCAATTTGTCGTGGAAGGCTTGTGGGAGATCTTGAATGAAAAATCTAAACTGCATCCGAAATGAGACTTGCTAAGTTGCCTCGACCTGGATGACCTCAAATGTAATCGCTCCCTCCACCGTTTACTCACATTTACCCTCCAGGTCGTCAGATCTATTGTAAATCATTGATTTCTACTTTATCTTGGCCTGTTCATACGTTTTGTTCTTTGTATTTCCATCCATCCACCTATGCACTATGTACTTACAAAGAATGGATGGTGGAGCTTGAGCGTATGCAGCATAGTGTAGTGGGAAGCGATATAATGGCAGTTCTTGTTCTCACCATAGATGAAAGATCCGTAGACTTCTTTGGTAAAGGGGTTCGTTCGTTCGTCTTTAAGTTAATCTTCATTCCTCATCAAGAGACCCTCTAATTACGAATTATTTATGACCATTTCTTCTCGCCATCTCTTCTTTGGATGGGATCGGATAGCAGCGAAAGGATTGAGCAAGTTGAAGGGCACCACTTCCATCCACTACCTACTGTATGTAGGTACCTATCCACTGACTCACTCACTCACTCACTGACTGATCAGAACGCCTTTGTTCCCATCGCCAATCAGCTCGGTTGATGTGCGAGCAAGATCAATGGAAACGCATAAGCAAAATGGCGAATTCGATTTTTTTTGGCTTTGAACGCACAGAAGTGCCTGACCTAAAAAAGCAATGAGAACCAAGTTTGCTGATATTCTCATCCACAAAGTCAATAAAGTGTATCGATGGAATGGACAACGTAGAAGTTCAGCCAGCGAGGTGTTCATATGGATTGAACAAAAGGCTTGTGTGGGAGTCTTTCGAACTTGTTGGAGTTAATTTGATGGCAATTGTAATTGCTGTTGTTGTTCTGCCTTCATGTTTTGCACTTGTCACCATAATTCAAGGTATTTTAATTGCAAAAATCACCCACATGTCAAAAATAATTCAGAACTCGGCAATTTCCTATGACTTAAATCATGGTGGCGGTAGGCCCCTTTTGTAGTTTACAAAGCTACCGTAAATTAGCGAGACGAGATCTTGAATCTCATTCTAAGCCAACTCGTTCTAGTCATGGCTGATGTCGTCAAACCTGTTGTTGTTGTTCAAAGAGGTGGTCGTATTACTAGGACTGGTAGGAGTAGTAATACTAATGATCACCGTCATGATCTTCTTCATCATTATCATTATCATCATCATCATAGTGGTCGTGGGGACTGGGATAATGTTAATAATTCTGCCCCTGTCGCTCGTCGCTCCTCCCTTTTAATTTGGAATTCATTTTCAAATGAGGCGGGATGTGTTTCTCGGAGTAGTTTTTGATTCTGCTCCTCCTCCTCCTCTTCCTCCTCTTCACTCTCTTTCTCTCTCTTTCTCTGTTCGTACATTGAAGCTCACATCTATTCTGAAATCTCCATCATTTCCACTGGAAAACCATTTGCAATAACTCATTAGATATGGACTGAATTGTTGTGCCATAAATCAGTCAAAAATACTGCGCATTGTGAAGTCTCTCCTCCATTCTCTTTCTCTCTCCCTCTTTCTCTCTCCCTCTTCTTTCTTTCTTTCTTTCGAGCTCTCCCCCTTACTTGTCTTGCTTGTATCGAGCTTGCTACTCACTTTGATGCCTGCTGCCCATAGATCCTCATTCAAAGGCTAGATAGATATGGGCATGGAGTAATCGTTGGCTCAAAAACAATATCACCATGATCCGCCTCCGACTACAAGAAAGTCACGGATGGCAATGCACAAACTTGAAATTGAGCTCGTCAAACCCTTTGCCGTTGGCGTACTTTTGTCACTGCCCAAAGCCCATGATTTGCGAAAAAAATACCTCCTCACTTTGGACGGCATCATCTGGCCGTGCTGTTGTAAATTTTGGGGCACATGGATGAAATGAGTGAAGGGGACTCGATTCGTCCAGGCTTTAAGTAATAATCGTTCAGCCTCTCTCTCTCTCTTTCTCTCTCTCTTTCCTTTTCTCATCCGTTCGTTGGTCTGTCTGCCTCCCAATGAAATTTATTTCAATGGCCCATAAAAGTTAATTGAGAATACATACAGATTACCATTACGGCATTTGGCAATGCCAATCCCTTCTCGTCCCTCCAGGCTTCCACATCGTGGTTCGGTTGGTTTCAGTTATCACACCACCAGTCCGGCTATTACCGAATGGTCGTAGTGCACCAAAATAATACTTTCATACTTACAACGTGCACTGCATCTGCTTTTTTTCGGCCGGTTTGGGTTGAATTTGCGATGGAAGGGTGGCATAATTTGGCCCATGATTGTCTCGAAGACGGCAAGAGTGTCTTGACTTTGTGAAACTGATGTCTGGGTTGGGACTAAAAATGGGACATTGGGATTGGGGAGACGAAAGGTCTCATTCCTCATGTTTTTGGTAAAAATGGAGACCAACAATATCGTTTGTACAACCCATCAAGTGAGCCAAAGAGTCGAAGAGTCTGTGGAGGAGTAGTTGTACAATGTCGAGTAGTGAGTAGTGAGGCCACGACGTTTACTACTCGCTCACTTACGTGGTACTACTACTCGCCTCGGATCCATCGTCGTCGTTTTCTCGTTGTAGAAAGAAAGAGAGGCGAGAAAGGAAAGGAGAACGAACGAGTCTGATCCCCAATGAAGGCTACAAATCATTTGAGACGAAAACGATAAAAGCTGTCAAAGTGCAAACGCGACCATCACTCCAAAGAGACTTCTCCAATGTTGCCAACGATCACTGGCGAGAAAAAAACGAAGCTGGAACAGACTTTGCTTGAGGCGAACAATCCGTTTTGAATCCAAGGAACTGACTCATATTTGAAGACAAGTCTGCAACAGTCGTCAAAAGTTGATGGTTTCGGACCTCTTCCCGATTTGTCGAGGAACGGAGGTCTTCAAACCATCGAAGCGCGTGTAAAAGTCGGTTTGAACATACTGTAGAAGTAGACCGTTCTCTATATTTGGTTGAAGGCTTTTTGGCAGTGTTAGAGGATCTCTGTCCTCCCTCTCATCTCCGGGAAATCAAACCCGAAAAAAGCTTCTGCCATAAATCAGTCCCAGAAATCCAGATTTATTTTCCTCGCTTCCTCCGATGGTCGTAGTCGGCCCCATTCAGCCGATCCGCCCCCCGGCCTCACTAAGGTTATAATATCTGCCCATCTCTTTGTGAGTGGTGGCCTACAGAACACATACAAGAGCAGGGTTTGCTTGCGTCCAATAATAACCACCAGACCAAACATCAAGCGCATTTCATCAAGAATTTATGTCCCTGGCTCTTTGGAGGGAAATCCAAGCCATTTTGAGAGGCGATTTTAATCTCCGGCTTCTGGCCGAATTTAGTCAAGGAAGAGCTTGAGGACGACGAGTGGTGTGAGAATGAGCAAATGTGGTTGGTTGCAGTTTGTCATTGTTTTCAATCCATTCTCCCGAATACGGACATGAAGATGCCACCGGGTGTCGGGCTCCAAAGTCATAAAAAAAGAGCTTGGCTTGAAGTGAGAAAGATAAATCATATTTGCGTGGACAAACTCAAGCAGTCAAATGACGGTGGCCAGCATCAAATTGGGAGGGTCTGCTCTTTTGGCCGTCTTTTCTCCTCATGACTGCGATCTTGAATGGGGGATGCTGACAGCATTTCCAACAGAAGTGTGACAAATTCAAGTTGAAAGATCAAAGGAACCATTTCCCCCATCTCCATTTCTGAAGTGATCTCCGACGACAATGTGGCCAAGTTGCTTACCTACGTACCTGTCTCCCACCAACATGGTTTCCGACGTAAGTAGTTGATCCTGAGTTGTACCTACAGTAGGTGGATGGATGTCTATGTACTTTACACGAGAGAGATAGAGACAAGAAGCTATGATGGCGAAGGATGATGGGCCTCAGCTGGCTCTTTCATCAATGTTCAATACTCACTATCCGTAAGAGGGGTGTGACATCACATGGAATCCGGCACAAAAGAACTGACATGAAAATTAAAAGCTCCTGAAATGGAATTGTCATCATCTGGCCGCCGCCACCAAGAAGGAAGGGACCGATTTCTCCGGTTCCAAACCCGTACCGACATTTTTTTGTCTTCCTGACATGGTGAACCATGTTAATGCTCAGATAGTTAACTAAGCATACTGTAACGGAGCATGGAGCCGCTCAATTAATTGAGATCTTGTTCTTTTCAGCCGGGCTGACACCTGACAACCAACCTTCTGGTTGTACCTCTCTTACTACAACTACGTCTACCTGAGATGAGACTCCATTCGAGTCTTGAGTAATGCGTGCCCTGCCTGGCAGATCGCTTTTTTTCTTTCTCTCTCTCTCTCTTTCTCTCTAAAGGCTTTGACAGGAGACTTCACGTTGAGTGGTGAAATGGCCCAGTTATTATTTGATTATTTCACTCAATCCACTGGATGGACATTATTGCCCAAAGACTGGTTAACATCACCTTGACCATGTTGAACTGGTTCTATGGGAAAAAGGGCATTTGTTTTGCCCCGTTGGGCAGGCTAATTACTAGCAAGCAAATGGTGGATGGCACGTGTCAAGTTGGCTTTTTCCATGATTGTTTAGTTCAAGAAGTCCACGCACATGAAACGTCTCGAGTCAAGTTGTGTCCAGGATTGGTTGGCCGGGCTTCGAGATGGATCTGTCTGTGGCCAATCGTGATGACTTCTCCTCTTGATGATAATAAAAGGATAAGAAAAAGGAAAAATTACAAGTTTCTTTCCACCTATCAAAAAGTTCGTCTTGAAATGGAGGATGAAAGAATCTTGACTAAAAATCAACCTTTTCTCTCAAGCGTCTATTTTCCGGGCGATTAGTAGAGCTGGAATTGAAAACCAGATTCGTGCCTCCCAAGCTTCAGACACTCGATAGCTGGCAGAGAACCCAAAACACCCCTCTGATTAGCAATCCTCAGAAAATTTCTCATTTCTTTTGACGTTGTTCATTGGTATGTGGATCATGCGAACCTCTTCATTCAGATCAAACGAGTGTCTGAAGCTGAACATTCGTCTCAATATACAGTATGTAGTACTACTACTTCTACTACATCCATTTCCTAAGCCCCGAGTGTGTCCGTGGAGCGAAGATGACTTGAATTTCAAACGACAGAGACCATTTAGTACAACTCACATTTAGCCGAACATGAAGAGCAATGCACCAAATACCTGTCCATCACAATTGACGAGCATTGAATGAAGATGCCAGAGCAAAGAGAAGAAGAAGGAGGAGGAGGAGAATGAGGAGGCCAGTCATGAACGAGGCAAGTATGTTGGAGTCGGTAAGTGCAAGAGGGTGGAATGAGAGTCTCCCCGAGTCACTCAAAGAAATCGAAACGAATCGTCCAGATCAAAGACGATCACTTCGACCTGATTGATGGCAATTCACTCCTCGCCATCTCACGATCCGACGCGCCATTTCCAAGAACATTTTTCCCAATGGACCTTGTGACGTCAGTATTTTACAACGGCTTTCAAAGTTGAAACGAGGACATTCTGTCAATCCGGGATGCTTTTACGGACGAACGTGATGCCGATCAGACTCGGACCTTGAATCAGGAGGATCCCAGGCCTGAAAAAGAGATGGTTTGAAACTCTGACTGTTCCCAAAAAATACGAAGTGAATCGTGTTCCAGGTTGAGTTAGTTTGGCCCTGGATCCAAGGGATTATTCGCTCTCCACTCGGTCGCTGGTGGTTCTCGCAGATGATGTGCTGTCGGTTGGAGTCAAGTCGTCGTCTGTTCATCCTCATGTCATCATTTGGTGCCCACTTCTCATCTTGATGGCCTCCATCCACCATTTGGGTAGTTCGTCGTCACTCTCTTTCAGGATCGAGGTTCTTCTTTCGTCATCTATCCAGGGCTCTCCTCCCCCAAGAACCACTGTGTGTTTTCCACGTGTTCCATGATCCAACGAAGAAAGGACCCGAAAGAAGGAGGAGAAGCACAGACCGACAAGAACCGAGAAGTGGAGCTGTTCTTGACGGGTAAAAGCGGATATATATCACTACTAATGACCGTATAAATCTCTCGTCGCTTCTCTTCTTCCTCTTCTGTTCCCTCTTTCATTCTGGCGTCCGTCCTCTTGTCGTCGTCATTCCTAGGTTCCCAACCTGACTTGGAACAACCACTGGAAATCTTGGGCACCCATCTGAGATTAATTCACCCTTTGGTTGGCGTTCACAGAACGCCGGAAAAGATGCAGGTGGCTTCTGAATGGTCTCAATCACTTACTTACCCTTTGAACCTCTTTGACCACCCAGATGGGCGGCGGCGTTGTAGGTGACATTTCCACTTAATCCATTCGTCTTTGGAACAGGTCATTTGAAAAAAGACTGGAATCGCTCCGTCCATCAACCATCTAGTTCCTCATTCACCAAGGCAGAAGAATGGTGCGCTTTTTTTCAAAGTTTTGTCGTCCTTGGTGTCACTGTGTTCTTTGGCCTTTGTTGTTGTGTACGTTCGTACGTCAGGCTAAGGGTGAGAAAGATTCAAATGTCACCAGAGTTCTTCTTTCTCTTCTGTTTGGAACAGAGCGTGCCTCACTCTCTTTCTATGTGTGTGAGAGTATTCACTATTTGTGTACCGAGGCTGTGAAAGACAGCCAACAATTTACAGCCTCAAGAATGAACTAGGCACAGATATGCCTGCACCCTTGATCTGGCCAATGAAGCACCCAATTTTTGACCTAAAAGTAAACATTCAAAATTAGATAAATCATGGCTTTTTGTACGTTGATCATGCCACCAGATATTATGAAACATTCATTTTCTTTGAAGAATCTTTCAAGTAACGGCTAGGGTCCGCCATCTAATCTCTTGAATATTTAAGGGTCATTTATTGGACTTGGTCTTTGGCGGGTTTCTTGTGTTGACATCGTTGAACGTGCCTGTCGCTTTCCATAGATAATGCTTGGTAGAGTGAAGAGCATCATCATTGTATGAGTGCTATCTGTCAAGAGGGGTTCTTTTTCTTTCCGTCTTTTTTTCCCTCCGTCTTCACTCGACGGCATAAGCTAGAGTTCGGGCGAACGAGGGAGCCTTGTCTCGGGAAGGATGCGAATCTTTTGTCATATTTTTGGGGACACAAATAATCTCATTATCCTCTCACAATGTATGCCTATGTATTTTCTTAAAATAATATTTCAAACTGTTTCTCTTCAAGTATTTTCCCCCTACTTTCATTTACATTTTTAATTTGCTGATGTAGTCCAATTTGTGCCTTCTATTTTTTCAATTCATAAATTACGCCCTTATGGTTTCGTCTCCCGCTTAGATTACCGATTCGAATTAAGAAAAAAGACCAAGTGCAAAAGATTTGCCCGAGTGCAGGTTTTATCGAACTCGCCCTATCCCTACATGGGTTACCACTACCATATACTACACTACAAACGCGTGAACGAGTAGGACAACAGTGACGCTTCTCAGGGTCTTCTTGCTCCAATCTATGGCAGCCTTCATCACCTCCGTACAAAGATCCACAGCTCCTCTGTTGTGACTGTTGTCGTCGCTCTCGTTGTCATCCTCCTCTTTGGGATCCAAATGTCTGAACAAGGAACATGAAGAAGAAAAGATGTGACAAATTATGTTTGCTCTCTCTCTCTCTTTCTCTTTCTTCCTTCCTTTCTTTCTTCCCATCTCTCGTCAGTCAAAGACAGATCCAGTAAACAAGAAGCAAACAAAGCAATCACTCCATCCACCAACATCTTTATGTACATATCCTATCCATATTTTTCAATGAGTGGAAGCTATGCTAAACATATCCAGCCTCATATCGGGAGAAACCTCGCCTGATTGGAAGAAATCTGACAGCCAAGCAAATAGTCACGAAATGGGTCCCTCTGACCTGACGAGGGCAATAAGAAACAAGCCTCACTTTGGAACATGGACTCTGAAGGACCAAAAGTTCGAAGCGCCATTTGAGTTTGCATTTGTATCTCTTGCTCTTGACATGTTTTGTCTTATTCCAAGTCCAGGAAACCACGAAGGCCAGCCAGCCAAGTGCAGTAGCAGCAGGACTTCTCATTGCGTTTCATTCTCCATTCACTGATTCTGACAACCCATGATAGGTTGGAGGACGAGAGGGAACAACATAGAGAGAGAGAGAGAGGAGGATGCCATTTACCTCCATATCTCCCTCAAGCCAACCAACATGTGGATAAAGTGAGCGTGCTTGCATGTGTAGGGAAATGCTAGTTTTCTAAAGACCTGTTCCTTTACGATCCATTGACAGCCAAGAACAGCAACTAGTCTTGTTTTGAGTACGTAGAAGCTCGGCTAGTTGAATGATGCTATGAAAATGACAGATTTGCAAAACCATGTTGGTTGTTGATTTCTGGCATCACGTCACAAACTCGGAGAATCGGAGAGTCAACTAATGCTGCCAATCGTTTTGCGTCAACCAAACTCATTTGAGGGCAAGGGTGGGAAACGAAGCAATTAGAGCCAAGTTGTTCCTAACAGTTCGCCAGGAGATGACAGGGATTTCGAATATCGCACTAGGGCATCATAACTCGAGAAGCAATCCCAACTCTCAGCACGGTTTTCCACAGTGGAACATCGAATTCGTCCGGACACGATGAGCAATCAGTGATGTGGGAGCCATCACACTTTCTTTCTTATTACGCATTCCTAAAGCAAGTTTTTGTGTCTTTAGGTTAGAATTAGAACGACAGACCCAAGACTAGTAAATCATTGGCTAAGTCCTCGTGATGTGTCAAGATTTTTATCCAGGATGTCCCACAGTAGCTTGGGAGCCATTCCTTCACCTCTGAAGGACGTAAATGAGAAGTTATAGGTCATAAGTTGCTACTTTATATCCTCCTCATGGCGTCGTTGTTGGGATCGCATCATCCTCTTGGACTCACAGCTCCAACCTCGGCTTGGTCCCACTAACTGTGCCTAATATGTTCCAACCAAGATTTGAGAAAGAAGGGAGGAACAGGCCGAAGATGAGCGATGGAACTCATACCCCTTTCTTTCTATGAGGCCCGTCAAATCTGGACCCAATTTTTGCCACAATCGTCACACTCAAATGCTTTTGTTGGAGGAATGTTCATTCAAGATGGATGTTTCATTTTGTGGCATCACACTTGAAATTTTGGTCCAGGTCCTTCAAAACAAAAGGGTCATGTCTCCAAATGTGTGCCATTCCGTCTGAAGTGGAACCTTTGCATTCAGACAAGTGAAAAGGTTGTGCCATCAAGAGTCATAATGTCTCTGCGCGTGGTCCCGTTGTGGAACCTCCGTTTGTTGGAACTAGGAATGCCTTTGAAGGAAAAGATCAAGATATGACTTATCGCTCCGTCGCAACCTGGCAGAGATAGAAGAATGGATTTCCAAGCCTCAATCCATATGAGAACGTGCAAGCGCCTCCGTACAACAAACAGGCTAGCACCCAAGTACTGTAATATGGCTAGTTGAACTTGTACCTACCTCGGATGAAAATGATGGAGCCCAATGTCGTCCCATCCAGCTCAAGATTTGTTGGATGACTTTTATAGAGGCCAATCTAAAGTGCATTTTGATTTAAGACTCGGGTGTGTTTGGGCGTTTACCTCGTCGTCAAAGGGGGAAGCGAGCAGGGATCAAGTAGCTATATATGATTTAGTTGGAACGCACGCTTGCTCGTGGCTTCGTCACAACGTGGAAATCCCAAAATGCTGACTGGGCCCAGAGACTAATGGCCAATCAAAGAAATGAGCGAAAATAATGCCACGGGACCTTCGCGACTACGTCGACATACATGGGACTTCTGAAATGGAAGACTTTTTGTGCTTGACGGAACAATGAGTGAGAGACAGTTGGTGCAATTTAATCCTTGAAGGACAGCTAAGGACTTTCAAACCAAGGGTCCTTCACAGTAAAGCAAATGGATTTTGGATCAAATAATAGAAGGAATTTTGTAGTTATATTAAGTTTTGTTAATCCAATATGTTCCAAATCTAGAAGTGAGAGCAAAATGGACAAATATTGTGTTGATGTCTATTTCAATTCATTTTTTGATCCAAACCCGGTTTGATTAACATTTCCTATCCACCTTAGAATCATGAAGAAAGCAATTGCACCTAGGTTTCGTCCTCCCTGAGACTTACAAAGAGGAAATAAATCTAGAGCAATGATTTAGAGATCCGTGATCGATAGATGAAGACTCTCAAATGGAAAAGAATTGATTTATTTGCCGACATTCAAACGAAAGGAGGCGGTTCGTTGAAGTACCAAATACTCGCTCTCGGTGTGTGCGTGTGTACGTACGCAAGTGTGGTTGGCTCGTTTTGTATCTCAGTGGTGATTTCCAAGGTTGACCTCGTTTATCTTGTAGCTCATTTGTAGTCAATCAAGCTCAACCAAAAGAAATTCGTCCCAATTTGGGAGTCGTAAAGTCTTCCTTTGCTGCTCTCAACCGCGTTCAGGCACCACTACGTCCATTCAGACGGTGCCTACCGAGAGTGAGTAGTACTCGTATACTAATCACTAAGAAGAAGTTAGGATGGGTTAACAATAATAATTCGACTGTACCAGCGGAGACCGAGCAAGGCACAAACGAACGGCTCATTCACTCAAAACCATGCTTCCCATTTCGTTCGAACCAAGCTCATAAATTTGCGCTCATTAAAAACGGTGGGAGAGAGAAAGAGAGAGAACAAGAGGCTACTGGATATTCCGTATCATTATGACTTGTACACACCAACTTCTAGTGCTAGTTCTGCTGAGTGCCACGGGTTGGCTCAAAGGAGCTCAAAAGTTTCATGCCGACGTCCACGATTAATCACGTCTAGTTTGATGAGTGTTTTCGCTCCACTTCCAAACCAAAGCTTGGACCAGGTTGCTCTGACGCCTCCCATGAGAGTGAATCAAAGCGAGATAGATAGAAAGATAGAGAGAGAGAGAGAGTGATCCAGATCAGGATGGTCGACGACCGTCTTCATCTGGTGCTTCTTGGATGTCATCAAGTCAGTGTGTGCTTGAGTGGATCCGTTTCTCACAGCAGGAGGAGAACACACTGAAGAAGTATTTATTCGTGGCTTGTCACCGACCAACCAACCAACCAACCAGGCAAGAAGAGGCCTTTGTTTTCGGGAGGGTTTGTGCGAATGACACTCGCCAAGATAGATGATTCCAATTCATCAAGACAACCCAACACAACGAGAACACAAGACACTTACTTCCTCACTGAGGAGGATCGACCGGATTGGAAGACTTACGGACTGGGCTGCTAAATGAACGAACCACGTGAGGAATGAATCACGCGATTCCATTTGGGTCCACGGACTCCAACTCAACTCTCAGGGGTCAAACCTGACTTGGGGTCCAATTCAAGTTGGATCTTTGGGCTTCGAATGATGTTGTATGCATTGCGTTGGATCGTCTCATTATCCTAATTGACTAATGATTTCCAGCATTAATGGCGTGATTAATTGTGCAGTTGGCCGAAGCAGACGCACTCGGGGAAAACGGGTTGCTTGTGACCATTAGACCTCCTTCATTTGGGGCTCCTTGTTTGTTTGTCGACTTTTCGTCTCCTTGTGAACCATTATTATAACATGAGCATTGCCACATACATTTGCGAGGGGTGTTCCAGTTCCAACGGGACTAACATTTTTTGCCATTAAACCATGCTTCTAGTTTCCTGTATGAAGGTACTTCTGGAGGGACCATTCTTGTTTCGGTGTTGTTAAGAAGAATTAGTACAGTTATACAAGAAACGGTTAGGGAAAAAATGGAAAAAGCGTTAAAATAAGACGCAAAACGACAACCGTTATTTAGTTTAAAATGTCCAGCTTCAAAGATGAAAAGTTCCATGGTGCTGGCAATGAGGCCAAAAAAAAAAATCATCCAAAAAAGGTATCATGAAAATAGTGCGAGAAAAGACTAAAATCACAAAGCTTTTTTTTTCATTCTTTATTTGATTGGGATTTGTTCCTGAGCTCTGTAGGGAAGGTAATGCGTTCCATATTTCGTTCAAAGTATGGAATTCATTCTTAGCTTTGTTCTTAGCAAAGGACCAACGAGGAAGTTTATCCAAAACAAGGGTGACGGTAGGATGATCTCCACTTCAAGGACAAGCCTCAAGAGAAAGGTTGAAAATATAATGCTGTGCCTCAAAAACTGAACGAAAAAGAAACAACCCCAGGGGCCAAAACTGAAATAGATCCAACCATTTTTTTGTGAATTATAATATTCAATGCGTAACCGTTGGTCAACGAATCGTTTTTATCTTTTTTTCTCTTGTTTCAGTTGACAAGCCCCTCGTATTACATAGGGTCTGATTGTATGTCAGCAATGTAGTACACCATTTAGAACTGAAGAAGAAGAAGTATGTAGAAGTCGGATCAGGCGGGAATGAGAAATACTGAAGGACGGATCCGTCATATTCAATCAAACATAGATCAAGTTAGTTTTCAAGAGTCTCTCTCTCTCTCTCTCTCTTTCTCTCTCCTAAGGCTATACTCAACGAGACCGAGTCATATTTTTTTCCACGTAGGAGGAAATTCGCTCTCATACATCATTTAATTTCTCTGAATCCATGTACATGTAAACAGCGCCTTCAGTTTCTTGGTTTAGTCATGCTCACAGATACTCGGTAACTAGAAAAGGCAAGATTTCCCACTTTACAATTAAACTCTATTGATATTTTGCATTCAAAGGTTAAGTGATTCCTTTTGAAAGAGTCCGAAGTTTGAAAAGTGTCGAATAATTCATCCACCTGTGCTGCAAATCCCACAGATTCGGTCGGCTAATCTCATCCTGTTCAATCTGTAAATCAAGCCTGTTCCCTGATATATATCAACATACTCACACACGCACACATATTTACAGATTTGTGCCAATGAACGAGCAAACTAACCACCACCACTACCAAACCTGAGAGCTTGAGAACTTGTTGGTTTGCGAGAAAGATTCAGACCAAGCCAGCAAGATGAGAGCTTCGAGCGCAAGAAGGAAGAGGCGGATAAGGGACTTCCCAACTAGTGCTCAATCATCCGCCAGAGCTTGGGTGTTTTGTTTTGGTGTCATTCCAGCCATGGTTTACAAACACATCTAAATCCATGCCCAGCTATCTATCCTTCTCCAAATACTTCCAATGCGTGGCTTGTCAACAAGGAGTTCCAAGACTGACTGTCCAAAGTCCCTAATCTGATTGGTAGCCCTTGATGTGGCCGGGCAGCCAATCTCCGTCAAGATCGCGGCGGCTGACAGCCAAAAACCTTGATTTGTCAACAAAGCCTTTTCGAATTCGATGATGATGGACCGGACTTGTAATTATGACGCTTACTCCATCAAAGTCAACGGATACAGATGACCACGAGCACTTGGGATCCGTGTACTCCCAGAGTCAAGATACGAATTATGAACTACTTCGGATAATCTCTTACTTCAATGGGATCGGGCGAGAAAGAGAGAGAGAGATTCATTTTCACCCAAAAATCTGACCGGCTCTTGCTTTAGAGTGGGTTAGTTATGATGGAGGTAGTACTCGATAATGGCGCTACTACCATGTTGGAAACAGAGGCCATATTAACGGAGAGATTTGGCACAGATTGGCGATTTTCTTGAAGGCCAAGACAAAATGCCCGAGTAATCGTCAGGTGTGGCAATGATTAAAATATGTTTTGGCCACCATGTGCCAAATTCCATTTGTGGCCCTAGGGCGATCGTTAAACAAAATGAAGTCCTCCTAATGTGGATCAGAGAGTGTGAGAAGGAGCGTTTCACGTCGTGATTGACTGCTTCAAAACATCTTTTAGAAACTCTTGTGCGTCAAGTGTGAGAGTTCATCCTGGCGAGCTAATTACTCATTGTCTCGCATACATAGGTTTACGAATTTACGTACAAGTTTCCTTCTTCCTTCGTTATTTGCCTGCTTTTTCTTAGATTGTGTTGAGCTTGACGACTTATTTGCTTGTTGTACCTTTCTTGTTTGAACCTTGTCGATGTCTGTTCGTTCATCCGTCGTCTGCGAGTCATTTTGAAGGCAATGGATTGTGCACAATCTGGGAAATGGTAATAAATCTTGGACACTTTTTGACTTTGAGTTATTGGAAATGTGACACCTCATGTCTGAGCGATTCACAAAACTATTGTTGTTGTTGTTGCTGCTGCTGAGACAATTCAAGCCGACTTGGCTCGTTCTTACCTTTGCGTTCGACTTTAGAACACAAACACGGAATTTCAGTCAGTCACACTCACTTGAATTGCTTGAATTGGACAAATAGCACCGGTCTATGGCAACGATTTGCAAATTGTCTTGGACAAAATTCCGCTCGCAAAACATTTTTTTTTAAGCTAGACATGGTTTTTTTGTACTGATTTTCATATTCATTGTGTATAGTCGTTGATTTGCCTCGTGTTGAGTGATCCAGTTAGAACAGAGATGACTGACAGCTGATGGCAAGTATTTCCGGGATATTTGTAATCGCGCAACCTTATCGTCCATTGTCCGAGTGAAATAGATGACTTGCTGAACTTAGTTCTAATAGTTCTGTGATCGGCTTTCCGGAAAGCAATCTTGAATGAGCTCTATTGACTTGGTTGGTAAAGAAATGGATGAGTGGGTGGGTGGAAATGTGACTGCCTACTATTTGATGCTTTGAAACTGAACGTCTACCGCTCAAAAGCTAGTCATGGTCAGATTTTCCCATAAACTCGGATCAAAGTTTTCCCTGTTCGTTCACCCCAAGTGAGTGAAGAAAACCGTCCATCCCTCTATTGATGTTCGCTCTGAATGTGCACTTATGAAGGACATAAATCAATATCGACGAAATGCCTCGGCTCAAAAGTGGAGGTGTGAATGGCAAATTTCACACTGGACGAGATTCCTCTTGCTGAAGGAGGAACCATGGATTTGATCAATGATCTGTCTTGGATGCGTGGCATCAGCAGATCTGAAAAAAACGGCTACTTGCCCAACCTCAACCTCAACAACAACAACAGCAACGGCAACGGCATTTGGGTCGACCTTTTTCTGTCTCGTGAATGGACCATCCTCGTTTCTCCGCGGATGGAACGAGTTCGATGAGGGCGATGATGATGATGACGATGATGATGGCAGTGGTATACAATTTCGAGGGTCCAAAATGCCTCTTGTGGTGGTTCCAGCCTTGTGATGGATGATGACGAAAGCTCTTTCGAAGGAATGTCGATCAAAAAGTTCTCCACAGCCTGGACGACAGCATCTTAGTAGCACGCTCTAGCAAACATCCACATTCTCTATCCAAGGACTAGGTACGATGTCTCAAATCAAAGACTTGCAACCATGAATTCGACCCATTCGATTTGCCTTTCTACGATCAATTTGGTTCCAAAAGCAAGACCAACCCGGCCATTTTTCTGAAAGTTATAAGGAATTGATATTGAAGGGGAAATCTGAACCCAGGACTTGTGGGAATATCATACACATCCATCCATCCATCCATCCAACCAGCTCTTGAACGGCCTCCGTCCGCTTTTCCTGCCCGGGTGTCCAACGCACGTCAACACTCGGGATGGACGAAGATGAGTGAAAACACTTTGAGACGCTTAATGGTCCTCCAGATGTGCGGAATAAGGTCGAAATGGTCGGGTTGACAAGGTCAGTATTCAAGACGAAGATCTTGATGTAAGCTAAATGAACCTTGGATTCATGACAGGACTCGTGTGAGATCACCTTACTACGAGTACCGTATATTCAGAGCGATGATTGAGTTTTTGTTCGACGCTATTGGCTCACTTCCGAATGACCCACACATCATGGCGCCTGCCTCTTCCATGTCCGTCCATCAAAGCAAAAGTGTCACAAACACTCTGAGAAAGGGGAGAAATGATCGAAAGGAGCCCTTCACGTCATCACAGACGTGATTCCTGCATAGTTAGGATGCTCGAGACGTCAAAATCCACATTTTGATTTTGATCCAATCTCACTTTAAACTGCCTTGTATCAACAACTTAAAATTGAATAGAGCAGAACCGGTCTTCATTTTCTAAATGCGAGTATGGATGGCAAACTTGGTTGGGAAACTTGAAATCAGCTGTCGAGTTGCCAATCCAGGGCAATGATCTTGATTGAGGCTCTGCAGTTCATTGGTGAAAAAGCAACTCCATCGTTCCTTGGTTGGTTCTTGATGGAGATGACGAGGCCATCGTCCATCGTACGTCGTCGTAGATGATGATGATGATGATGATGATGACGAGTGCTATTGGCTGGATGCTTTTTGGCTCCTAATACTCACTGAACACTACTCCTTTCAAATTAATAGGAGGGAGCTTTTTTCTAAGCTCGAGGCTCGAGACTCGAACCCCGTCGATCTCAAGGGTCTGCTTGTGTATATATCCAGGAACACTTCATTCATCAAATCACCTCGGCCTCCTCACTGAGAATGAACCAACAACCAACCAATCCAGTGTGAGGGAGTAAGTAAGTGAGCAAGAAAGCTCTGAACAGACCAAAAAAGGCTTTTTCCGTGTTCTTGCTTCCACTCGTGGCAATTCTTGAGTGGGTGGGCAAACAACATCATTGGCAAAATCCACCCTATCAATCTCCGAAATGCAATCCGTCACAATCGGCAAAAATACTTGGACACTTTCCGGCAGTAATTTCCTTCCAACTTAAGGCGCGTTTCCAACCCTGAATTGAGCATCGTTAGTATGGTATTGGCAACAATTAAAAGGATGGAAAATGTGGATTGCTTTCGACTGGATCAAAGGATCTGTATTTTCCCGATGGGAGGTTCATTGATCTCAATTGATAGTCCTACCTTTGCCAATTTAGTTCTGGGGACGAAAACCTGGAAAGGAACGACGAGCTAGTTCTACTACGAATTTAACCGGTTTCTGGTCCCCTTGTCCGTGATAGGATTTTGAACATTTTTTTCGGAATCTCTTTGGGTCTTCCTCGCTCTGATAATGGATAAGAAATATCTCTATTTGGTTGAATTCGATCATTGGACGTCTGTTAGAGTTACGTTCTTCTCTATTCAGATGTTGACGATCAGGGAACCCGAAACCTTCATCATCATCCTGATTTTCCATGTCAAGTACATCAATCGGGGAAAACCTCGTGGCTTTCCTCCAATTAGGCCCAAGTGTGATGGATGCCTGAGTAAATGGGAGATAGGATCGAGAGGCCTCATCTCGGTTCTTTTCGTGCCAAGAGGGCCTTTTTCCCCTCTATTGATATTGCAAGTGATGTCAGGTGGGATCGGTCGGGGCTTCCCAATGTCAATTGTTGGCCGGCAACCCTGACGAAATGTTCCTCATCATGTTGGTTGGTTGTCATTGAGGCATAATCCATCAATGTCGTCAAACGCAGGTCCCCTGATGTGACTTCCAGAAACGAGGATGGTTGGATCAGAAATCAGCATGGAAGTCGGGGAACTAGATCAATTGTAAGCAAAACCAAAATTGGACTGCGGTCAAGTATCCGCTGGCAACTTCCATCTGGCCCCTTGCGAGATGTTTATTATTCATCTCGGAGCCTAATACTTCTTGTCGCTACAAATGAGTGCTTCAAAATTTGGGTGAGCAGATATATGCTTAGTTCTGTCCATCATTCTAGCTCCTTTATTCTTTTGGCTTTTGAGTCATTCCACGATCTCTTTGAGTTGTGCAATTTGTCCCAAAAGTTGGTGCCTCTCTGTTTGATTCTTTAGCCGAATTTGCAAACCAAACACTTGTTCATTTTTGTTTGTCACACATTGAAGGTATTTTGTTTTGTTGTATTTTTAGGTGTTTAGGAGTTTTGGTTGAGGCTAATCCAACCAGATGCATTTCCCTAAAATAATTCTAAGGCTTTTATGTGTGTATTTATGGTCCTGAGCCTTTTTTTAGATTATAATCCTCAACTCCTGAGTTACCAATATGCCCGAATCAAATCAGGTTAGGTTAGATAAGGCTCAAAAGATGAGTTTGAATGTTGCCCAATCTGTACAATTTGAAATACTGAACCCATGATAAAGATTTAAAAATCGGTGGAAGCCAATGGCAAGTGATTCTTATCACTAGATCCAACTTATCAAATGTTCTCACATCTTGGTTATCGTTTTAAAGTTACATTGTTATGATGATTTCATAGGTGAAGTGATTTAGACGGTTATAGACTATTGATTGTCCATTGTTATCTTTTTTAGGTTTGCACGTCAATCTTACCGATTCTAATTACTTGAAGTTAACAAAATGAAGTCATTATAACGACGTTATCTTTCTTTTATGCATTAATTTGACTTGTTTTTGATATACTTGATCGCGGTTTGAATCAGTGCGGTTTATCTGCAACCCATTTGTGTGCACACACACATGGGCGACATGAGCACATTGCGATGCCTTTGTTACATCGTGCAACACTTTTGACTACTTTGATTTACATTATTACAACTTTGCCACGTTAGGGCACACTTTGGTTGTCGTGTTTATCCACATTTTTCAGTTAACACACGACCTAAAGAGCCACTTAGAGTATACTGAAATCAAAGTTGCTTGCTAACTCTGTGGACCGCATGTTTTGACCCTTAACTCAAATAGCTTGATTATACCAAAATTAAGTCCATTTAACGTTCTTCGAGTTCTTGTGTAACGAGTTAACGTTTCTCGGCCAAGCTGCTGAATTTGAAAAATAACTGATGACCTCAGAGTATGCTTGAGGATCATAAATCTATTTCTACTCTGTCTCATTTGCTTTAATATACTCTTATGCTTCCAAACTACCACAACAACCGACCTTTTACGTCGATGGAATTTGTCAAGTTTTGAAGAGGGAAAAGAGTTGAAGTATTGGGTCTGGACTTTGTTGTCCGAGTGTATTGGGAGTTGATGCGGGCGGCCCTGGGCCATGGTTTTCCAACTCTGCTCCGCCACCCGCTTCACGCCAATCATACACAGATATCATTTATCACTCTGTTCAAGACGATATACTCTCTCTCTCGAACTGAACACACAGTCAGTCAGTCAGTCAGTCACTCAAGCAACCAATCCCAATACCCTCTTTACAAAGTGTGTGACTGCAGTTCCGTACGTCCATTGGCCGTTCCACTTAGTCAGAGGATCATCTCTTCCGAGGCCCCCACCAACCAACCAACCAACCAACCAACCAACCATTCACTCACTCACTCCGGTTTGGTTCGTCATCATTCCAATCATCGTCATCAACATCATCATGAGCGCCATCACCATTATCGTCATCAAGAGACAAACTGGCCGAATTTAGAGGATTTCTCTCTCCATCTATCGACAGAGAACCACCACGATTCCTTGAATACACACTAACCTACACGCACTTGAGTTGAGTTAGTTACTCAGTGAGCACAGCATTTAGTTGATTAGACAGAGCTAAAAAAAGAGAGGGAGAGAGAGATCTTTTGATTCTTGAACTCGACCCCGGAGGCATTGGGCATGATTGTCAACTTTTTCTCAACAAGGATCTGCAAGAACAGGCCAAGAAGACGGACAGACAACCAAGAACAAGAGCTGCAGTACAATACCTACGTACCACTGAACGTAGGTAGGTAGTAGAGTACGTAGAGTCAGCTTTTATAGCTAGCTAGCTCGCTGTGATCCGATTCTTATCTGACAAAGAGCTCCAAATTAACAGGCGAACATCCATCAAACTTGGGGCCCTTGGTTCAATTGCAATAAACAGTCGCAGAGGGATTCCATTGGATTTTGCTCCATTCTGGATACCGTTTAAAACTTCAATGTTTTTTGTTGTTTTCTTCCTGACTGTCATGAGAAAAGCATTCAGATTTATAGCCCTCTGATTGCTATCTCAGGATTGTTCTGGTCTATGTCAATATTTCGTGGCGTTGATAGATTGCTCCGGTCCCATTTTCAACTTGAACAAATAACTCGTTTGATGAGCACGATGAGCTAGTCAAAACACACAAAAAAATCCAAAGCCAATTTCAGAGATTTGATTTCCACATTCAGGCCCCAATCAACGGATTTGTTTGTCTTTCTCTTCAACTTGGTTTGGGTGGTTCAGATCGCATAAAAAGGAAATAAATATGACTCGCTCGCTAAAGGTCAATGGCCGACCTTTGGAAGTGTTTAACCTTGTCCCAAGGACAAGAGGATCGACCCATTTTTGCCAAGTTTCGTTACTGATAGTACAACCGATCAAGTGGTTTGATCTAATCCTTCTTTGCCGCCGACTAAGACTTCATTGGTTCAAATGGTGGATGGTTGGATTGACGAGCGTGGGGAGCTTTTTTTTTTTTTTTGGCGGAATAATGGAAAATTCCAACTGAAATTGAGGGATGACTTTGGCTTTAGCGGGCCATTTGGACAATGGTTGAATGATTGGTATTTTGATTGACGACTTCCAAGAGGCCAAACTGTCACACAACATCATTAGTCATAAGGTCAAACAAAAACGAAACTTGCAACGATAACAACAACAAGCGAACCAACAACCATCGAGCAGAGTCGACGACGAATGACGAACTCCAATATCCAAGGGAGTTGTAAATCCAGCCACTAGATTAAGGGATCAATTCGCACTGTTTGAACTGAGTTTCTAGATAGAACGATCCAAATGGGTTGACTCACTCTGGAAAGCTCCTTGAAATCTCATTGAATTGTTTTGGGTGTGGAGAGGATGGATACTCTCTCGAGGTGTGGAATCCATCATAATCGTGGTTGAGGTTCAAGCTCCTCGCAAATCATGATCATTATCGCATTTGTCCATCAGAGAGGACCACGACGACTTTGCCAAAGCCAGGGCATTATAATATGATTGGGAAGCGATCGATGGATGACGAGATGGATGGATTGACTTTGTTTGACGCCTCCAACTTCTTGATGGATTACTGCCACCTCCCATCCATCTGATCCCACTCGAATTTCTCCGAAATCAATGAATGTACATTATTCCGCTCAAATCCAAGACAACTTTTCTGGCTTCTTTCGAAAGACGTTTACTCAAACATTTTCCAATAAGTGAAATCGAGTCCGAGTTCCATTTGCCATTTGTCATCAAGTCGCAAACTGTTTTAAGGGGAATCTTTATGCCAAGTTACACATTTGTCAACTTGGAACAAATTTTGATCGTGATTCCGTGTCTTTGGCGAGCACCTATCAAGATCGATGGAAATCAACCGGAATATAAGATCTGGCCCTCAATAAAAAAAGCGGAATCCAAATGCTCTGGAAACTCTCTTGTTCATCAAGGTCGTGTTTTTTCTAAAAAAAAAGAGGAAATCGAAAGAGCGAGAAAAACGTGGCTCCTCTTATATTGTGGAAGAGGCTTGAAGATATATATTTTTCCCGTATCGCGTTCGTGCTTTCCCCCACTATTTTTGTGTCCACGTCTCTCCCGAGCTAGTAGTTGTCACTTAAGCCAACATTCACGTCAATCAAAGTCACCAATCAGAGCCAATGTCATGCACATGACATCCAAGTATCCTGAACGGGCGACTGAAACTCCCGAAAGCACAATTGCCAATGGCCGACATGGAAATGGTCCAAACTTGTTGCCTCAATCTCGATCTCAAACGCTTGGGCAGTCAGTGCAATGGGGCCCCAAAAGTTCCTCGGGCAGCGGAGATGGAAGAAGTCGCTTCTTTCTTGGACAGGCAGGTCGATCGGACGGACGTCCCGCCCAATTCAATTTGATGATCGTGATTAGAACGTCATGTTATGTCAAGAAACCTGTCACATTCAGCCGACCAACGAATGACAGCTCAATTATGTCAAACACCTCATTCAAGGAAAGAGCCAATTGGATGGATGGGATGAGGACTGATGATGTGTGCCCACCTGAGAAGTACCAAGGGAACACACAAGGGTAATTTTGCACGAAATTGGGATTGTGAAGAGTAATACTCAAAATATTGGAACTAGAAAAGTCTCGAGTTTGATTGACACGAGCACCGCCTTTTGGGAACCAGATGTGGGCACACGTCCAAATTTCCATTATTTTCAAATTCTGGGACATGATGGATAACTTGTTAAAACCGAAGTATGCGTCAAGTTTCGGCCTGCTTAATGGGACAGGATCCTCCCCCAATCATGAGGTTGATCAACCCAAGATGGGGAATCCGACGTTCTTCTTGTCTCTTTTGCTCATATTGATTCTTTCTCGTCCTCTCACCCGACCAGACAGGCTCGGTTTCTTTTTCGATCGTTTGGACCCAGTGATTATTGTCTTCTCATCGATTTTGAAATTTCACAATAGTCCTCGCTAACAAAAAAAAACTGGCTATGCTTCCTCAGGAAATTCAGTTGCATCATCAGTAAGAGTTTTCAAGTCTGGTCGAGCTCTTGTCACTGTTAATCTGGAGTGTGTTGGCCAAGGTTGGATGGAAATTAAGTTCGAGTTGATCTGATGCCGCAGCCGCCATGACGACTGAGCATCATCTTCTTCATCATGCTCATGTTGTCGTTCCCTCTCTTCAAATCGTCCTCGTCATCTTTCTCATCCTCATGTGCGTAGCATACACACACCATGCTCGTGCGTGCTCAAGCTGTCAGTTCGAATCCGAGTGAGTGAAAGGCTGTCGCCAAAGCAAATCAAAGACCCAGACACACAGCACCTTCGAGGTCCAAACGCAGTCCTTAGTCAGCACAATCAAGGGTGAGAAGTGGGCACAAAGAAAACGAGGCCAAAGCCAATTTCATTCCGATACTTATCGAGGCGAATTTGGCGGCATAAATCAGACAAACGCTTTTAGTATCAAACCGTGGCATGAAGTGCAAGCAACAACACTCTTCGTCGTTTCAACTTGATCAGCCACATCAATAACAAGACCGCGTAAATTTCGCCTTTCCCAAGCGATACGGGCAAGATCGGATCCTCATCATCGTCAATATGCTAACAGACACGCCCCCTTTCTGGACGATTTCGAGCTTTGCAGATTACGTTCGTAGAATGGAGGGGTTTTGCCTCTGGAAGAGCCAAAAAGTGCGAGCTGAATTCTCCCAGGGTGGCTTTGGTTTTCGTCGATCTCTACACGTGTATGTTCATACGCTGGGGATATCCACGAGTACTGTACTAGCTGGCTTGGTTATTGGTTTGGTGGCTAGAATGCGGACTTGGGGAAGGAAGGCGATCTAATAACTGATAATCACTAGTTATGGTTCGGCGATATGTTATACATGGCTTTGGCGGTGGAGACAAACTGACTCAGACCTGATATTCTCGTCAGTCAGACTTTCAACCCACCAAACGAGTCGGTGCTCGACGGGAATGATTGTAGCCAAGATCTATGGAAGACTAATGTTTCAAGTTAATATGTTGATTGGAGCGCTTTCGAGTGGATCTCGGGAAGGAACTTGTCAGGCTTTGGTGGAATAAAATGAGACCGCGAGGGTCGTAATTCAACAAGGGCGGGATGTGGCCGAACGTCGGCATGGATCTTGTCTTTTTCCAATGCCATGCTTTAAAATGATCCACCAGAGTCCTATGAATGGATATCTCGATTGGCCGAACGGCTCCTCTGAATCTCAGGTGAGCGAGACCGAGTGAGTGTCCGGTCCAGATCGAGCGAGATGTCCCGGACTCGGCGCGTTATGAAGTCGAATTTACAGAGAGAGTGCGATAAATCTCGATTCGTGACAGGATCCGAATATGAGAAGCACATCAAGAAGACGAAGAAGAAGTTGAAGTCGTCGAAGTCGAGGAGCCGAGTGGAGAACTGCATGAAGACTTTGGCGTTCATTCGATCCGTGGTCTGACTTGCTGGGCTCAGTTCGAAGCACTCATTGCTCGGCTTGTTGAAACACTCGAATCCTCGTAATAATATTTGTGGATCGCGATGGCCGGCTCGGGTTTTGTTTCGTACCGGGTTGGGAAAGAGAAGACGAAGGGGGAGGACGAATGGATGGGTGAATGGTGGCAGTTGGCAGAAATAATGGCTAATGTGGAGAACTGGAATCATAAACTATCTATCTATCTATGGATTTGGATGGATGATGAGAATCGAGGGCTCTTTCTGCTTCGTCGTCGTCATCGTTGGGCTGATGGTCTGATCTTGGAGGAAGGCTTGACGTTTGAAAGGAAAAAAGAGAACTCGGGCTAGATTTATGGCATTCCACTATTGCTTCACCGTGTTCGTCGTTGTTGGGGAGATTCGTTTCTCCAGTGTTCGGGTGGATGTGATGAGCCTTGATCATCAGCCATGGACAAGCAGACCTCCGACTCGCTCCAAGAATTTCCCGGTCAATCCAAGACTTTCCGGAAACTACTTTTTCAGGTGCGGAATCGAGGGTTAGTTCCAGTCTCGCTCATAAAGGGTGGGTGCCAATTGGTGGGATGCTTTTGCTGTGCCTCATTTTGTTGACCAAAACCAACGATGATTTCGGCATGACCTCTGGCGATGTCGATGAAATCGGTCAATGATTTGACTCTGTTAGGATAATTTCATTTTGAGACGTGTTCAACGTTCTGATCCGTTGGGACTTTGGTTAGTTCTTGTCCGAGCTCGTTTAAAATTGATTTGATTGGGAGGATGGTAAGAGGGCCAAAGCCGACCAAGTTGGTTGTGGCCGAAAAAGGCATTCCAAGCTGGGAAATTATGATCTTATGCTCTGAGATTGGGCTTTGAGAAGAAAAAGGGTTGTGGCATCTATCTCTTTCAACTTGTCTATATAACTCAAAAGTGGCTATTCTTCAGGTCGTCGGGGGCTCTTTTCTTCAGAATTTGAATTAACTATCTCCTCTGTCTGTCTCCACCCCACACCACCAGACATTTGCAAAAGAACTCTCGACGAAATTATAATGTGTAATAATGTATATTGCGAGAATTGTCTCATTGGATATATATCTATACATGTTTTGTACAATAATTGTAACGGAGTCATGTGGCCTATTCTGGGTTCCGGCTAATGCCATTTCTAGCTTAAAAGTGAATTTCTAGCTTTTGACGCTTCGTTCTGTTTTGAAGCAAAGAAGGAAAGTTAGTGTCCATTTAGATGCCACATCTAGAATATCAGCTAAGCTACTTGTATTCGTTGCAATCTTCGGGATTTGATGGTCGGGAACAAGAAAAAGTCAAAAGGGCCTTGTTTTTCGTTTGCTTGTTAGGGACTTTCTAGCTATCAAATTCAAAGAAAACACGAGGCTTGTGTCTTATTCTTGGTCTTATCCACAAGACACTTTTTGTCTGTGCTTGAAGGCGGAAAAAAGCATAAGGAATTCTCCCGACAGCTTCAATCCGACCCCCAACAGGATTCGAACCTGCGCCGTCAGGGGCAGCACTTAGGCCACTCACACGCTAGAACGAAGCACTGTTCCATGATCATGAAAGCGAAAGCTCGAAATAAACATCACTTTCGAAATCACGCTTTTTGAGTACATCAAATGAGAAGGTACCATTGACAATTCCTTGTATGGTAAGGCTGCCCTTTGGTCATCAATTATTGGCATATAAGGCAAAAAGGCAAAACAAAGTTTTTTTCGGAAAAAAATCCTTCTCATTGAAAAATTTTTTTCAAGGACGATTGACAATTTTTGAATGCATATTTTTTATTTATTTTTGCTAGTCGCCTATTTTGACGTTTTTACCCCCTGACATCTCACTTTAACATGTATATGATAAAACTTAAATATACTTTCAGCATATTAATTCGCCATGAAAAGACCACGAGTCACAATAAACGGATCATTTCATTGGTCTCGTTGCAAATGTAACCTGTTCTTCTTAACTGAAAATATTGAAACTCTAAATTCTTGATAGTCAATTAATTACCTTCACTAACCATACTGACAAGCTCCTTGCACACCATCCTAAAGTAAGCAAGTTTCATAGAGTTAGTGAATGTTCAACGTTGTAAAAGTCTGGTCGGGTGTGACGTCTCGGATCCTTCGAGTGTCTTGTCTCAGATCTTGCCATGTATCAATGTAGTGTAATGACAAGTTGAGAGATTTGTGGCCCTTAGCCCCTCCTCTCCTCATAATAAGGGAATATTGGGAATTCAAACGGACGTGGTCGGTGGACTTGTATGTATTGTACGTACTACCATCACATCACCACACTCACTCACTCCCAAGATCCAATACAATATACCGTAGACTGGCAATTCTCCAGACAGACATATCACGATTCTAGGTGAACCTTAACATGGATGACTAATTGCATGGTGTTATGAACCACTTTCAAGATTGACCCAGGACCCATTGAACTATACATTGTGTAATCTCATTTGTCTGGCCTTTAATTCAAAATAGATCAAGAGCAATTCCGAATCGAAGTTTGTGGGGCTTGTAATGATCTGATTAGTCGGACTCATTGCGCTCCAAATCCCCGACCATATTTCGATTGAGAAGTGGACGAGGTCGTGACCATAATTATGGGCTCTTTGAGACTTGGACGGACCACCAAACAAACCTTTTCGAGTCTGCTTTGTTCGAGTTGGTAGTTTGCACATCCAAAGCACAAGAAGAAATGGCCAATTTCCCATGTGTTCTTGGCAAGATTTGAGCCATGGCCATAAGCCAACCAGTCAGTTCAGACTGACGCTTTGGAACGAAGACAAAATCAATCCTAAACAAAACACAGTTGAAGGGTTCTTTCGTTTCCGTGTCACCCATGAATGAATCGTTAAAAGCCACTCGTCAGACGCTTTTCTATTACGTACAGTACAAGTTCATGTTGTATGTACACACATACACACACACACGAAGGGATTGGGAGACAATGAAGAGCATTCGTTGGTTCTTAATAAAGCCCAGGACTTCACGGGTGTCATTGGGAATTTGATAAATGTGGACGACAAACACAAAGGACAGGAACCATATTCCCAGGAATTTAATCTGCCCCGTATTCATGTACACTTCTGTAGTGGTAGGACTAGCCATGCACATGGTATTCACTCGACTCGATAAGCAACCAACGAGTCGATCAAAGCCTGTGTTACTTTGTATGTACGTGGAGTCCGTCACCTTGGAACCGAAAGTCTCGAGCTAAAGCGCTTTCAACTCACCTTCCGTCAAACCCACCATGATTCCTGATGATTCAGAGAGGGATAGATCAACCATGAGGGCTGGCACCTCGGTGGATGATGATCCCCTTCCATCCCCGATCATCGTTTCCAGCGTTTGTTGCACACGGGTTTGTCATTGTCACGATATGAAACTACCGTCCTGAATCGGCATCCCTCACCTACCGTCCTACAGATGTAAGTGCATACTGAATAAGAAGACGAATAGTTCATCCAGTACCAAAATGGTTCTGTGTGAAGTGTTCCTAAGTAGTGAGTGGGTCACGGTTGAGCAGAGGAAAGAGAGACCCAGTTGTACAAAACAATGGACAGACGTAAATAAATCACCACGTCATGGAAAAGATGCGTGCTCATCTTTCTGACGGTTTTGATGCGACCAAGTTTCGTTCGGACTGACGGAAGAAAAGTGAGGAATATAAAGTCGTCAGCTGATGGAAAGAAATCGTCATCGCGCTTTATTTTACACCATTGGGATCTTTGGATCCCTGGATTGTCTTGTTTGCCATGAACCCCTTGGATGGATGGATGGATCCTGCTTGCGATGATAGTGGCTCTTAAATTTCCACCCGGTTTAATCGTTGATTCACTGACACCACACCCAAGCTGATTTGTTTCTCCTGGCGTTGAGCTAGCTTTGCTGCCTTTTGGCACCAGACATTCACGACAAAGACGACGACGATGATGCTACTGTCGTTGTTGTTGTTGTTGTTGTTGTTTTGTTGCCAATGGGGACCGTGCCAATCTGGTGGAAGGAAGTTCTTGAAGTGTTCCACCAGCCATTTTGATGGAACGCACTCTCTAAACGGGGACCAGGTCCTCTTCCTTGTCGTCGTGGTCTTGGTCGTCCTTTTCTTGGTCTTGATCGTCGTCGTCTTTGTCAGCTTTCGTGTCATTTATATCGTTATTTATTGTTATTGCGTAGATCATTTTAGCCCAAGCCGGCCGGATAACGAGCCAGGAAAAGGGATCGTCGCGTCTTCTTTCCTTCCTCTTCTTCTTTCCTCTCTTTCTTTGTGTTTCCTTTTCCTCGTGTTCCAAATCCTTCATCTCGAGCAGAGGAGAAAAAGGCAAAAAGAAGAGCCAGCCTACTCAATGATGAGCACAAGGTTCCGTGTGACAAAAATGGCCTGCCTGCCTTCTCGATTTCACTCATGTCCGTGGTCCATTTTGATGTTCTCGAGGTGGAATCTCTCAGCTCGGATTTGAATCCATCAAACTTGACGGGAGCTCTTCATGGCCTTATCGCACTCACCTAGCCCCCCAAAAATGCTAATGCTACCTACCTCAGGCAGGATAACTTTGGGCACCTCATCTCTATTGTGTGTACACCTCCGAGTATCGGTGTTGTACTTTCGACACTATCTCTCGTGTGCTGCCGTTGTCATAGTAGTTGTCGTTGTCGTCGTCGTCGGCACTTAAGAAACACGGTTCAATCTACTCACTCTTTCACAAATTCGGTTCGATTTGGGGTCCTGAACAGACAGACAGGCAGATATGAGAGAACAAGGTGTCTCTTCGGACAAACCGTTAGGCTCAACCTAAGGCTTCTCAGGGATGTTCCACTTTCCGATTAGGGTTGGACCAAACATTGACGAGACATCATTTCGCAGATCATACATCCTAAGGTCTCACTTCAATATTACGGCGGATCAACAAACTAAAGATAAATTACAGAGTAGATATTCTGTCTTTGAATTGACGTGTCAATCAAAGGGTTAAGAACTAGGTTGATTTGGCAATAAAGCTGACCTGATGTGCCCGAGTTGGCCTTATTGAGTCACCGTGGGAAGTAAAAAGTTTCAAGTGATTCATAGGATTGACAATTTTGAGTCTCCGTGATGCATCCAGTTCCTCGGTGGCTTCTTTTTCTTCTACTCCTTTGGCATTCCGTTGTAGGCTTAAAGTTGATGTTGAAATATTTGTTTCTGAATTTGTGCCAACGACATTTCATCTCAACTGAGTTGCAAAGTGGAAGACGAGATTTAGTGCCCGATTCGATTCACTCATTACTTGCGACGCTGCCACCAGTTTATGGAATCAAATTCGTTTCCAGGAAGAGGAACATGTTCCAACGTGCCACCTTTAGAGTTATCCAGTCTAAACAGATATTTTTCAAAATGTTGATGATCTCTTTTCTTAAAAATTCCGTTTCTGTGCCAGGCCCAGGATTTCTGCTCATGAGAGAGAGAGAGTGAGTGAGTGAAGGGTGAAAAAATGACAAAACACACTTTTTCTCTCGCACCGAAAGGATTGATCGCATTTCAAGCCGTTCATTGTCGCCTGAGTGACTTTTGTGATTTTTGATTTCCCCCCAGGCCGAAATTCTTGGCGTCCGTCAAGCAAATGACTAGAAAAACACCTGGCACACTTCTCGTTAACAAACTCATCTAAACAGTGAATGAAGCAGACAATCTCCTCGGTGTCCCGAACTTTGACTGCCTTTTTTGTTCCCTCTACTCAAATGTGGTCCCATTTCCATCGCATCCAAGGCAAGGGTTGAAGACCCAAAGGCGCAATCTTATCCACGAGCCAGTGACAACATCTTTCGTCAAGGAGTTTTGACGTCTCTGATTTTTCCAATTCAGGACGATTTCATTCTTTTAGTGAGCTCACCGAACATTCCACCTTGATAAAGGTCAACGTGTTCTCGAGATTGTCTCAGATTTCGATTGATATAACGCCGAGCTCAATTGAGTGAGACCTTTGAAATTGGTCACCGACTACATATTGTGCACTTCTTCTACTATCACTCGGCCATCGAGTAATGAACTTGGAAATTCCCTTGAAATGTACTGGTATAATAGTTAGTAGTAGACTGATTGAAAGTCCATCGAAGCAACCGCAATTGACCACCCTTATAAAGCAAACAATGGACTCGACACCCCGGGATCTCTTGGTCGTTCTAACTATTTAGAGAGAAGGAGAAGAGTGAATCGAAGTCATGAGCAGTTATCCTGGACGCAAATGAGGCAGTCAGTCCGAATGGGGTTCTTTTGAGCCTGGATTTACGTATTTCAAAGACGAGAATTTGGTGTGTTATGCCCAGACGAACCAAGCCGCTGACTGGTTGTGGATGAGAACCATCCGTGGCTTTCATCTGTCCAGACGGAGTTTATTGCTACCTCGCAGTCCAGTTCGAAATCACCCCCATTTCGAGCTAGTGACCACCATAGCTAACCAACCATCCAACTAAGCAAGGCACGACGGTTTGTTAGTACAAGAGCTACACTTTCCTGGGGGCCAATTTTGTACTTGAAGTGTCTAATGGAGATGTCAGCACAAGGAACGAACGGTGGAGAAGGTCTGTCTAGTCAATGCTCAAGAACTAAGCGTATGTCAACCCAATTTGAGGTGAGATTGGAAGAGAATCGCACATACGGAAGGAACCATTCATGGGTCGGTCAAAATGACTGATCTGCAACTTTCTCGTCGGTTTGTCTGTCATGGCCAAGGACGTCGATAATGAGTTCCCTGTGTTCCTGGGCGGTTCCTGCAAGATTTTTCAGGATCCCAACCACTCGCCCACGTGCGTGAAGAGCCCCAACCAAAGAAAAGGAAACAAGGAGAAGGGGGATTCCAATTTATGGACGCGCTTTCTTTTATGACCCTGTGACGTCATATCGTCATTTCTGTGTCTTTGCTCCTTATTCCCCTCTCGGTTCCTTTCATATCAAGGGGAAAAAGAAGACAGGGGAATTTGACGAACCGACGATGGACAAGCGATTGAAGCGCGAGGAGAGGGAAATAAAAGCCCATGCACCGACACACACACACCAAGAGGAGAAGAAACTTCCAAGTTCACGCGCGTCTCTGGAATGGATGGATGGATGAACGGACGGACGGACGAAGGATGGTCGCTGGCCCGTGCGCAAGAAGAAGCTCTTTTTCTCCCTCTCTCTGTGTGTTTTGGTGATCTCGAACGTCGTACGCGAGTGTATCTGTCTCTCCATCCACTTTTTTCTCTCTCTCGCTCGTCTCTCAGAATGTCGAAGCTCGTATGTATATCGTTCCTTCTCAGTTCGGCGTTGGCTGGCCGGGAATTGACACTCCTGCACCACTTTGATTCTTGTGCCTCCTAGTAGTGAGTGGACTCACTCGTTGAAGGAAGACTCCTACTCCTTGGACTAGATGTGTAACAGAAGTGGTGCGAGTACGCACGTACATACTTGTCCATGGCCCGGGTTCCTTCTATCGTCAGTCAAAGGCCATGCTCAGGAACGAAGGAAACAAGAACAAGAAGAAGCTGAACGACTCACTCGTCGGTTTAGTCGTGAACAGACCTTAGGGCCCAGCACACGCGTGGTTCCACTTGTTCCACAAAAGCCGGAACATTCGATTCAAGTGTTCCAAAAGGTGACCCACAACAAAGACCCTCCCTGTGACTGTAGGACACACGTTTTTCGAGACATTGACAAAGGTCGAATCTAGTACTCAGTGCCAGTCAGTCGCCCACGAAGGAGAGCGAGCGATGGTTGCTGGCCAATGGTGAGTGACATCACCCCGGCAATGAACACAGTGAAGAATCATGGTACTGCATGTGCCGCTGTCTGGAACCACTCACTTGTTGTCACGGAACACGTCAACCGGGGGGAACACACCCAACCACACCTTGATCATTGTCGATGAGTGGTGGGATCCGGCCCGAAAATGACAGTGACCGTGGCAGCCGCCATTGCCGCACTTCAGAGTCACAACGCCGCCGCAGCAGCCGCAGCAGCCGCAGCTGCAGCCACCACTCCCTCGTCGTCTCCCACGGGATTGGGATCGAATCGTTCGCCGAGTAGTTTCTATCATTTGCCCACTTCGTTGGCTCACGATCTCCACTCTGTGGCCAATCTCACGAGAATGGGTCGTCGAAAGCAACACTGTCCCCAAAAGACCGGATTGAATGCAGAGGGTAAGAACTGAATAGACCACGTTATCAGCCACCCCCCAGCTTATTAGCGCGGTAGGATTAAAACCCCTCTTGGTTGTGTTAAAGCGAATTGGGAACCAGAGAAAACACGCGGAGAAACCCACGTTGTGCGACGATGGGCAGGAAAGCGATCATTTTTGAAATTTGAGCCCCTTGATTGTCATTGAATGACAACTTCATTGGATTAGCCTTCTTTTCTCTTCTTCTCTGGAGAAGGACACACTTGTGTGTCATCCCAAAAACATCTGGATGAATCCTCATCAAGCACACTGATCTTGGATCATTACCACGTCTCCATCGATCCATCATTGTTGCTAAATAGTGGGACGGACACCTTGCAGTATTCAGGATGCACCGTGTCATTGATTGACTGATAACAATGATGGGCATTGGGAGCTCAAGCCGAATGAGCCCCATCAAAACTTTAGGATACCTTTGGTAATATTGACTCTCGCACCTGAGCTCGAGTCAGTCAGTCAGTCTTAGCTAGGACACTGACTTGATTTGGCCGTCTGAGAACGAGGTTCTACGCGGACGTGTTCTTTTCGGGTGATAATCATCGCCGAACAACCACTTCTTTAGGTTTTGCCTACCACTCCTAAGACAAAACCAGAGGGTCCTGATTAGTTACAAGTGCACGATATGACAAGATATCCCTTCATTTCTCGTTCTTTAACCCTGCTCCCGGATCCACTCGTTCAAAGATCATTGCTGAACGAGTGTTTTAGTAGTTGACTGTTGGTTGTGGTGAGACTTGCAAATTTGGCTCGTCGCACATTGAATATTGGTTGGTTGCTCTGACTGGCTCTTTTTCCCCATGGCTTGGCTTGGAAGGGAGTGAGTGCAAAGAAGGCCTGTCACTTGCACAGATAAATCAATCAATCCCATTCTCGTTCATAAGTCGCCTGTCTATCTCGCCCTTCCAATCCCTCTCAGACACACACGCACTCACTCACACACTTACTTACACAGAGGAACAGATCAGACTTGGTACCAACGAGCTCTTATGTACGTACATGGTACGCTCTCTGTGCGAGGACCCCCAACCATCGAACCATTTAGCTTGCATTAAAACTAAACTGGCATGTCAAGGAATGAGTGTGTGTTTGTGTGTATGTATGTAAGAACATGTGCACTGACTGCACTCTTCTTGGCCAAACCCAACAAGTCTGAACAAGTCGTCCTCAAAGCAAGCAAACCAAATGTCGGCAATCGCAAGCAATCCCATGCCAAACACGAGGAAGCGATCCGACTAAAAATCTGGTTGTGTCATCCCGGCTTTTCCATCTTAGTCAATCATTCGCACTCTGACAGGGTTGAGTCGTCTATCACACAAGGTGGCACCGATTTATTTGTGTCGCTTTGGCCCACTTCAATGTTGAGGTCGTCGCTCTTTCCAAAACCATAAATACTCGTACTACGTAGGTGCATGTTTGTCCCAAACTATGCCACCAAAATCGTTTTGGCCTTTGGAAAAGATCATTTTGACCGGGCTAACTAACCACCCTTTAGCATAAGGGAACCCGAAAGAAGTTGCTCATTGGTTATCGTTCGATCATCCCTCTCTCGTCATTCAGTTTTGACCTTTTCTTGGTCTCGATTTTTGATTAGCCGGAGGCTTGGCATTATCAATGAACATAAAAACAGCAAATAAGTCCATCTGTCAATCAATCAATCATCCATAACCAAGGACTTAGGCCAAAGTCTGGACGGTTTGTTTAATTGTAGTACAACACTGTACGATACTAACGAAATCACTCATTAGGCTCTCGTGTTGTCTCGTGTGCTTGATCTGACTGAGTTCAAGCATGGATGGGTGTTTGTTTTTTGGTTTCCCTCGATCGAGTCCCGATCGTTCCATTCTTGAAAGAGGAAACGAGACAGAGTGCGATTTGTAGAAGGTGAAGGAAGAAGAGAAACGGTGTTAGTCGTTTAAGTGATTGCTGGCTGGAACTCGGAGTGACGGGCTCACAATCGAAAAGTTGGGAGGAAGAAATCTGTATTTGATACATCAATCTTCTTTACTGCTTGGTTTGATTGAGGCAAAAAACCCACTCAAATCTGTCTGTCAATCACACCCAACAACCAACCAACCAGCCACTACACACACCACACGAGCTATCCGGGCTTCTCGATCCAAGAAGGCAAGAACGAAGAACCTCGAACATTGCAGAAGAGTGAAAAGAGAGGCTAAAGAGCCTCTACCAATCTTTTGTGGTATGAATCCATCAAATAAGACGGGTCTCTCTACCTCCGCCAATACAATGAGAACTGTGTGCCTCTCTGAGCCGCTTGTTCCACCTGGAGAAAAATCTAATCAGTGTAGGAACAGTCCATGGAATCTACCTCAACCAAGTCCATCGCGAAGGACTATTATTGAAACATGGGACTGGAAGTCCTTGGGTGTACATGTAATTAATGGTTTAGACTTGTGTACACGGGGTTGAGGGCGAGTGCCCGTCACTTATTGCAAGTCGTTCGTAAGTACTGGAGTAGACTACTCTAAGGGGTACATTATGATGAGGTCGAGGGGAGAATTGAAATTGGAGAAGCTTGAAGTTTGACAAGGCGCTTAGTCCATGATTCAATTCATAACTCAATCAAATCCTTCACGATGAAACTCAACGATAAAATGACGTCAAAAATCCCGACCCTCACTGACAGACACAATGGTTTGATCCTGTGTCTTCTTCTCAGTGGCCTCTTTCCATCTCATCCTGGCTGCCTTTTCGTCTCCGAGTGGCTTTGGATCGGGAGAAACATGTCAATTCTCCTCCTTCCCCTCGTTTCCCCCAGGAGAAATGATCCAAATTTGATGAAATTTGGCATCTTCCTCGGATCTTTGACGAGAGATCCACTTTTTCCAATGCAAAACGGAGCAAGAGGAAGGAAGAAGAAGAAGAAGATGAAGATGAGGAGGGCTTGAGTGAGGGAGATGAGAAGCGATGATCGCCCAAAAACTTTGTCGAGACACCCACCACCCAAGCCAGCGAAAATCTCTCGGCCACCAAATGAGAAGCATCCTCCTGGTTCTCGTCGTTGTGAGAATGATTGACAGCTTTTGACACGTTCCCGACAGTCGCTTGCTTCAGGAGGAGCGGAATTTGACATGATAATTCAGCACTGAAATTGAAAAGAAGAACGAAAGAGATCTCGTTTTTCAACGAGGAAAAGAGATCTCTCTCTCTCTTGGTGAAGAGAAGAGGCTGGCTTGCTGCATTTTGATCGAGCCAGCGATCTTTTCCTCTCTCGTCATTCATTTGACGACGAGGACCCGCTTTTTTGCATAAGCCTGGATCGAGATTATCGTATTGATCTGCCTCTGTCACTCTGAGCATCTTTGATATGTCAATCAGATCAAAGCCATGTGTAATAATGCACCCAGGGCGTGCACTGCCCGAATTCGAGATAGAGATTTGTTCTCACGTAAGTGGATTTTGAGCGTCAGAGAGAGGGTTAAATTCTCTACAGTGGCCCTGTCAAATCCGTGAGTCGCGATTGTTAATGAATAAATCATGTCAAACAAACAATAGCATCCCGAGTGGATTTGAGAAGGGGTTCGATTTGGCCTGACTTTTGAGTGACAGGGGCATCATGAGAGTAAATAGTCGCTCGCACACATCGCAGACGAAATAAAAACCACGGAGAGAGCTTTTGCAATCACATTTTATTGACTTGAGGGAGAAGGATTAATCCCATCTGATTGATCTGACGAGACAGCAAATCTTGGTGATGTTGCTTTGGCAGAGCAGACTCGTCAAGCGTTGGTTGCTTTGTACCTTTGATCACTCAGGGTTTTATTCTTGTATTCTTAGCCAGGGTTGAAAGTTCAGAAGGGGGAGGCACACTTTTCCTTTCCTTCCTTTTGGGGCTTTATGAGTCAGGATGTGCTTGCTCGCTTACTGGCTTGGCTTCTTCCTCTCTTGGAGTGAGTTTGGCAAGCATTGGGTTTCCGCTCAGACTTGAGAGGAGAGAACATTTTCGCACCTCATTGAGTGTCTTGTCCAGTTTATGGAGGGATGGGCTGACTGAAGAAATGAGGCTTTTGAAAAACGAAGCCCATTCCTCACCAGGTCTTGATTCATTGGCCATGCTGTCCAATCATCCCTACTTGGCTGTGGAATGTTCTATTTCAGTGTTAGCTGCCTCCATTGTGAGGCTACGTTTTCGATTCTCCTTAGCGATCCCAGACGACTCTCGGATTGGGTATGATATCAAGTACTCCACACTCATACCTGATACGTGCTGTCCATCCCTACAATGCACGCTAGTAGCCCAGGTTGCACTTGTTTCAGTCTGGTGTGTGTACGTACGTGTAGTATGTGTGCAATGGTCACATTCACTTACTACTACCAGGAGGTTGTTGTTGTTGGTTGGATGGTATCGAAACAGGAAAAGAGTGGTAGCAATGGCATTCTCTCTTCAATCCGTCCGTCTGTCTCTCATTCCCCGTTCGGACGTTCAGACGCACGTAATTTATGTCCTTCATTCTCCCGCCTTGGGGAGAACTGAGACACGGACAGAAGGAAAGAAAGAAGCACAGAAAGAGAGAGGAGAGGTCTCGGAGTGAGTGAGACTCACTCTTTTGGGAAAAGGGCAGTCAGAGTGTACCACGGATATACGGACGGACCCCAAGTCCAGAGAAACGATGCTATTCTTGGGGCCAGGATCAGGCAATCCCGCGATCGGGTGTGGCCAATTCGGCCTCCACTCGTCGGTCGTTATCCGCTCGTGAAGAGTGAGTCGCTGCGGAGTCTGACAGGTCTGTTCGAGGCAAACGGCCCGTGACTGACTGATGGCTGGCAATCTTGACAGACTTTATGGGGCAACCGTGATTTGTGAGGTTCAGCACCGTTCGCGCGCTCGCACTCTTTTGCTCTCGTTGGTTTTCTCCTCACTTAAAAATGAGGGGAGTTGGGGAAGAAAGCGAGAACCAGAACTAGAGCTCTGGGGTACGATTTTCCGATCGAATTGACGAGAATGGCTGTCGGGAGAATTGGCCAGGATGCACTCCGTACATCCATGAATTGATCAAAACATGAGAGAAACAAAAATCGAATGTTCCTACATGGTACATGCTATCGGTAAAGAGAAGCTAGAGTCGGTCGATAGCCATTCCTGGTCCGGTCGTCATCGTCAATTCACGATGACAGGTTGTGGTCAAAGCTAGCACCCAAATTGGGTCGACGAATGACTCGAGGAGACCCGAGCGAGTGATAAGAAGGGAAGAAAAAGAAAGAAAAAACCCCATGAGGAAGATGACGACAAGCAGTCAGTTAGCTAGCTAGACAAGCCAACCCATCAGACAGTTCGATCCTGTCAATGGGTCTTTTTCGAGACTCCTGGAAACGGTCATTTATTATCTGCCAAAAAGTCGATCCAATCAAGTCAAAGCGAACCCTTAAGCGTGACAGACATTCGGAGGAGTCGGACTCGGGACAACGAGATAAGACAGGATTTTATGATTATGATTCCTTTTTATCAATCCTCCTCGTCGTCTTCTTTCGTTCGTTCCAGAACCCAAATGGTTGTGCTTTTGGCTTATTTTTCTACCCTTCTGCTCGTCGTTTGTCTTGGTCTCGTTCTTTCATGCCCTTGTGAATGCGAATGGTCGAGCGAGAGGAGAGATCAAGCGAGTTTGGCGTCAGACATCTTTATGCGTCTTGAAATGACAAGGAACTGTAAATTATGGATCTCTTTGGCAACCCTGCATATGATTAAACCCAGCCTGACTGGCCTCGGCTCGCACTCCTTTGTCTTTGCCTCCATCCCAAAATTGCATCCAATAATTCTCAAATTTTGACAAGTCCTCGATCTTTTACGACTTTCATTTGGCCCTTCGGGGTTTTTATAATTTGGATATCTACATGACTCGATCGAACGGAGAGAGGGACAGCACACCAAATACCCTTCAAAATACGTTCCAATCCATGATGCAGCGATGGAAACACGGGGGAGCCCCATGAAAATGACCAAATGAGCGCTGAGTCAGTGAGTGAGTGCCCTGTTCAGGTTGGAATGGAGAGATCCACCATCGGCAGTGCACTCACTCATGTGGCATGGTGGTCATAAAATTATGTTTCTCTAAAAAGCTCTCAATAGTTGAACAGACGAACGAACGAATGGAGGGATGGGATGGGATGGATGGATTGATGGAGGGACAAATGAATCATTTCTTGCGTTGCGAAAGGCTGGTGGATGAAACATCCAGATGAGAGAAGGGTGCTCCCCGCCTTCAGTCGCAACACTCCGAAGAGGAAGATGGCCCATTAAAATATTTTTAAGCCCCTCGCACATAAAATTGTTCATTTTTTCCTCCAAAAAGAGTTTGCGAGCTGAAAAAAGGAGCGCCATACATAAACTGGCAGATATGAGAGTCTCGATCCCTACAGTGCAGCTTTAGCAATGGGAGAGCCTGGGGTCCCCTTTGGTGAGAAAGGATGAGTTATGGGCATCATCTAAGTTAGTTAGTACACCAACGGACACCACCAAAGCAAAGCGGCAATGGCACGACCATTGCCAATGTTGAATGTGTAGCCAGGAATCCGTCCCCAAGAGCAGCAGCCAGCTTGAGCAGCAGTAACCAGAATGATGATCCCACCACTACTTGATGTGTGTATGGATGTGTGTACACATACCCCCTAAAGTAGTGCTTCCTCCAAAGTTGGTAAGCTCCGGGTCGTCCACGCCCAAGCTTATGGTCTGCTTGCTTGATACCCGGTTGAATGCTGATGGGCGAATGGAAGCATGGATGGATAGATGGATGGATGGATGGATGGATGGCAAGATGCAAGGAATTTTGCAGGCCAAGAACAACAACAGCAGCCTAAGTTGAACCAGTATTGCTGTTTCTGGTGCTGCTGCTCCTACTCCAACTCGCACTTCAATAGAGCCGGTAGATGAGGAGGAACGTAGGAGTACCTCGCACTCACACTCTCGCAAAGAGTAACGTCTTGTCATAAATATGTCATGTTGATTCATCACGGACAATAGAACTGGAGAACGAGGAATATGAGCTCGCTTTGAAAGAGGGTGGCGGCAGTAGCGGGCAGTTTTTATTGGCAGCATTAACCATGATTGATGGCTAGAGGTGGGCAATTCAAAAAAATGTGGATCGAGCCAACAAATTTAACGTTTCGGTTGAGCAATCCGGGCAATTTGTATAATCACTCAACAATGTGGTCTTGCTCTTTATTTTAGGACCGCAAAGTGGCAATCCTGGCGGAACCGAGTCTTCGTCAGCCCACTTGGTCAATCTTCAGGAGCGTGAGTCATCTTCCAGCCCGGACAGTCGGAGTCACGCCTCTAGGGACACACCTCCTATGAATGATGCTAATCAAAATCCGTGGACATTCAAGATGTCACGTAACGGGTAAGCAAGCGAGCATTCAAGGCTATCCATACCTCTCCAAATTTCGAAACTACGAATCGAGACATTTGAACTAAAACATTCTCTCATTTGTAGGGCTCAAACCGACAGTCCTCCTTTGGGTGCATCCAAAGTTACCAAACCATCCGGGAATGAGGAGGCCTTGGCCAACCTGCTCAAGTCTAATCCGTTACTCGGACTCAATCCAGCTCTTTTGTCCCTCAATCCGTCACTCTATGCCGTTCAATTGGCACAACTTCAAGCGGCTCAATTGCTCTCACAGAGCGTGGGACTGCACAAATCGGGGTCAGATATGGGGTTGCCTCACCTCGACGAAGATGCCAACTTCCGAAAACGGAAGCTGCCTCTCCCGGATGAGGAAATGGAATCCGGAGGTGGTGGTGGTGGTGGTGCTGGAGGTGTTCTCAATCTTTCCAAACGGTCACCTCTCAGCTCTCCCAAGATCAGAGCCGAGTCACCATTGGATTTGTCAGGCAATGGTGGGATGACCAGCAAAAGGCCCTCAGATTTCATGAGTCCGGCCAAGATGCCCAAAATGGAGATGCCACCTTGGGCTGCAGGAGCTTTCCCCTTTCTTAACCCCTTTTTAGCGGTTAGTTCCTCGGGCGGAATAAGCTTGCCCCATCATTCCGTCAGTTTAGGCATGCCACCCACCAGTCCTTCTCTCAACACATCGCCCCCTTCAACGTGCTCTACGACCTCAGAGAATCGAAATCCTCTGGAACGGATGAGTGAGATTGCCAAAGGGAGTCATGCAGCCAATGCCAAAGGAGGCCCACGTCAAAGCGCCTGGCAATCCCAATGGATCAGCCGAGGCCCCGAGGCCAATAAAGACATATTCAAGTGCGTCTGGTGCAAGGACAGTTTTCCCTCGCTACAGAGTTTGACCACTCACATGAAGGAAACCAAGCACTTTGGGTCTTCCATTCCACCTTCGCCCACTTCACCTCAAATGTCAGTGCGACCACCGTCATCCCTGATGATGACCTCCCCCACCACATCTGTTTCCACTCACTTTTCCCCGTCGGCTGGGGGATCGCTGGTGAAAGCACCACACTTCAACACCTCGGTTGTACCTCCCCCACCACCCTCTTCCGCTTCTCCGTCGTCCATGTCCGTGGGTGCGCCCAATCCAAAACAACAGCGAGACATCCTAAAGGAACAATTGCCCTTGCCCCGCAAGCTCGTGCGTGGCCAAGATGTGTGGCTGGGCAGGGGTGAGCAACAGACCAGGGACATTCTGAAGTGCATGTGGTGTGGTGAAAGCTTCCGCTCATTGGACCTCATGACCAAGCACATGCAAGAGACAAAACACTATACCAAAGTCATCTCACAAGAGCAACTGGTTTCTTGGAAGTCAGCTGATTCTCAGGTAGCCAGTCCTAATCACGTCAACGCCGTGCTCACTTGTAAAGTTTGTGAACAAGCCTTCTCCACTTTGAAGGAGCTGAGTGATCACATGGTTAAGAATAACCATTGCAAAGAACAATCAAGTCCGGTTTCCACGGGACTTACTTCACCCGTTTCCAGTGGGGGTAATCCAAGTGGTGGGAATGGACGAGGATCGAGCCGAGGCCCCACCAGTGTACAAATTGGCCCGCTGATCACAAATGGATCGCCGGCAAATCAGAGTCCGATGGGAGGAGCCCCTCAATCTGGAGCTCAGTCTGCCAAAGAGAAGAGAAAGAAATCTTTGCCTGTGAGGAAGCTCTTGGAATTGGAACGTGCACAACAAGAAATGACCGGACAATACAAACCGAGCAATGAGGAGACGCCTGGCAAGATTTCTTGCGAGAAATGTGGCGAGAAGATCGTTATGCACATGTTTGTTGACCATATTCGGCAATGTGTGGGTCCCCTCAACCTTCCCCGAAGTACAGCATCATCCTTCGAGAGTCTTCATCAGCAACATCAACAGCACCTCCAACTTCGACAACACCGTCAAACTCCTTCTGCATCGCCTCCGGCCTCCACGCCTCCTGGAACCGTCGGCTCTGAGCTGATCAAAGGCTCACCTTCACCTCGTGGCAACGCCAAAGAGCACCCAAACCCAATGTCATCATCATTCGCTAGAGACGAGCCAAAGTCAATCCTCGGCTCCCTGGAGAAAATGGTTCAAAGCAACTTTGGAACCAAGACCAAAGCTGGTCCTGACAACAACATGAGTATCCTTCAACGACTTGGCATTGATGAAGGAGTCGATTACAGTAAGCCACTGGTTGACCCCATGGCCATGTTTCGACCCCCTTCAAGTTCAGCTTTGGCCTCTGTGGCTGCTGCAGCAGCAGCCTCGGGTTTTGCCCTTTTCCCTCTGTTGAGGTCAAGCGGTGGAGGATCTGAGATTTCAAAGACAGCTCTTAGTAGCAGCAGTAACAATAGTGCCTGCAGCTCTCCTGACCAAATCAAGCCCTCAGGAGTCGTAGAGACCACCAGAATGACAGGAACGTCAATCAAGCCCACGGAATCCCCCGTTAAATCTCCTGCGAGTGACGACGCTAAATCCCCTGTGTCAAGAACAGAGGACAGAGGAAGACTCAACGACAAAGACGATGAAGGCGAACGCGCAAACGAACACGATGAAGGCGGCGGCGGTGGTGGTGGGCATGGTGATTTTGAGGATGAGGGTGGAGAAGAGGTCGACATGGAGGACCACCGAGGTCCACGCAACGGCCAAGAGGTCAAGCAGCAGTACCTTCGATCCAAACATGATGATAGTGATGATGATGATGATGATGAGGTTGATGTGGGATATGAGGTCGGTGGTGATGGTGGTGGAGGAAGAAGGAGAAAGAGAAGAGGTGCCCATAGTGTGAAGAACCAGTTGAAGATGGCAGACAGCAAAACGTCAAGTCGCGAGGAGGAAGTGGAAGTGGAAGAACAAGAAGACGAAAAGGAAGATCTCCGAGAATCGTCTTCGTTTTCTCCTTCGTCGTTGCCTCTGGTCAGTAGAAGTGGTGGTGGTGGTGGTGGTGGTAATCGTGGTCGAGCAAGCCAGAGGGAAATCAATGAAGATGAAAAGGATGAAGACGGAAAAAGTCAGACTGTCAAAAAAGAGAGGAAGCCAAGAGAAGGGACTAGACACGAACGGCAACCCAAGGCACACGAGGAAGAACAAGACCAAAAAGAAGACAGACCGAGGAACCGGAGAGAAAAAGAAGAAGATGAAGTAGGATTGGAAGTAAAGAACTTGCCATCAGACAGAATGGACGATAAAGATGAAATGGTCACTCACAATCCGAGAGTGACAGGCTTTGCCATCACCACGGCCAGTTCTCCCCCTTCTTCGGACTCGCACTGGGCAAAGCCACCGGCTGGCTCCAAATCATCTTCATCACCCCGTCAAAGATCAAGGAAACGCCACCACAACCAAGATGACGATGACGACGACGATGATGATGATGACGATCGGGATGACGCCAAAGACACATCACCTGACAGGCCCAAAGATGAAGATCATGATCGAGGCCACGCCGAGTCAAGTCCGAAGAGACAATCCACTGCAGTGCCCACCAAGAAAAAGAGCCACCCTCTGGCCGCGCTTCAGCTTCTATGCGACAAGACCGAAAAAACACCCAAGACCCCCGTGACGAGTTCGTGCATGTATGGCACGCCCACGGATCCGGGTGCCATCTTGGCCTTCTCCTGGGCCTGCAATCAGGCCGTGGTCAACGACTCACTGTTAAAATGTCCATTTTGCGACACGCCATTCATATCAAAAGGTGCCTATCGTCACCATCTGAGCAAGATGCACTTTGTCAAAGATGGATCCTCGCCGGATCCCCGCCTCCTCATGTCTCGATCCGCCCTGAACACTGGGAGTAATGGAGGTGGGACCGGGGGCGGAGGAGGTGGAAATGGCAATGGTGGCAACCATTCAAGTGGTGGCCATCAATCCGGCCATCATGGCCATCGCGGAAGTCCTGGAGGCTCTGGCCAACCAGGTGGAGGCAACGGAGAGGGCAATGGTGGTGGTGGTGGTGGTGATGGGGGAGACAACTCTCAGATGAAAGAAGAAAATGCTCAGTCCAAATTCCAGAAATACTCTCAGCTTGCCAAACAATTATCTTGCTCCACTCAACCTTGAACGACCGAAAGTCTTCCCTCTTTCAAAATGGACGTATCAAAGTGTCCACTAGGTGTGGTTGTTCCCGATGAAAGTGTTTTCATTTTCCCCCAGGAATGAACTCATCAACCCCTAAATCCAACGATAGTTTCTTTTCCGTCTGCGGCGTGAATACGGACGGATACACAATGAGTATGATGCCAACAGAACGACGAATCTCTTCCTTTTCGTGTTATCATAATTGACAAAGCTAGTGTTTTACCGCAGTATTACCCTCTCGTTGCCGCCACACCCACATTCTGCCCCATAGCTCCTTGGTTTCGATTTTGTTAGTTGCCCTTTGATCCATCATCACCTTGATCCTGCTTTCCAACAACTCTCGAAGAAACCAAAACGTTGATGTTGTTCATGTAATAAAACTAGTTCGTAATTGCCACACCAACATACTCGACTTGCTGAAGAAGCAATATTAAACTCATTCATACATCCAACATCATCGTGGTTACACCGTCTACGATTACAATGGTTATTATTACTATTACTATTATTGCTACTACTCCAATTATTATCATTACCATGTATTACCATCATTAAATCTATAATCATAACGATCCCTCTCCTCTATCAGATGTTGCGTTGAATAATAAAACCGCTAAAACGCTCATTGGTTCAACTTCTTTCCATAGTGTACTTCATTCACAAGCAATTTGGATTGCTATTTTTGAGGAAATAGTCTTGACTGTGAATTGGGAAGGCCAGTGAGTGAAGGTAGGAATGGATTTGGATTTGGCTTGACCTTTGATTGACACGACGAAGCTAAAGAAACGCGAGCCGATATCTGAAACCCTTAAATACCTGATTTGGTGCAATTTCCGATATTTCGGAACCATCAGCTTAGTGATGGAGTGACACGCCGCGGGCTCTTTTTTCCCTTTCTGGATTCATTCCTCTTCAGTGTTCGTACATTGGAACAACGACAACCAACACCAAACCCCACCATTCAAGCTCCTGACTTGAGTCCATCGTGTCTATTGGCATATAAAATATCTTGTTCCCCTTCGCCCTTTTTTCGCTCTTGTTGACGTTCTTGGCGATGATGGCATTCCTTGAAATGCCGTGACATTTTACATTAACTCAGCTGTCATTGTCATTGACTCTGTGTCCTCGTGACTGGAAACTCCCTGATTGACCAACTTCTAAATTTTGGAAGGCCAGCCTGTGGAACACCAATGACAGTAGTGTGGTGGCCTCCTGCCTTCAGTGATCCAACGTCACGATTCCAATGGACCACAAACAGACGAAGAAAGGTCGATTCTGAAAGTCCGTCCGCTCGTTGGTTCTCCGTTCGTTAGACCGGAGAGGTTGATGATTTCTGTTGAGAAGAAACTTCTTGATTGTCATTTGTTTGGCAGGCATTGATGTCATCTCTTGGTTGTTGTGTCTTCTTTTTCTTCTCATACCCCTGTTCGTTCCAGTGTGTTCGTCTGTTCAAGCGGTCCCCGAGTCCCCAAGACTGGAACTGGGATCCATTGGGTAGATGGGTGTGTACACTTGGGTCCAATACTACCTACATTTATAGAGAGGAGTCCTTTTTGGCTGGAGCTGACATTATATACAAAGTACAGCAACAACAACAACAACAACAACAACAACAACAACAACAACAACAACAACAACCATCTCGAGTTGGTTGGTTGGCGACTGGAACAAGTCATCTTTGACAGGGGGAAGCTGGATAGAGAGAAAAAGAGAAAGAAAAGGTGAGCTCTGCAACATCAGTTCTGGACAAGTCCTTGACAGTTGTTTCGATTTGATGCAACCAAATCCTCAAAGCCCCTTCTGGCTTTTTGGTGTGTGCAAAACATTGATTTCTTCCCCCCATTATGTACCACACTCGTCTGCCTCTTGATCAGAGATCATGGAACTACGGACAACAATTGGGGACATGGCTTCAAATGGGATTTGAAAGTTCACCCTTTGAACGATCTTACCTGGTGACAGGATGCCAACTCATGACACATAGAGGAGTGGTCCACCATTGCCGTTGGTGGCATTGGAGATTGTCCCCAGATCTGTCATCCGAATTCGCTCAAAAGCTCGGAGATGTCTCCGTTGAAGGCGAGGATGACGATGATGATGATGACCATTTCCAATCATGTCAAGTTCCAATGTTACCCACACACACACACTCACTCATAGACTCGAGAAGGAACACATATAGACCCTGTCGAGGAATGTCAGTCGTTGCCAGTCATCAAATCGGACACAAGAAAGCCAGCCAATACGTGTGGGAACAAGCTGTGTTCCCGTGTTCACACTCCTACCAACACCCTACCGTACTGTATATTGGACTTGGATCTGTCAAGGATGATGACAGATGAAATTTCCGACGGCGACACATCCATCCCACGACGAATGAGTAAATGTAGTTAAGACCGGATCTGAAGACAGAAAACTCTTGGAGAAAAAAATCGAATGGCCTTTGTCTAATCCATCGGTGGTGAACAGAGCAAAGGCCGATTTCTTCTTTTTTGTGCCTTCGTCTTCGTCGGGCTCGTTTGACTGTGCTGTCTCTCGGTCTTCTTTCAAGTTGGTCCAATTTTGTGGGAACAAGGCCAATCAATTTGTTCCTTGAGAATCAAAGTTAGTTTGAGCGAGAACAAGAGCTTTCAATTGCAGATTCCTCTCGTTCGTTCCCGTGTCCCCTGTTCCCTTGAAATGAGGGAAGCTAAAGGAGAGAACACAAGAGAGAAAGTGAGAGAGAAAGAGAGAAAGAAAGAGCCACTAACACCACCTGTGGTTCTCCGACCACCCTTATTGAGAGAACACAGAGAGAAGTCACTATTCCAGAGGGTCAAGCCCGAGTCAAAATCTTCGTCGAGGGATCAACGTGGGCGAAAAAAGGACCGCCAATTTACTGCCAAGAGGCCCTTGGCATTTAGCAATAGATGGAAGAACCTTGTTTGAGTTGACATGTGTGAGAATTTTTGGTCAGTCGACTAAGTTTGGGTTGGTCGTGTACGAGAATTTTCCCGATGTACAACCAGAAATGAATGGTATTGACGTTGGTGGTTTGCGTTTTCTTCTCGTGTTCGTTCGTCGATTCTTGTTTGAGTTCTTGGGCACTTTCTTCTCCACCTTTCTCTTCATTTAGCCTTTGAAGTCAAGTGACAAAAACAACAAAGACTCTGTTTGATGATGCCCAGTTTGGCGTGGGTTTCCGAGTCTCACACCCCAAGCAAGATCCCTCCTCTTGTTCCATCACTGAACTGGTCGGTCGAAAAGTAGCAGAAGAGGGAAAAAAACCGGCCAAGTGACTCAACATCCTCGGGAAGAAAAAAAAGTTGGATAACAAATCTCGGAAATTTCCTTCATCCTCTCTCTCTCTCTCTCTCTTTCTCTCCTTTCTTGGTGGAAACAAGTGACTTGTAACACTGGAACAGAGTATTGGTGGTCATTGACAGATTTGGAATTCTGTCTCTTTTGTGCGCAGATCCAGAGGTTTGGGAACGAAACGACAACGAGATGAAGTTGAACGGGTTCCGTTTCAGAGAGGATCATTGAAGGAGAAGAAAAATTAAGTCCCTTTGTTGCATCCCCTCTAAAATGGAGGCAGCAAACGCTTCTTCGTTTTCCTCTTTGGCGACTACTTTTTTTATGTCAGCATCCTCTTGACCTGAGCGAACGTGATGAGAATTAATCTCGATGACCATCTCCGCCAATGAAGCCTCCACCACTACTATTACTGCTATATAGGTACTCTCTTAAGGCAAAAGGGATGACATCATCAACAGCAACAACAACAACAACAACAACAGCAGCAGCAACCATAAGAGGACGAGATCATGGAGCTCGAGTTTTGGGTCAGAAAGCGCCTCATTTCATGGCACAACGACCAAAGACCAACGACCCCGCTACTTCCAGGCGTAAAAAAGTAGAGGAAAGAAGAGAAGGGCCATGAAGGAAGTGATCCCGGTTCCACAGCAAGCTAGGCAACAATGACAAGGTAATTCTATGTCATGATGAGATCGGATCCTCATGACCATGACAGGGGCTCACTGAGGAGAGAAAACCTGATAATCGGAAAGGTTCGCTGCTCTTTTTCGCTGATCAAAAGATTGGTTGGTGGAAGCTCAAACGCGAAGAGAGCATTCTCCTCACGTGGCTTTTGAGAGAAAGAAGAGAAAAAAAAACGAAGTGAACGAACGAAAGAAAGAAAGAGATTCGCTCCATCCAGTCATGAGTGTGCATCTTTGGTGCAACTACACATATTGATAGCTCCTTTAGCAGGCTGAATGGATTGGGATTCGACGATTAGTTGAGCGATTTGCATCCGTCAAGCCTTAATTGGATGGCAGCCACCCAAGGTTTGTGTCTTTTGACTTGTGACTCGGACAGGAATGAATGCTTTTCTTCCGCTCATTCGCTCGTTCACCGAAATCAGTTCACGTTGGATAATTTATGTCCTTTTTTGAGGCTCATACATTTCTTAATGGGACAAAGGATGAAGATCAAGCCAAGACGTCTTTGTTCACGGATACATTTCCCCCAAAATGCAAGTCTATCTCTGGCATCTTTGAGGCTGTTTTGAGAGAGCGTGACACCTGAGTTTTAAAGACAGTTTGTAGACGAAAAGTTGTACGGGAAACGTGATTCCGTTTGCTTCGAGGCTGAAGTGATTGGGAAGCAGTTTCGTAACAAAACAAAGGTTTGGTCTAAAATTCTAAAGAAAAAAGAAAATGAGTCTCACTAACGGGTTTGGATAAGATGCGATTGGTTCTTGAAAACAACATGCAAAACAATTCCGAACTCCAAACCCGGAAGACTCAATAAAATCGTCGAGCTTTGTGAGACAACTTTCAAGATTACGTACCGTAGGACGACAAGAAGTGTAAATTATGTGTCTGGACAAGCATAATCTAATGACGTAAACCAAACTTCTAAACATTCGAATGCCTTTGGATGACTTGTACATACGTGTCAGCAAAATATAAAGAACAAGATCGTCTCATCAACCTTGTCAGTCAATCTTGTGCCCATGTCCATCTCCGAGGAATAACTTGGTTCTCTAATCAAGTCGAAATTGAAGAGCAACAAATGACATGAAGAATGCCTCGAGGTCCAAATTATTCTTTCGTATTGCAAATATTTTGAATCTCGAATCATATCGTAATCATATCGTCTTCCGAGTCCTCTTTTGCTATTTGGCTTTCTATCCATTTTTTAGCCTTTGAAGGCTTATCTTGGTTACGTGTTAAATGTACGTACTCGATGTACATAAAAATCTACATGGCTTCAGTTAAAAAAAGACATGCATCTTTCATTCATGGCAATGTACCACACACATCTCTGTTTATCGTAATCTGCATGTACGGGTATTCGAAAGGTATTGTCCATACGTACTACGTACGTTCATAGCAAACTGTTTGCGGAATAATGGCTCGACGTCGTCCGTCTTTCCGTTTAACCTCGAAAGAATGAGGATCATAACTTTCGAGACGAACGACGAACAAAGCACAGAAACATCCTTCGAACATTCACATAAATTTTCCACCCAAAAAGCAGCTTCTCGCGATCCACTCCTCACTCTTCAACGAGGAGCTCGTCGTACATCTCCCGGTATACCTAGTACTACTCCAACTCTACGTTCGTAGTCAGCATCACTTGCTTGCTTGGTTCAATGTTCATTGCTCTTTTTTCGCATCATCCCTGACTTGGTTTTCCTGTAGCAATGGGGGAAAAAGAACGTTCGCATCTGGCCCATAAATAAGCGTCGAACTCATATGGGCTTTTTGTTGTTGTTCTATCGCGGTACATTCGCACCTTCACGTGACCTACGACAGAATTGTGGGACCTTCTAGTTTGTATCATCCACGTATTGGGTGCCTTACGTCGACGCACATAAACAGTCAAAAGTGATGCTCGGCGAGTTCGAGCAAGACGGGAAAACCCATCGTAAAACGGATGAAACAGGCGGACGAAACTCATCTAATACCGTTTAGCCCGGCACAAATTAGAATAAATTGGCCATTTTTTGGTGGTCTTCAAATGAGGCTTTGGCATATTTCTGCGCTCTTGACTCGATGGAAGAGCGGGAATAGATCACGAAAATGGATTATGATTTTGTGTTCATGGTTCCCCTGGACGTTCGTGAGCGCCTCTTTTTCGATGGATGATGAAAAAAAATTGTCTCTCCGTCCATAATCTGGAAGAACTTCATCCGGAACAGAACTCATTTGTACCTGCCAATACACATCCGATGACAATAAGCGACATGATTTGTCCCTCGTTTCCTTGCTCATTGTTAATTCCAAAGCCCAATCGAATCCCAAATGTTCGTGCCAATGGCTTGGATATCCTCCACTGGCACATTGAGTCTGGGTGTTCATTTTTTTTTCTTCTGCTCCTTCCTTCTAATCGAGACTGAGTATGTTATCGGGGATGGAGGATTTGAGACTTGAGTCGGTCCAATTTCAGTGCAATGAGTTGTTGTGATCCATCTTTGAACGGGACTGTGCAGGCCATTGGCCACACAAAGAGTGGTTGTCATTTCAAACGACAGACATCAATTTCGAGGGTGAATTTCAGACATGATGTTTCATATTGTATAAGCAGTCCATTCATTCATTCATTCATTCAGCCTTTCATTTATGGCTCCTGAGATGTTCTCGTACCTCAACCAATTGAAGGTAGTGAATGCTCGGAGCCGTCACGTGAAAAAATACGTCACCCTCTTTGACGGGCATTAATCAACGGCATCAACTCAATGGTCCGTCCGACTCGATGCATTTTGGTACCAGTTTCAGATGTTGTTGGTGCCATGATGACGACGACGATGATGATGATGATGATCCAACCAAGTTAGTGGCAATATGGATGGCGTTTTCACTTTGGAATGAGCCACACCTCCATCTCGAGCGGTAAATCACACTTGGGGAGGGAAACACGATCAATAAGCGTGAATTCTACGTTCGTTCCTACGTACGGAGGTGGCACTTCACTTCAGATGACAATGTGGATGGCCAGAATTTGCAATTTCATTGAGCATCATCACCGGGAGATGGCCGTCACACCACCTCTGTTTCATGCCAAGTTATGATTGGAAATTTGCGACCATTTGTCAGGTGTCTACGTTTGTCTTTTTATTCGCAATGGTGATGGCATGGCGAATTTGTGCGCCAGGATCATCATCATCATCATCATCACCATTGCAAATTTTGTGCTCATTACACGTGAACGACGATCTGACTGATGACGTACTTCAGAACAATGTTCGTTCGTTCGTTCGTTCGTTCATTCACTCGCTCTGTCCGTTCAACAACATACGAAGAAGCCCTTTGTACGTATTGTATTGTTTCCAAGACGCGACAATTGAAAACGGTTTCCCGAGAGAATCATCCGGTTTCCCGTGGCGATCGCGGAAAAAAACGCAGCAACCAGCTTTTTGCATATCCAGCCGTGAACTAGCAAAATCGTACATGGCCCGATTCGGGATTCGAAATCTCCCTGTAATGTAAGAATGGATTGGATATTGGTGGGCCCTCCTCAACATTGTCACTACTTAGTATGAGAGTTATGGAAGGAGACGGAATATACTACATAGTCGACCTTTTTGGGATGATCACCATCTCCACCAACCGCAAAGCATGGGCTAAGTAGGCTAAGTTATTGCGTCCAACTGTCTCAGAGAATCTTCTATCTCCAACAATGGCAAATTGCCCGTGGCTGATCCCCAGACAGACTGCAGTTGTTCTCCATGTTGTTGTTGGTGTTGTTATTATTGCAGCAGGAGCATAAAAAGTCGCTGTGGCCGCCGTCAACGGGGAGGCCGAGACCGAACTCCGGAGTGTGGATGTGGATATTCGAAAGAGTCCAAGGGTGACAGAGACAAATCAAAAACTTACGAGATCATCATCTCACACGCTGAGACTTTGAGCTATGAAGCAATGAACTGACTAGTGACTACTACAACTAGTAAAACTTCTAGTAATAGCAGAAGTAATAGCTGTGCGACGTCCTCGACGATCGCCAGTTCTATCCATGTTCGTTATTATTGCTCCACCAGAAACAGACAGACACGCGGAGACAAGAGATCTGCTGCAACGTACGCAAGTAGTCAGCCAGGCCAGGAGTGAGTAGTTAGTGCATGGATCTCTCTCCCAGGGAGCCAAGGAATTGAGTCTTTATTAGACATTTTGACAGATAAAAATCATCTCCACTCAATCTCGGAGTGCTTTTCACGGAAAAAAACACAGAGAGGAGGTGCTGGTGCTGGTGGCGGTACTAATATCGGCGGCAGCTGCAACAATACACTACATACGCCTGAGACGGAATGAGCCCGGTTGTACTAAACACCAAGAGTGAAAGAAGAAGCAGCAGCAGAAGCAGCTTCGGCATGGAACTAGTAGTCCATTACTTCATATACTGTATGTCTATGACTAGCTTTCAAAGACTTCACACTCGGACACCTTGTGATAGGATAGGCACTCCGGAAGCCATAGACTGCCCATTGGATCCTTGACCATCCATTTTGATACGGAGGTCTTACTCATTGAACGAACTCTTTGAGCCGAGAAGTAATTGACATTGTTTCGAAATTGTCCAGATTGACGGACGCTGAATCACCAGTTTCTCGTATTGCTTCACGTCTAACAAGGAGTTGGTCCAAGTACGATAATCATTCATATTGAAACCTACGAGTTTGAGTGCCCAACCTGACTTGAGGTCCCGGGTTAAGAAAATGAATTCATCTTTCAAGCTCTGGCTTGATGAAGTTTTCTGAACATAGAAATTACCGGTAATAAAGCAATTGAAGAGTGGGACGTCTAACTGGGCGCTTCCCTTCACCAATTTATCTCCCAGGTTAGATTGACTGGCATAGGAAGCTGGGACTCGAGCCCATTTGTCCCAGAAAAGAGAGTTCCATCACGGTTGGAATTGTACTCGAATCTAGCCTTAAGGAGTGATCATTGGTTGACAGAGGGGTTGTCTCTTGATCAAAAGAGTTATGATGACGGATTTGGTAAATAATTCAAACATCATTGATGAAGACAACCCCGCGCGCAGCAGCCAAATGTGGTGGCTGGGTAGATTTGAAATTGCCCAACATCCATCTCTACTTGAACGTCCAAATAGAATCCCCAAAACGAACATGTTCCCAACCTTTTTATTAACACGAATTTGAGTGTGAGGCTATTCAAAAAAGACTATTCAAAACCATGAATGTCGATTCTAAGAATGATTGAAACTCGTTTGGCCTCGGATTTTTTCTCTCTTCCAGTTCTTGCTTGCCTCGGCCGACCTTTGCTCAAATTGTAGGTAAGTACTGTACAATATGCAGCAGTCGCTTTACATGTGCAAGAACGTATCCTAGGTACGTGTACGTTCAATATGTGGTCCATGAGTTTCAGCTCCAAAGTCTATGTACCTGACTGACTGAATGACGGACGGAGCTGAGCTCGTCGTTCTTGATGGACAACCAGGATTATCGATGGGTGTCAAAGGGAAATAAGATGAATCTATTTCTGTGACATATCGTCATTGGCCTGGGAGTTCTGATGGTCTGTTCAGTTTGTACTCCGCCTCCTGCTGCCTGCCTTCAAGTGTACTGACGGACGTAGAGCTACATACACTGGGGCACATAACCGACCGATCTACCGATCTACCCACATACACACACACATTGCGTCCGTACTACATACATACGTTCACTCACTCACTCGGGGCCTTTTTCTCGAACTGACTGACAACCACAGACATGGACATTGTGAAGATGAGCTACGACCTCAATCGAGCCAAAATAAAATGACGCATCCAGGCCGTATTATGTCGATCAACGTAGGATCTATTTTCATACTTCTTGTTAAAACAGTTAGTATTATCGCAAACTACCGTTTTATGATAGACACGTTCGCCAAAAGGTTGACCGCATTAAGCTTGTTTGATGTCGAATCAATGACTAAAGCCAAGAAAGTCAGACTGGCCATCTAGGTTCTCCATTTAGACCTCTATATATGCTATCGATATCTTGTTGAACATGGTATTGAAACAATCACATACTTGCTCACACCCTTCTCAATGGATGGACAACAGTTATCCGGACTCCTCCAACAAAGGTCATGGACACGCCAAGGATTAGAATCCCTTTGTCCCTGACCAATCAGCCCATACTTGAATCCTTCGTGGCTAATTCTAGTGTCTTATTCAAGTGTGCCCGTGGCGGGGTTCGGTTCGATTCAACCATCCATCCAACCAACCAACGAACCAACGTCCCTCGGTTTTGGTCGAGAGCTGCTGCTGCTGCAAGCTCATTCATCTTATCGAGGTTTTTGACGTGACATTGATGGATAGAAAGTCGTCATCTCTTTACCTTCTTTTTATTGCTGTTTCTCTCTATCCATTCGACCTAACATGAACCAAGTGAAGAGATTGTGAGGAATAAATGTCCGCAAGGAAGAATATTCAAAGGACGTGGCAGCTCGCAGGTTTTACCTCAAAGGTTTCAAGATATTTCCATGTCAATTGGGATTCTGAACGAACGAACGAATGAGGGATGATGATTTACGAATGCTGGTTGGAAAAACTTTTAGTTGGACGTGGTGATCTAACCACGGATTTGGCCGGGCTCTTCTCAATGTGGTCGTCGACCGCAAAACCATGGACTCATCAACGGGTTGTGGCGGTAAATAAATATAAAGACACATTGACGTTCATTAGCTAGGGTAAACAGAGAGAGGTTTTTTTATAAAAAGAAGGGAATCAAACTAGCTTTTAATAGTCTATTCCTAATCTAGTCTTTCTATGTATTCCCTTAGATTATGTGGTTGTTGTTGTTGTAATGGTTGTATTAGTAGTACGTAGCTGTAAGTCAGTCAGTCAGTCGGAGAGTTTCTTTTCGGTAAAGAAGAAAAAATAGCCCCCGAGGAGAACTCATAAATTCTCATAAAAACTTCTCAAGCACGCTCCTCCTCATTTTTTTCCTTCGGTTTCGCTGTCGTCGTTGAGTTTCTCTTCACAGAAATCTGGCTCCAAAATACGAGAGTTACTTGCCAATTTCGGTGGGCTAATATTGATCATTTATAAATCGAAATCCTTTTTTGGCTAATAGCGACTGACTGAGGGAAAGAATGAGAAATTTGCCCTCGATTAATATTTCCTTGGACTTTTCCGTCAAAACTATCCAAATCAAGGACAAAAAGTGTTCCAAAATGGTTGGGCCATTTTGAGAATGCAGAAGATGCAGAGCAATAAGTGAGTAAACGATTGAGTGCAGCTACAATGTTTGTACACTCAGTTGTCTCCCAAAGAATCGCCAGACTAGAAGTATTTTTCATGTTGTACACTTTCAGAGGCAGCTGACTTTCATGTGAATGATGGTCCACCTCGGTTTTTGACAGCTTTTATCGCCTTTTGCCATGATTTGTGGAGGCAACGTTGTTGCCGCTTTCATGTTGTTGTTGTTGTTGTTGTTGTTGTCATTGTTGTGGAAGCTAACTTCTACTTCTACTGCACTACACATAACAGTCATTCCAAAGTCCATGGAAAGCTATGCACCCCAACATGGATCCTGTTTCCAATGCCAACAATTTTGACGAGATGCCTTCCAAGATCAAAGCCAAAGAAAGGCAAAGAGCTGAGGAACATTTGACGGATAGGCAGCATTGCGTGTACGTATTGACGTCGAAAGCTTCATGCAAAGAAGCCATGCCAAATAGTCTTGAGGTTGGTTAAGTAAATATGGAATGGAATGAACAATTTAGACATTGTCTCTCATATCATTAGAAGCAATCTATCCATTAAACGAGCAAATATTCCGTCGACTCACAAATACCAATGGCATTTTGAGTAATGAATGTCACCCTAATGGTTGTTGATCTGCGGGATCTGCGCACATCCATCCATGTACACGTTCATAGTGCATACGCACGTACGTACGTACGTTCACCATAACGTAATGCTACTCGTTGGATAGGACTGCCTCGTTGTGCCCAAATGTCCGCCATTTGGGTACATCTTCGATTGAGCGTGCATTCATCCACCCTGGGGCCAATGAACGCGGTCATCATTGAAATAATAACAATGATAATAACAACAACAACAACAACAACAGCATGATGCATGCTTTCATTAGCGTTGTCTGACCCAAGCGGAAAGAAATCAAAGGCGCTTAGCGAAGCCTAGGTTGCCTCAGTTTTGATGAGTCCACGAGGCCCAGATGAGAACGGATGAATGAGAATGTTGGTTGGCAATGGGCCGCCTCCGAAATCGATCTGGGATTTTCTTCTTTTTCTTCCGTTAATGACATCCATAGACGACGACGACCAAATAGACCAGGATAGATTGATTTCCATCAAAGAAATCTTGCTGCCAGTCAGTTCCCCATTTACATACATACTCGAGGATACTGCGGCCATTCACTTATCATGTGCCACCACTGCTACTACGTATACTATTACTACTATTACTGGGTGGCATGTAGTCAAGCAACCAAGCAGACGCGTGCTGGTTCAAAACCCGAGGAGGGGGCTACGATGCCATGTAGCTGGAGATGGCTGATGATGGACACAGACTAATGATGTTCATTAAGACCAAACATTTCCATTGTACCATGATGTCATATGCGGGTCCAGGATCATCAACATCAGCACAAACTATCATACAACTACTGCGGTATTGCCAATAGAGTTTGGCAGTATTTGAAAGTTCGTTAGCATATAAGACACTCAAGAAATCCGGAACTTCCAGGAAATGACGGCTCTTTCAATGATATTTGAAGTCCACACAAAATAGATCAAGGCTCTTAAGAGACTTTTGGCCACCCTGATCGTTCGGGAGTTCCCTCTTTTTTGCTTCATTCATCACAAATTGGACCGTCCATCATAGTCATCAATGTGAAAGTGGACCCCGTTTGAATGTGTGTTTTGTACGTGTACTATGTCTATGGGAGAGAGAGCATTGAAGGTACGGACTAGGACGACATCAAGAGCAGAGAGTTGAGGATCAATGGCAGGACATCACGTCCCATTCACAACCAAACGAGGCATTTATCCACGTCGACGGTCCTCGGCGTTCAATACTGATGAACGGTGAGACATACGAGGGATCTAGTAGTAAATTGAAGTGCACACTACTGCGATTCTTTTTTATTCTAGGGACCCACATTAGATAGGGTCAATTATGCAAGCCTACACGGGTGAAATGAACAACAATGAGGATGGACCGCCAAAATATCGCATTTTTGGCGATCCCTTCAAAACCTCCAAAGGGCGAACGAACCTTCTCTCATTTCCAACAACTCCAAAGATTTAAAGACGGTTAGCCTGAAGTCGAATTGAAGGGGGCTTTCAGACCATTCCGGATTTGGTTCGAGCATATTACGAGTGGGATGGCTTTCACATGGGGAATGAGAGGATGAGAGGCCGTTTGGGTCTAAGTTATGAGTACGGTCCTTGAGCGTGCCAATTTTCAAGCACATCGGATTCCACTTCATTCCTTGGGCGGCTTCTTACAATCCCCTCACAATCGTTCGTTCGTTCGTTCCTCTTTGAATGTTGTATTGGCACAGCCAAGAAAAGATCCGTGACAAAGGCTGTCCCGATTATGGAACTCGTTGACGTTGGTCGACCCTCTTCAAAAGAAACTATCATTTACGGGTCCCTTCCAAAAAGGTGATAAACTTTGGAGAGTCAAATGGTTGGAAATTTACTTTTAAAATAATCTTTTTGTTCGCTGATGCGCTCACTTTGTATTGTAGTTTTGAAATAAACGTGGCGTCTAAAAATACTGGGCCGCGTGTGATTATGTGATCCTGACAAGCTTCGCCGCAAAGACAGGACACACGTTCTGCTAAGTAAAATTAAACTATGTTGGCTATTTCCTTGACCTTAAACTATCTGTTTACCCGGTGCAGTTGATTGAGAGGTCTGCTGGGGAAGGAAATATGTTCAAGATGGACGAATGGGTCCATGGGCCGTCGCAAAGAAAGGGTTTCTGAACTTGATGGCTACCATCCCGAGTCAACGTAAATGTCAAAGTGAGAACGAGTGACTGTCCTTTCCTCTTGATGCTTCGCTAGTGGTGGTCCATGGATGGTTGGTGTGTTCTTGTGTGGATGCTCTCGTGTCTCCTCGAATCGCGATCCTTTTCTATGACCAAACCGAAGAAGGACGGCCAAAAGGAGGCGGGGAAGACTCCTCCTTTGCAATGAGAGCCCATATCAATGGCTGACAGTGACATCTATGAGCTTGTCATAAATTTCACAGATGTAGATTTCTTGGCAGACGCCGTCGTCAACGCATTTCAAGAGAATGAGAAAGAAAGAAAGAAAGAGAGAGAGAGAGAGAATAGCTATTTCTTTTACCCGGGTTACATTCTACCAGGGCCTGAGTAAGAGGAGAGGAGGAGAGAAAGTTGGTTGAGGGTAACTCGGAACCACTTAGTCAACCAGATTCTCTTCCGATTGAGTTGTTGCCACCTCGGGAAGGTGGTGCAAGTGTCAGAGGTGGAGGTGTAGGAGCGGCCTGCTCCTCTTCCTCGCTCCACCGACGCCTCTGGCACTTACCCACCTGACCTAGGTGGCAACAGCTCAAGAGGCAAGAAATCTGGTTGACTTGGTGGTTTAGAGTTGCCCGAAATTAACTTGCTCTACGATTCAACTCTTTCTCAGGCCCGAGTAGAAAGAACCCACGTAAAAGACGCAGTTTTCCGTTCCGGTAAGTGAAACCCCCGTGTATTTCATGTTCTGACGAACCCATACTGAATAGTCATGTAGCCACTTTTAAGTAACAATCAGTGTGCTTATAGAACAGGCATTTGACATGGTATGTGAATGCCACTCTAGGTACAATACTGGTTAAACCAAGGATACCTTGGTTAAACTAGAGCACTTCAGGTTAACAATAGAAATCTAACGTAAGGCAAAAATATATACATGAACAGTATTTTTGCAATAAATTGATTTCTTATTTCTGCAATCTTGT
>JAAGOF010000070.1:116697-258900 GCA_010645155.1 Tigriopus japonicus | reverse complement strand
GCGAAAAGCCAAGAAGACCGACCGATCGACCGACCTTCTTCGCTTTGGCACCCATGGCTCAGTGAATGGATGGCGCCTCCTTCCTCCCTGCCTGGACTTGGCTACCCCAGCCATATAAAGATGACATTTCAATCAGAACACAAAACCCCGAGAAGTGCCCGAAATAGTATACGACAACAGCCATTCCGCCTCAATTGGCACCACTACCCTTCAACCCAAAGACCCAAAGGAAAACCACGACGACGTTGGAACCAAGGAGACTACTATCATCTCGCAGCCATAGACTAGCATGAATTTACGATCTGAATAAGTGGATTTTGCGGCTGAAACTCTGTGTCCCCTCCTCCCTCCCATCTAGTCAATCGTCCTCATGCCCCTGCCTTCGTCTTATTCCAACAAGACCCAAATGGCCGTTTGGCGATTCTAATTGATAACCGGCCTTGAACACGAATCATTGTATTTTCATCCCAAAAAACTATGACAAACTTTGCTGGCCAGAAAACAACGCAATCCGAGACGTGTCATAGTGGATGGCATGTTAGCTTACACAATATATTAGCGACTCTTTTTAGAATGTAACAGAATTAAGTCAGATTTTATGGCCCTTGCACAGTTACTCTGAGCCCAGTAAGTACGCTGCAAATGACCCTCAAGTGTTGATTCTGATGTTTTTCATACGTATTTTCTTTCATGATTGCTGACATGCAATCTTAAACTAACTTCTCAAGATTGCCTTTTTTATATTTCTAAAAATGTACCTACATGAAAGCAATTCTGGGATGTAAGTCTTGTCATGCAATGAACCTATTAGATGCATCTATTTTTTTTTCACGGATTTTTTTTACTACCGCTACAAGGAATGCAATTCCCTGTGAATTGAATGATTTCTCCCGCCAGGTTCAATCCGACCCCCAACAGGATTCGAACCTACGCCGTCTGGGGAAGCACTTACACTCGGCACTTTTAAGAACGCGCTAGTACGCGTGGCCTCCTTAGATTTCCTTAGATTGTAATTAATCTTAAATATTTTTGATTTCATTTTAGTTAGTATTGTTATTTTTTGCCACCACCATTTATTTATTTCTGTTTAAATGTCATCCCGATTTGAAATATCGATACGTGTCCTGCTCCCTGAAAATGGTGCGGTGTCAGTCGCATTCAGTCTCTGTTCTCATTCGTCATATCGGCTCAAATTGCTCCATTTAAGGGTCAAAAAGGCCGATGAATCTTAATGCCTGTCGATTGGTCAAGACCATTGGACATTTCGTCAGATAGCTATTCATCCAACCCTATCAGAAAGAAAGGCAACGAAACATTTTCCAAAGCGATTAGCGCCCACTCTGTGGGAACAAGGAACCAATTCATTTCCCAAAGGAGGCGAGTGAGAGCTCGTTACCAAAGTGAAATCTGAAAAACTTTTGTCATCTCCGTCCGAAGGCAGTCTCGAGTGAGTTGGTCTTGAGGCAATCGTGTTTGAGATCTGGCATGACCTCAGTGGATGCCAAAATGTCAAAAGTCAAATTAGTCTAAGCTGACTCGGAACTGTCGCAAAGTGCAAGGAGGATCGAGAAGGCCAGAAAACTACCCATCACTTGGAGAAAAATCCTTCCCGAACTTGGTGTGGCCTCCTCGTGCTTTTCTTCTTTGTTTGCGCCCCAGATGTCCTGAAATATTAATGACCCCCATTAACCGAGAGTCTCCAAGACAGAGGAGGCTTGAATTGCTTTCGGTTTTCGTCCTCTCACTCGAAATGATATTCAACTCGCTATGGATACCCTAGTGATGATGCCTTTCATCTGGATTGTCTTACAGAATGGAAAACGATTCTCGTCGGAGGAACTAAACTATGGGACCAGAGACCAACCCGAGATCTGAATGCAATACGGAAAAGACGCTCAAATTTCGAACTCGAGTATCGATAGAGGACACTACTACTCGAGTAATAAGGTAGATAGATTGAGAGAAAGAGAGAGAGTCAGAGAGACAACAAACATCACGTCAGCTAAGTTTTCGCATCAAAGGCAAAAATTGTCGCGGGGGTCTTTTTCACCACGACATGGAGACGAGCATTCACTTCACTCGGGTGGGAACCATTATTTATGGATTGCCTCCGAAACGAACAAAAGGAAAGCTCAGAAGTCAATTGAACCATCAAAAAAAGTCATCTTGGCGACTCGTGCACACTCGTCGGCTCTTTTGCTCTCACTCAATTCGGCTTGGAATCAGATCCGGTTCGAAATTAACATAATTGGCATCACTTCAGAAGTTTGAAAATATCGTTTCTGAGATCGCAACATGAAACTTCATGTCTTGGAACTAACTCGAGCGAACAACCTCTTGGGTGGTGGAACAGCTCTACCATGGGGCCCTAAAATATGCCTCACTGAACGGATCGATGCTACTTTGTTTGATTCCACATGGATCTGCATCATGAAATGAAATCATCATGTTGTTCTTCCCCGTTTTTTGCTCCAATTAAAAGTTCCAAGGTGATCCTCCTTTGAGCAGGCGAGAGGGAAATAATTTGGGGACCATGTAAGACAGGGCGATCAAAAGAAAAAGAAACGAAAGAGCTTGCTAGTTGTTGTATTTATTGCTTTGGGTAGTAATGTTGGGCGTCCAACAAAGCCGGAGAACTCGACGGTAGCCGTGTTGACAGAAAAAGTCGAACTTAAGTGCTCCATCCATTCTTCGAACTCTGTCGGTAGAGCTCCTTGTGACAACGGTGTAAAAGGCCAACAACTAGGAGAAAAAGAGAGAGAGAGAGAGAGAGAGAGAGGGGGCACAAAAGTCTTCTCTTTCTTCACACTTCAGAGCGTTGTTTTATTGACAAGAATTTATTGTCTATCTTTCACTCGGGGCTGAATGAGCGGACTACTTCGAGGTACTCTCTACTGCTATGTACTTCGGTAGGTGTGAGTGGCGACTTGCGTCCACAACAATGGCAATTGCTACAACTCCCATCCATCCATTCATTGAAGTTTTTCGAGTTGTCCCGATGGAAAAGTAGGAATGCGAAGATGGAGAGGCTGATCAAGGAGGGAGATTAAGGAGCATCAATTTGTTCGTGATCACATTATTAAGATACCCCTTCCCAACTTAACTTACACTCAGATACATCCTGGAAATTTCGAGCCTCGCCATTCAAAATCGGTTTGAAATGGGTCTTAACATAAAATTGGTCCCCAAATTATGTTATGAGTCTTATTTAGGCGTGATCTCCATTGACAAACTAACAAAGTAATCCGGTGATGAACTGATTAAACCTGATTGCCATGAAAAAAGACATCGATCGGAAAACTGGCCAAAGCGTGGAATTTGCTCATTTGACCCCATCATGGATCGAGGAATTCTTTGAAACAAGTCCGTCTTTAATCGGAGAACTCGTGCCCAACGAAACCCTGACCCTTTCCCGGACAAATCAAAGAGAGGGTGGGTGATTCCAACTAGAAATGGTCCTCCAACTGCGACAACTCGAGACTGAGATGTCTTCATCTTCTTCCTCCTCTGTAATGGTTGCCATCCAAGTCTTGGAGGTGTTCTAAGTGCTTCAAAATGAATGCGTCAAATCCGCAGACGACACGAAGCCAACGTGAATGAACATGGGTGACCGTCATCCGGACCGACCGACAAACGGACAGCACTCAAAGTTGCGTTGCAGACGAAGATCGCAGCCGAGGTGAGTGAGCTCCTTGAACTGGCCACAACTGAGTGTGAGGGAGTTAGCGATGTCTCGTACAACAACTCTGGGGGTCTTAGTATTCGTCCTCGTCGGAAGATCGCTTCCATCTCGATGTCGGTCGTCCTCTTGCTTCTGTGGAGAGCCGCTGCCTGCCTGCCAGCCAGTCGTCGTCCTCCTCCACACACACACTCACTCACTCACTCATAAATCACAAAAGCCTCAAATTTATGTCTCCCATAAAGAACGCCTGAACGACGGAGAAGAATAGGTACGTTCAGAAAAGTCCAATCCTTTTCCCCGTCTCCCCAAGCACAAGACGGGAGAGAGCATTATTATCAAGAGTATCTGTCTCTCTTTCTCTCTTACTTTCCCTTATCGTCTCAAAGGGCTTAAAACCAGTGAGGATTCATTTTCAACCTCGGGGTGGCCTTTGTTCCATCGGTGACGATCCTCCACCCGATCCTATTTTGATCCTTGTCTCCTCATAATTAGGATCAAAAAGGGGCATGAACCGGTTCACCATTTATTTTGTTAAATGACCCTTTCAAATTCCGCCCAATAACTTTATCCATTGAGATGGTCTTCAATTGACTCAGAAGGACGGCGTTAACGGATTTTTGGGCCTGATAGCCATTAAATTTAACTGATGTGGAAGCTTCTGCCAAATAAAAACACCTTTTAGAAATTGAAAAATATTTCTAGGAATAAAGCCAGAGATGGATCTGCCCAAATAGTCCTCTTCAGTCCAACTGTCTGTCTACTCTCTGAATGAAATAGAAGGTTATGTAGGGGATGCAAAAAAACCTCCGACAGATCAAGGAGTGCCTTTGATGTGGTAACCAGCAATGAAGGGTGATAATTCACACTCACTACTAACTATCCAGCTGAGACTCGCACAACTTCTGCTTTTGAATCTGTGTGGATCTGAGTTATATATGATCCATGACGGATGCCTTGCCAGAGAGGGTCACGCCGACATTGAGATGAGTTCGTAGAGATTACCCTCGAACTTGCAACCTGATTTCCAAGTTGTGCTTATGGGCGCCTAGAATTGCTCTATTTCACTCAGTCAGTCCAATGCTCTGCGGCGCTATCACTCGACCAAAGATCGGATTGGAACCGGAGCATGCCCAAATATGGTGCACGTTTGGCCATCAATTTGATTGAACTCTGCTCGCCTTCAAAAACGGTGACAATAATTCTTTCACTCTCTCTCTCTCTCTGTCTCGGAGTCGTCATCATTGATCAGCCCAATGGGCTGGCTCTGCCCAATGAACGGCCCATCGGCCAACTTCCCCCTGTGGCATCTCTTCCCCTTCCTTCTCATCTCCTTTAGAAAGACTCGGTCCCAGATGATGTTTATTACCCAAGATAGAGAAGAGCATTCGCATCGGACAGACTAGGAAGCATCGACGCAAGCAAGAACTAACTGCCTGACTGACTGACTGACTGACTGACTGACTGCAGGCTGATTTCCTTAAAATGGGTCCATCTGTTCCAAGTGGTGGTCGCTATCTCTTGGAGGCATGAGATTTGAGCAATCTTGAACTGGTTGGTGACCTTTTTTTGAATTACTATTGATGGTTGCCTTCGGTTAGGGGCTGTACATCCTATTTGTCTCCTTTGAGCATCACATTTTGCTTGAGAGACCAAACTTTAACTTTGAAAGAAAAGAAGTTCATAACTCCAAACGTTTTAGTTTTCAATTCTGAGTGTCTGACATTTGTGTCAAAAATGTTGTAGATTAAATTTCATTCATTCTCTTGGAGAGTGAGCAGCCTCCATTCAACTTCTTCGTTCTTGTCAGTTGAAGCCTAATTGTGACATTTGGTCATGAACTTGAATTCTAACGGCGAGTTTGAATACTCCTTTTTAATTGACACTTGTCGGATTGTTGTTAGAAACCAGCAAGCAAGTCCGGATTGGACGTGGCTTTTGGACGAGGTCTGGTCCCAGACGAGCAGATTTTGATCGCATCCATTCGAGTTGTCCGAGAGAACGAACAAGACAAATCGGTGGCGTCAGGAGAGCAGCATCAGTTATTGTAGTTCTCCGGCTAAGGATGCCAAACTTGGTCAGCTCTCACCTCCTCATAATGAGCTCACAAGTCAGCCATGTATCTTTTTGAAGAAATGAAACGAATATCTTTCCATCGGTCGAAGCTCCGAGGGAGTCTTTCATTCTGTCATGGGGCTCCTTATTCTTCGTTTCATTTCCCGTTGCCGCACAGGGTGAGTGAAGGTAGAGGTGCAACGGATCATCCAAAGGGGTACACCACATAGAAATACACTGGATACATATCCAGCGACACTTGACCTCAGGCCAACAGTGGAATGGGGGTCTGAAAATGCAACTGGAGGCTAAAGAAGACTTGTATGGCGATCGAATATTGATAGGATATCCAAGTCTTAAGACTTTAAAGAACAGCCACTCTGGGATCAATTTGAGTGAGGCACCCTGGTTGGATGTGGACTCGGCATCAAACAAAATCGTGACACCCTCAGGATTTATGACTAGTCTCCCTTGGTTGAGAGCCAGCTAGCAATATATACGACTTGTATAGGAGAGCCAGCAACTACTACCACATCCACTACGAACGAAGAAAGACCGTACATAATACTACGTACGTTCGTACATACTGCACTCTACACTCACTAAGGGCACTGCCATGCCAGAATAAAAGAACTCTGGCCTATAAATCCTTCAACATTTAACTTGAACCCTTTAGATCCAGTCGCTCCCGTCTCAAGACAACTCGAGTCTCTCCAGTTCCTTGAATTCTCAATGTATGAATTGTTGAGTAAGATCATATGGATAAGGATGGTTCACAACCCCAAATGTTAACCCTCGTCTCATTTTTTCCAAAATATAAGAAGCATATGCGTTTTGACTGATTATAGTCATACTGAATCCTCAAAACACAGAAAGCGAAAGCGTTTGTTTGTTGATCCGTCACTTTATTGAAGTGAGCTCATCAACAACGAGACAGGGAAAATTTCCCCCTTCTCACTTCTCAATGTACATACATACACTAAGTAGACTTGCCAGACGTTTGGAATTTGGACCGGCTCGAGTCCTTCGTTCCCCGGGATGAATGGTGGCTTGGTTGGTTGGTTGGTAAGCTGGTTTCTTTCTAACTGTGACTGGTTCACTTCATTCACCTCGTGGAATTGGGCGACATCGTCTTTTAACGACCCATCTGAGGCTCGTTCGTCTCCGTTAAATTGTGAGTCTGTCAGCCATTTGCATGTGGAACAACGGAGACCACTACAGTAGGGTGCGGCCACACCACCATGCTACTACGAAAAGCACCACCAACTCTGGTTCTCGTACTCCTTTGAGCCATCAAAAGTGGAACTTCCACGGATCCACAGAAATGCTCAAGAGCCCTAGATCCATAATGAGTTTCCTTGCTTACTTGGGTTACTCGTTGTTGGTGAGGACACCTTGTTTGTGGGGTTCAAAGATCTGTGGACCTGGGATCTGGCTACGGTTCGCTGTGATCTCCCTGAAGTCTTAAGATGAATCATGAAGAGGGGAGGGAGAAGAGAAGGACGTACAGGGGGCTAATTAGATCTTAGTGTTATTAGGGATCCTGTTGATGTTATGTGAACCTTCCATCAACGGGAAACAGAAACGAATATGAAGACATACGAGCGAGCGAAAGAGAATGAAGTCGCAAGTACTAGCCAAATTGTTCCCAAAATTGGAACTCGAGGGGCAGAACGAAAAGTTTCCCTGATTCTTAGGGTAATTGTCTGACTTGTGATTAGCATTAAGGAACAAGTTACTGCTTATTGGAAAAGATGTTATGGGTAAGATATGCAAATTTTCATCCCTTCCCCGTCATCTTAGCGTTCAATGAAAAGTGGAACCACTTTTTCCACCCAAATTACCGCTCCATTATCAGATTGATCCAACGGACTGGCTCCCTCACGAAGGCTTCACCTCGATCAGTTATCTGTCCTTTCCTATAATACCTAGTGATGAACAGAAAGCGGTTCTAGTGAACACGGTTGCCCAAAAAGACGTTGGTTTTACCCAAAAATCTTCATTATTCTATTTTTTTATTGGATTTAGAATTTTTGCCTCTCAAACTCTATCTCTACAATGGTTGTATACTTCCGGGTGCAGAAGGTTGAACCTAATCTGAAACTATCGCCGAAATTACGACCGGAAGCTTTTTTGGTACATCACTAAAATACCTCAGGGCCAAAGAACATGAACGCGGCTTTCGAATCTTTTTGTCATCTTTTCGCAAAAAAACGGAAAGTTTCGATTACGTGGTGAAATTCAGTATTCATCATAAATCTACCCTATTTTTAGAAATCTTAAAATCTTGCAATCCATATTTGATCGCCTTGTTAATTTAATAGTAGTATGAAGCTGCGGTTTCAATGCTTTAAGTTAAACTTTCTAATTAAAAGTATTGGCTAATTTAAATTGTATCACAAAAGCTGATAATGGCACTTTGTCAACGAAAAGCGGCAAGGAAATACCAAAAATATTTCGTTTGAAGATGGCATATATTTAGCCCTTCTCGGTATGATTACTTTTATTAATCAAGGAAACAAAAGCATTTTCAAGGTATCCTTGATTCGAAGCTACAAGGTAACTATTTTTGAAGTACCTATGAGTATTTCGTAAATCTTTTAAAAACTCACCTCGGTGGCAGGAACTTAAGCCAAATAAACTTTTGTCTTTTTTTCGTCTTTTTACCTATACTTGTAGCAAAAAAAATATATTCGTCCAATCGGGCAATTATTTTGTTCGTCTTTTCCCGTAAATCGGGCAGATTTATTCTTCTTGTCCCGTTAATCAGGCAACTTTATTCGTCTTTTCGCGCCTTATTGGGCAATTTTATTCCTCTCCTCACCAGGGCCCAGGCAAGAAGCACGAAAATCATGGAGTGGGAGGCTAGCAATGAAAATTATTATTTCCAGCAGAAACAAACCATTTGCGTTCTTCTACAAATGAGACCGGGCTTGCATTGAGAAGAACATGTATTTCAAATTTCAGCCCAATCGAATGCCGGAGTGAAAAGTAATGCCTTCTCAAACTTATGTACTGAAGAGAGCATAGAATGAATGAACTCGCCCTTTTGTGGTAAAACGATTACCACAAAAGGGCGAGTTCATTCATTTTTGGTAGGATTTGCACTGAACTTTGAGTGACCATAACTTTTGTCTCCGACGTTCGATTAAGCTGAAAATTGAAATACGTATTCTTGTCAACATATGCAAGGTCTCATTTGCAGAAGAACGTAATTGAATTGTTCTTACTGGAAATCATGATTCTCATTGCTAGCCTCCCACTCCATGGTTCCAGTGCTTCTTGGCCCAGGCTACACGTTTCAAGTGAATGCGTTTTATTTCACTTTTTCCGATTTATTTGCTATTTGCATTTTTTCATTAGTTTGGTTGGTCTGCACTTTTTGGCGTTTTTATCGAAATTTGGTGCATTTTTTCTTTCATTTGCATTTTTGGCCTTTGGCAATGGAAATTTGGCGTTTTCCCCAAATTCTTAAAGAACGTTGATATTTTCTTGCCTTTCACATTTCTCACCCAGTTTAACAAAAATATAATGAACTATGATAAGAAAGATAAAATCTCAGTGCAAATCAAACCATTACCAATGCCCTGGCAATATGCATTCAAAAGCTAAGGCTCATACGCGATTTCATGTATAGGGTCAACTTTAGGCCTTGGAGTTCAATGCAATTAAACACCATCAATGTCCTTTAAAATGTAAATAAAAATGGCCTAGAATGCAAACGTAAATATCTGTAAAATGCTTTAGGGAGACATTTTGAATTTAATTTTGGTTTTAGGATCTGGATCGTTGATTCAAGACTTATGAGTAGGGGTGGAGATTTCTGGCAAATAAAACATGCCTTTTAGGTCCAAAAAATGGCAAATAAATGCGTCCAAAATGGCAAATAAAATTGCAAATAGACAAGAAAATTCATCAAAATATGGCAAAACTGGCCACGAAATTCGGAAAACAAGCATGACTATATTTCACCAACAATAAAGTGGAATGCAATTGTGTGAATATATATCGCTGAAACAAATATTTATTTTTTTCTTTTTTTCCCACAAGAGACAATATTTGCATTGATTTGCCCCAAAACCGACACATTTTGTATTTATTTGTTCAGAAATGGCAAATAAACTTTAAAAACTAGCAAATAAACATGTTTTTGGGCATAAAATCTTACTTGCCTAAAATCTGTGAAATTTGCACCCCTACTTATAGGGCTAAGCATTGCTTTTAACTTTTGGACAGGATATTAACTTAGTTTGATTCTTTTTCTGCCTGCCGATATGAATTAGCTTTTTACAGAGGTTCACGCTGGTAATTTGTGGTGTTGAATGAAACTTTTATATAAATCATCTTGTCCCTAAAACAACCTAGAAAATCAGGTTTTCTGCTCAATTTTCCCAAAAAGTCCCAAAATTCACAAAAGTTTTTTGTATCAAATCGCCAAGCCTAGTCATTTGTATTTAGTGCCTCATGCCCAACAAAGAAGTACGTAAAACTCAATAATGGTACACTATTATCGAAGAAACGCCAATCAAAGGAAGTATCTTTTTGGAAAACTTAGTGGTGAAATTGTTTGAATTGTTCAGAAACTATGATACTATAGTTTCCAGGGATGGCTCTCCTATTCAAAAAACGCACGCTCTATTCTGAAAAAAATCATCCTACCTTTGACTGCAGATTGTGACGGAAATGTTTCGATGGAAAGAACAAAGGGTTGGGCAAAGACCTCTTCTTTTCCTCTTATTTGAACAAAAAAAAAAAAGTCACTTTGACGTGTTTTTTCGACACTAATTAATGCTAAAGTCTGGGGGAAGTAAATTATGGACCCGCCTAGAGCACTATAATAACTGAGCACAGTCATAAAGTGCGCCATCTAGTGGATTTCATGCGGCAACAGCTCGCCGTTCCCATGATACACATATTTTTGAAGATTGCAACGGTCATTCATCAGTGTTATACAAACTAAAGTGCCCAAAATGTTGATGGCGGAACTCCAAATAGAACTTGAGTCGTTATTTGATGAATTTTGACGTAAATCATGCCTGAATTACCTTTATAGAAGTCAGATTTCAATGCCAATTTGAGAGGGATTAAACTAATAATTTCAACCAAAAACCACCACAGGTCCATTAACAATACTCAGTCAACATTTGAGGCACTTTAGTATGTCCAAAATTGATGAATGTCAGTTGCAATCTTCAAAAAAGAGCTGTTGCCGCATTAAATCCACTAGATGGCGCACTTTAAGACCGTACTCTGTTATTAAAGTAGACCAGCCCATCCTTGACTAGCCTGAAATAGAGTTCTAGGGATGTAGAGTATTAAGAGGTTTTGCGTTTTCCTTTTTGTGACCTCCGTTGATTAATAAATGTTTCCAAAAGGCGGCATTCTTACTTTCGCGGGGTTAAAACAGAACGGAATAATATTCGACCTAAAATTCAATGTGAGGCAAGTAATATTTTTCAGCTCTGTCTAAAAGTAACATCACGATCACTTCTTTTTTCAAAATTAGTATTAGTAACGCCTCTCAGTCAATCTAAAAATTCCTTTAAATTGAAGCAATTTTTACCCATGCTAAGATGTTAGTATTTGGATCTTATTGTCACAATATCACAAACTTGGGTCCCAACTAATCCTCGGCATGAAAGCCTCAACTAAATTTTATATAACCTAGATACAAAATATGCATTTTTTCATTATTTACTTTATAGGGTTTTTCCCAGAGGTAACGAAATACCTTGTAAAATACTAGAAATAGTATTCATGGTGTTCAAACTTATTCATTAATCGTTCCTTAGATTTATTTTAGTTAAAATTAGCAGTTGCTGAAATATCACAAGAATAATCATTCCTAGAGGGCGGAAAAAGTGAAAAATGGCAAGTTAAAAAATATGGCAAAACAGTTTTTTTTTAAATTTGTATTAATATGCCAAATGTATATGACATCCATGATATCTATTGCAAATTTTTGAACTCGATCTTTCACCTGGAAAAAATTGACGATCTTTTTAATGAGGATTTTTAAGTTTCAAAAACCTGCCCTGAAAAAACGCGAAAAGATGGGTTTCTCTGATAATTTATAGAAAATGAAAAAGTAAGTTGAAAAAGGTTGTAAAACCCAAACACATTTTGAACTTTTTAATACTTACTCTAATCATAGCTTTTGCACAAAGCACAGCTGAAGACACAAACGTGTTTGGGTTCATTTCCCCACACTTTCGATCAGTTGAGGTTGAAGGAACCTCAATAAAATCAACGAAACAAGAAGAAACTACTACATACAGTATTTCTACAAATACACAAACCATGATGCTCTGAAATTTGAGAGGCTATAAGTTTTGACGCTTTACTTATTCAAGAGTTAACGTCTTTGTTCTAAGTATGCGGATTTGAATGGTTATAAAAGCCAATTACCATCTTCAGCATAAGAGTCCCACTTTCAGAGTCCTGGCTTTAACAATAATAAATTTTATTGCGAGATAACGCTCATTGGATATAATATTTCATTTGATATTTGACTGAGTTGGGCCCATTCTGGGTTTTGTTAGCGCCGTTATGGCGGGTATCCACTAGACATGGTGAGGGGGGGGGGGAGACCTGGGATCGAACCCATGAACCAGAGCATTGCTCAGTCGCGCGTTAACCAATTGCGCTACAACCATCTCCCCTAAGATTACTAATTAATATTTAAGTTCTTGTTTGCCTGTTTAAATAAAGTCCGAGCTGTTCTGGTAAATTTGACCAAACTGAATTTTTTTTTTTTTTTTTTGGGGGGGGCGGATTTTTTAATACCGCTACAAGGAATGGGATTCCCTGTAAAGAGAGTTAATGATTATTATAGTTTATATAATTATCGTTTATACAAAATTTGATCTACCAATGAGTTACTGTTGGCAGATCTGTACAACCCTTGAATAGTGGGTTGGTCAGGAATAGTATTCAAAAAATTGTCCAATCCTGCCTTAAATGCTGTTAGAGGATCAGCTCCTACATATTCCCGACGAAGATTCATGGGCAACAAATTGAACAATGAAGGAGCCCGATAAAGAAGAGAGGAGGACTTCATTGTTCGAACTAGCTTAGAATTAGTATGGGAATTTCAATCTTGCCAAATTCTGGATTCTGGACCCATTTCAGTAGTTGTGCCCAATTGCTTCTCAATTGGCAGATATAATTCTTCACGTTGAAAGGAACCTTTCATCAATAATGAGGCATTGGATGAAACATTCACAGACAAAATAGTTTGACGGATTATTCCTTCAGATCTAGATTTGGATGACCATGAATTGGAAATCTTGTATTGTTAACGAACTAATCCACTTGTCCCTGATTTTGACAAATGGGCTTTTGGGTTTGGACTCTGAACTGGGGATGATGTGATTCATCTTTCAAATCAAATTCTATACGTAGTTCACTCTCGAATTTTAGGTTTCAAGGAAACGATTAGCTCTTCGTTTTCGACAACCCATTTCCTAGTTATTTTCAAGTAGGCGAGTTCGTGTTTCGGCCACAACTAAAACTTACAATCAGGTGTAATAACTTCGAAACCAAACTCACCACCACCAAGCATTTGATGGCTTTCTTGATTTCACGATTGAATCAAAAGGAAAAAAGCAGACTATTTTCTTCAAAATTGTGATAAATTCAAGTTTATGGACGTTGTTTGAAGTGGCATACAGTACACAAACTAGAGATGTATTGTTGGGCAATTGAAAACACGAAACAACCAAATAGTCTACGATTTTGTTGTCAAAATCCATTCACCATAGTACAAAGTTGCTTTTTCTTCTTTTTCCCCTGAAGACGCTTTCGATCCATCACTAAGACAATCTGTAAACCTCGAATTTTTCCTAGTTTTACACAACGTGAACTTAGAATTGCTTTGAATTCAATCGGTTTCGAACTTTCTTTTTCGATGCCATTACCGCTGTTTTTCATAAGGAAGTCGCTCGAACCCCACAATTTCCCATGAGTGAGTGTGAATGGATTGAGCACCTTGAGATGGAGGGTTTTCTTTCTTTGGTTGGAAGTGTACCGCCTCAAATTGTCAGATGGGCTCTCTTCCAATCTCGCCAGTTAACGGTCATTTTCCTTCAGAAGAGGTCTCAGCTTGGACAGGTAAACTAGCAGCGTACTCAAGATCCCTAATTGATACCCCAAATTGCCAAGAAAAGTACTTCCCCTTCAATTCATTTGGAAGAAAGTTGAGGTCCCCTCCGGTCTTAGTTTCAGTATGACATAATGAGAGGGGCGCCGTCGGTTTGATGTCAATATTTGCAAGAACCTTTGGAAGAGGGCAGAGATTGAGGAGGATTGCTTCCAACTCCAAAAATGGGTGCAGAAAACTAGACTTGGTCGTCTTTGTTGCCCTCGTGGTTGCTCGTCTTGAACGCTGAGGATGGTTTCGGTGTGAGTGGAGATGGCGGGGGGTATACGGTCCCAGACAGCTGTCTCCAGATCAGGTTTCACTTACTATCCTTGAATATCTGGATAATACAAATGTTCAGATACCGGATCTAATTACTAGTTTGAATTTGAAAAAAATATTTTTAAGAAATCGAACCCATTTGATTGTTTGATTGTTGGTAAATGACAACCGTGGAAAATATATGTTGATTACTGACAGAGTCTCCATCGTCTCGTGCTTTTCTAGGTATCCAAATTGGTCAAGTACCTATGTGGTACTAGGTATTGTGAGTTGATGATGATTGGTTCTTTCATTGTTAAAACCACGGGAGAATGGATGGATGAGTAGATGGCATGATGGGTGCACTACTTCTACTCGAAGAAGAATAACGACCCAAACCTTCAGAGCTTTGTGAAGAAGGGCTCAACTAGTTGGGTCCTGACTGACGGACGGACGGTCGGTCAGTCAGTCCACGAACAAACCATCAAGGCGTCGACTTGGAGAGAAAGGTGCTAAGATGCCAGTTACTTGTCACTAAATTAGGAAAGCTAATTTGTCACGGCAATACTTTTGATTCACGTTTTGATAGATAAGTGAATCTCATATCGTGTCTACATCTTAAGACAGCTGTTCCATTGGCTTCATTTTGAACCAGCCTTGTTGATCTTTGAAACTGTCTCTCTAGAAACAGATATCTGGATGAAGTTTGCAGACCACAGACCAACCATCACGACCTGTGAATGGTGACTGCCGGGGAGTCAGCAGCTCCGTTGGGTTGCATTTGGGGTGAGAATGAGGAAATCTTTGAAAGGAAGGCAGAATGGGGAGCGGAATCAGGATTTGATAGCCTGTTCGGTAGGTGGTGGGATTTTCAAAAAAGCCCGGATTTGGGGGAAGCTGTCACACGTTTTTCACCTAATTCGGTCTATGTTGGGAAGAAAGAACATGGTTCAATCTAAAGATCTGTAGTTCAATCGTCAACGTCTACTTAAATCGACAGTTGTTTGTTTACTAACCAGTTGGCTCTCAAGACAACAACCAGCTGCGTAATTAGAATTCGCAGAATTCTACCTGAGATGGGAGATTAATCCAATCCTATTTGATCTCCCTACTTATGTTGACATTGGGATTGTTGAGCTTAATATCCCGCGCTTTATTCCCTTGAGCGGGCAACTCACCTCAGCCAGGCTCCTAGCCAATATAGTCAGCCAGCCACTCGGTGAGCCCCAGAGCCATCAGCCCGAAGTAAGTAAGGGGCACATATTTGTATGCCTCATCGTCATTTTTGGGGTGCTTCTTTCTAACGACTTCCAGGTGATCCTCCTGCTCCTCCATCCCCATCATCGTTCATCTCCGGCGCCCAAAGCGGTCAAGACGATCATCGCGTGCGTGAGATGGTTTCCTCTTTCCGCCGTAAAATACTCCAGACCTGCCCATTCGTCCATCTGAAGACAAGAAACGGTCTGAAACTTGCACCGCGGTCGGTCCAGCTCTTGTCCCTGTGAGTGACTGTGAGTCCCCATCCTGGACGTTCTCCCAACGTGCCCTCTTCATCAGTCCTTATCGGATAGGTGGGTTGAAGAAGATCCGTTGGAGAGCTCGTTCCAGAGGGATCCTCCAGCATCCATCCAGCATTGGCGAGTGCCAAGCCAGCTAAGCCGGGGAGTATCACCCTCTACTAGAGTGAGTGTGTGTGATGATCGGATCAGAACTTGGGCGGAAGAAACAAGAAATGAAGAAAGAAAAAGAAGAAGCAAGGCGAAGTAAGAGGAGGAGGAGTTGGGTCACTCACAAGGAGAGTTAGAAGAAAAAGACTGCGACGCCGACACCACTACCACCACCACTACCGAACCGACGGATCAGATTCAAAGTGGGGAGCGAACTGCGGAACATTGACAATCATGGACTTTGCGGTCCCATCTCGTCCCTAGGCGTGTTCCTTCCGTAGGCTTGAAAGTCATGGGCACGACTTCCAATGTGGGGGGCTACTTGCCTTTCACCTATCTGCACGCCCTTTTTCTGGCGTGTTCCATAATTACCTATCTAGTGGATCTGACCATTGGTAAGCTTTGAGGCCTTGAAGGCTCTAGCCGTATGTTGTGTATGCTAAGGTGTGGGCTTGCTTTTGCAGATGTGATCCTAGCCGCCACGTATATCAGCGATGGCTACTATTGGTACGCCCTCATCACGGTGTGCTTGGTGGTGCTTCCCACGGGACTAGTACAAGTCTTCTCCGTCCGATGGCATTACATGGACGAGGTCATGAACAAGGGCATTTTGATCCTTCACACTTGTCTCCTCGGGGTGCTGTACAGGTACTACGACAATAAAATGTGGTCCCTTTCGAGGAAGCTAAACCATAATTTTTGGATCTATTAGGTATCTGGTGGTCATCACGAATGGTCTCGAAGCCATGAAAACCGGTGAAAATATAGATTACGAACGCTTCTACCAACAACAAAGTGACGTTTGCATGCTCCGTTTGTTCGACTCATTCTTAGAGTCCGCCCCTCAGTTGGTGTTTCACTTGTACATCATGTTTGTCAAATCACATTGGCCGGCTCATCAGGTTGTCTGGACGGGCATATCAGCCATCACATCCATGGTAGAATATTCAATTTGAAAAGATTGGTTAAAAGTGCCATGGCTACTATATACGTGCTTCTCAATTTCAGGTCTCCCTGGGATGGGGCATTGCCGCCTATAGTTCCTCTCAACGAATGGTTCGCTCAGAAAAGGGCAAGATGACTTGGACCGGCATGATTCTCCAAACCATATGGCGGTTTGGCATGCTTTCCGCCCGCATCATTTCTATGGTTATGCTCACAGTGGCGCTCAATGAGTGGAGTCTGGTGGTTCTTTGTAAGTACTCCTGTAATTCTCAAGGATTTCAGTTGAAATAATCAAATATTTTTTTCAGTTGTCCATTGGCTGATGATGACCATCTGGGTGATTCTGCAAGATACGGACTTTTGTACAAACGTGTGGGAGGAACGCCTCTACAACGCCATTGTCGGTGTGATCTACTGTTTCTGCTTCTTCAACTTGAAAGAAGGTCAATCCCGGTTCCGAGCCACGGCGTTCTACCTCGTGATTGTGGTAGAGAACTACGTTTTCGTGGCCACTTTTTGCTACATGTCCGACTTTGAGACTCATCCCCTCCGAGAGGGATACTGCATTGGGGCATTTGTGATCGTGTCCATTGGCACTTTGGTGGGGCTCACGGCCATGCTGTTATACTATCGATATTTCCACCCCGTGGGCCCTATTCGTCCATGTGGTGGAGCGCCTTCAATAGAATTGGACTTGGAGAAATCCCACTCGGAATTCCGTAACTCGTCCTCATCAGGGCCGGATTTTACCATTGACGAGAGCGTTCACCTCCAAAAGTGTTATGACGATGCCGCCTTGAATTTAGGCCATATCACGCCTCCTTCCCGACCAGTGAGAAAGACTCGCATCCAGTATTCGAGGTCGTTCAAGGACGCATGTCCTCCGGTGAAACGCTTCACACCCAAAGTGGTCAAATCGTCGTCGTCATCGGACGATCGACCCGACTCATTCAGAGGCCCCTACTCATTCAGAGGCCCCGAATCACCCGAGAGTCCCACCAATACGGCAGTTTCTCACCAAGAGCGATTGGATTCGGCCTATGGCACCGATTCCAATCGGACAGCCTCGAGAAGTACGGCCTCTCCATTGGGCGATTCTCCGGGACAGACTCATGGCGAGATGAAAGAGCCCGATTCCGAGGCCAATAACTCGAATGAATCGGCTGCCTTTAATAATGAGACCTACATGTCCGTGGACAGTCCAAGTTCGGGTCAGATCCGCACGTCCAAGTCCGGACTCATTAATACCGTGTATCAATCCGTGAAGAAGCAACGCAAACGGAGAAGCTCGTCCAATTCGTTCGGATGTGAATTGAGTCAGTGTTCGCAGACTTCGGCGGATTCGCGAATTACTGTCATTGAACGACCTCATGCAGCCTCGACGGCGCCGCCAACGGCGTCCTCGTCAAGTGAGGGCGCTCATCAACCTGAGAAGCCATTGAAGAGGTCACCCGTAGTGAAAGATGTGACTGGAGATCCGAATGGTAGCAACAAATTGACCGGTCCCCTGACCATCATCATTCCGAATATTAGTCACCAGGCGTTCGCCCGGAGTAGTCACGTCCTGTCAGACAACCTTTCCGATAAGACTATTCCTTTGGACGTGGTCAATCCGGCCTTGTCAACGCCTCAAAGGAACGCCCCGTTACCCTTTCATGACTATGAGAATCTGGCCTTGATCAACATTAATCGAGCGCCTTTGGGAGGCATTTCTCATTGGCGAACCTACAGTGACATGGCCAACGACAAACACGATGAAAGTACGGCATATGAGAAGAAGAAGATGCTTCATTCGGACTATTCGAACTTTGGCAGCCTTCAGTATTACGACATTCATCCCCTCAGCACGGAGCTCAAAGAGCAACTGTACCGCAGCCTCACGCCCCTTTCCACGGCTGCAACCATGGCTAGTGACAGTAGTAATAACGTGTCGGATTCGGACACGTACGAGCCCATTGAAGCGGCTGAGGGTTATCTCTCCTCGAACTCGTTTCAGCCCAACAAGTTCAAATTGGCCGAAAACAATTCGGTTACTCTCATACACCATGACGGCCAAAAGGTCTCCACTCAGCAGATTCTCTCGCTCAACAACCTCAAAGAGGTGCTCAAGAATCATAACAACATCCCCATGGATGACCCCCAAGACCGTGGGGATCTGTACCTGCTTGCCCCAATGAGGATCCTCTCACCCATTTTGGAAGAGTCCGAGAGTGGTGATTATGCCAGCCGAATATCTAGTGGCCAAAACCAAGCCCCCAGCGAGATCTATCAGAGCCTCGATCTGAACCGATCCATCATGACCGTTCTGTCCGAAGTGTTGAGTACTAAGAGCTACAATCCTCGGTTGGTCGAGCAGCAACTCATTCAAGATCAACTTCGTCCTTCCTCGTCCATTTTGGACAATGAGACCACAAGTAGCACGTTGGTGCATACCATTGAAGAGATAAGGAACAACTCGTTGTGCAATTTGTTCTTCTCCTCGTTCACCGATACACCCACCAAAGTCTCGCCCGGAGACCAAAATGCATCCAGCTTCAAGCCAAATCCCGAGAACAATAACGGAGCTGCTCCACAAGTGCCTCCTCGTAACAACGCTTCCGTTCCTCATGCCATAAAAACCATTCCAGCGGTTCCCATCGTTCCAAAGGCTTCCACCGCTGCACCTCCGGAGGAGGCTCAACAACGGTCGGAAAACTATTTTGTGCCTATTCAACAGGGCTCAGCAGGTCAGATCTACAAGGCAGCGGGATCGCTGAAATCCATTCATTCCAATACGTTAGTGCCCAGTCCCATCAATAAACCTCAGGCCATCAAGCCGTCTCCGTTGACGAATACTTCAGCAGGATCGCGGAAGAACATTTTGGAATTGGCAGGTGCCACCACCACCAATTCCATATTGAACACACCCAAGAAGTCTAGTAGTGGTCACTTAAAATTTTCGGCCTCATTGCACCCTCCATCGAGAGATGCTTCGGCCTTGTCCATGAGCTTGTCACCCTCGTCCAAGTACGAGACACCCACCCCACCTTTGAGGCCAAATCAGTTTGTGAGGAATATCTCGAACAACAGTCGACCTCGGCGGAAGTTCTCCATCATTCGGGAACAATACGAATCGCCGAAAGCCGATTTGTACGAGAACGTCTCGGACGACCTTCTCCATAACGATCTGTCTCAAATCACCCAACGCAGCCAATCCACGCCTTCATTTGTGATCGAGGACAACGACATTAAGGCCGACGAAAAGTACGAGAACCTTCAACGAGGTTGGGCCACGTCCTCGACACGTCAACCGGGAAATTCAACGCGAGATTGGTGTCTGCGGAACAACCATAATCGGCGATCCCTCTCAGGATTGGAAGAGAATAAGGAAAATTTCACACCCGCCCGACGGAAATATCCGTCCCCGGGACCAAGTTTGTCACCCAATGCAAAAATATTTGCCCAGAAACGTTAGACAAAAAAGGGAATGAATGAATGAATGAATGAATGAATGAATGAATGAATGAATGTACCTAGTAATAGGAAGCACAAGCAAGAAAAGATGCCTTTAATCATCATCCGATAATATACTCCTTGTTAAACACGGAATCATCGTGGTTGATGTGCCCCTTTTACTTGGCCAACTTCAGGTCATGCTCAAGTCCTTGAATGGCCACTTTCATCATGTTGGGTTTGTTGTCTTCAAAGGTCTTGAGAGCCGTGGCTCGAGTCTCTTCCCAAGCATACAGATCCCTATGAAGAGGTAAAAGAATCGAATCGTTGACAATCGAAATAGATGCTTCGATTAGTATCAAGATAATAAAGGAAAATCCGTCGGCATATCGACGAAGTAGTAGACAGTAGATCAATTTACCTGTACAGAGGTCGTAAGTATTTCATGCGACCTTGCTCGGTCACCATTTGAACCGCTCGAGGAATGGCATTGGTCCATTTTCCCCTCAATCCTAAACGAATCCATTTGCACCGAATCTCGCAATTTTGAACCTCATTGAAATTGTAGGCTGCCTCCATGGCCTCCAACTTCTTGACACTGCAATGAAGTTGAAAAAGAAGAGATCTCAGATAGATTCGATTTCAAGCAATCAGAGGACGGTAAAGTATTTACCTTAAGGGCTCTTCAAGCATCAACAGGGCCAGGAATTCTTCCTTTTGGGCGGCCAAGAACGATTTCAAATCGTCTTTATGAAACGGACTCGCTGTGGACTCGTCCCAATTGATCCATTTGTCCTTCAACTCTTGACAAACCTAAAATGAGCGATCAGAAAATTTAATACTAAGATTAATATCGATTTGATTTTCTTTTAAAAAACCTCACCTTGGCTAAGGACTCGTCAAATTTGGGCTTGTAGATGGGCATACCCGGTGTGTTAAACCAAGCATCCCATTGGATCTGATCCGTTTGCTCCTGGTTGTCTTTGAAGAAGTCCAAAAAGTAGGCCTTAAATTGAAAGGAATCGATGGCCTGGAACTTGAAGTGCTCGTAGTAGCTCTTGAGGAAGGGCTCAAACTTTTGGGCTCCACCCACGAGGTCTTCCAGGTACCACAGGAACGTGGATCCTTTCTCATAGGGGACCCTCGAGAAGGCATCATCAGGATCCACTGTGGAAAGGTCCACCACCAGATTGGTCAGAGGATTGTCCTTGCCCATGACATCGATCTATATTGAATACAGGGAACTCTTTGAAAATGACATCCCCTAAGTGCTCGCAATCTCGGTTTACCGTATATTGAAGATCCTTCCATCCACCCAAAGCGTCAAAATGTCGCATGGGTTCACCCAACATGCGACCTACGATTTTTCGCTCAGCAAACACGGTAAAACCTTCATTAAGCCAGAAATGCTCAAAGTTCTTGTTGGTCACAAGATTTCCCGTCCAGGAATGGGCAATCTCATGGGCAATCACGCTGGCCAAACTCTTATCACCGGCCTAATATGAATTGTCACAGATTGTCATTCTCATCCATTTATATTAATTTCTTTCTCTCCGTTTCTTTACCAAAAGGGTGGGCGTGGCAAAGGTCAGACAAGGGTTTTCCATGCCTCCGTAGGGAAAACTGGGCGGCAGCACCAAAATGTCATAGATACCCCAAACATATGGTCCATTGAGGTTTTCAGCGGTTTGGAGCATCTCCTCGGTTTGCGAGAACTCGAAAGCCGCTTTGTCCACGAATTCCTTTTCGCTCCAAACGTGAGAGCGAGGGCCAATCCGACGGGATTCCAAGTGTCCAATGGCAATGGCAATCAGATATGACTAATGGATCAGAAAAAAAGAAAGAAAAAAAAGAGAAATAATGGACCAAATCTAGGATGTTGAAATTAAAGTACACTTATTGAGGATGACTGGTCCAATTACCTGAATGGGAATCTTTTGGATAAATTTATATTTTTTCTTTGTGCCATTCTCCAAAAGCTCGGGTTCTCCTTGAGGTACAGCACTCATTAAAACGGTCAGTTCAGCAGGAGCAATGATCTGTTGGAAAAGAAAATAGGAACATGATATACAAGTTTGGTAACAATGTCAAATACATTTTGTTGTTTTTCTTTAAAAAAAACTAACAATTACAGCGTGCACCTTTTTCTGTTTGATACATTTATCATCGTCAAACCTACATAAACTTTCTACGTTGCATGATGTTTTTCTTTTTTGCAAAATATAATCTCATTTAAATTTACCTTTCAAATATTATTGGGTACCCATTTGATCACCTAAAATCACTCAAGAGCCCGGAGAGTCTAGTCTTTGTTTCAATCAATTCATTTTATCCACAAACCCATCAACAATTCCAGCCATAGTTGTTGACTTTTCTCGCCAATGAGGACGGTGTGGACCAAACCCCCGGGACAATCTCCATTTTGAGAAATTTTCACGCTAAGCCCAAGTTATTATCCCTGGCGTCAAATGAATTTAGACTTCATCTTAAATCGTGGAATTCACGGCAATAAGGTCATAGATAATTTATTCAGTTCAAAACACAAATCAGAATCCTACGATACAACATAGGTTATTAAAATTGATGAGGGGAGTCGGTCGGAAATAGAGCCACGGACATTTCAAACATTCCCAATCACAGCCAAATCAGCCATTGGCTGAATGAAGTGAGGGATGTTCACTTCCGACGGCTTCCACCACTCATGGCCAAAATCTGGGCAATCCGGATGAAGATGTTCATCGTATCCATGTAGATGCCAATAGAGGCGTTGATGGGATCGTACTGGCGGACCCCGACCATCATCGGAGGGTGATGCTCAGCCCGGTGCATAATCTTCTGGGTATCGTACAGCAAGAATCCGCCAAACAGAATGAGACCTCCGTACAAAGCGATGGAGTACATGCCCGCCCCCAAGGCCGTCGTGGGTGGCATGAAGGCCGAGCCAATGCTCGAGACCAAAACTACACCCAAGCCCATGGCCAAAGGACCGCCCATGTACAAGAACTTGTCACTCGGCGCGCAAGCGGCGACTGAAACAAAAACAAAACGGGCATGTCATGACCACTCATGAGGAGCCATTGAATTTACGTCGAGCTCGTTCGAGTCGATGGCTTACCCGTGCTTAAGCCGCCCACCATACCGGCCGTGTACCAAGCGGCACGGGTTAGAATGGGGCCACCCAAAAGACATAAGGGCGCCACCATAAGACCCATGACGCCCGAATGTAACATCCAAGCCATGTGTTTGGGGCCCGTATTCTCATACGGAATCGAGCGGACCAGCATGCCCGAGCCAATCATGGCGGCAATGGACACGCCCAAGGCCACCATCCCTTGACGCATGGCCAAATTAAGCAACACGGGCGTGCGAAACACGGCCACGGCCGAAGCGGCCGTTAAACCGATCGAGCCGCCGAAATACAAATAGGTATCGCGAATCCGTTGTTTGACGTGCTCGGGCCAAATCAATCGCTTCTCCACGGCCCCGGGCTCGTTGGACAGGCCTAAGCCGTAGAAACACAAGGCCCCGAGGCCCACCGCGGCCGCCCCGGCCAAGGCCCCTTGGCCCATTTGAAAGGGCATGCCGGAAGTGGGCGCTCGGAGCGCTTCCTTGAGTCCGCCGCCCGTGGTGGTTGATGAACCCGCGGCTCGACGACGTTCGGCGTGACGGGCGAAACCGCTGCGGGCATCTTGGGAAAACACGCGAACCGAACCAGGACTTCGTAGTTGCGAACCTCGAGCTAATAAGCTAGACACGCCCCAACGAGGCAATTGAGGCGCCAATATAAACGGCCGTCAGAGAATCTGTGGTCACGGCAGCTTCAGTGACAGCTTTGTCAACACAGCCTGAGGTGCAAGAAAGGAGAAGAGCTAACCCCAAGCTTGCTCCTTGGGAATAGACAAGAGAACTACTTAAGTGGCTTGAGAGAAGCGCTTTGAAGTCTCAGCTCAGGGCAAGCGAGCTTTTGCTGCTTTCAAACCTGCCATCTCTTTAATTGCACGCTCTCTCTTAGCCTTGAGTCCCTAGCTGCTTCTGGCGCTTCCCCTCGCACTTCTTTCTTGTTCTTCTATGGCAACCGTTCTCTACGTCATTTGACACCGTTCAGGGCAAGCATGCCCTTGCCGCTTCTCCTCGTACTTCTCCTTTCCTGCACCTCAGGCTTACCAGACATCTAAGTACTTCTTCTACGTCCACCCTTCTCTACGTTGTTTGACGCCGTTCGGATTGGCTTGCCCATTTTTCTAGAAGTATGAGTTGACAGGGCTGTCTCTGAAGCTGTCACTGAAGCTGCCGTGACCACAGATTCTCTGAGAGCCGTTTATAAGGCGCCAATCGGGCCACCGTAAACATGGCGATTTGGATGAAGATTCGGTCGAGTTACTTTTGCGGATACGACAACGAGAGGATGGCGAGAAAGGGGTAAGACTCAGTGGCGTAATCCGGAGTTCGCTTGGCTTGCGTAATTGAAAGCGCTTAGATGAATCGGTGATAGAGGAATTCGAGAGTTCTTGAAGGATTCGAGGCAGAATGTGTACTGACAGCTGATGTGAGCGGATTGAAAGAGCAGAGAAGGTTAGAACGTTTTGTTTACCCTCAGTGTCACCGGGTTGGGGAATGTCAAAAAATGTGGACAAGGCCATTTCTGTCGGATTGTTCAATCATGGCTTGAGAGACAAGACTTCACCGACGGTGGATGGAGTTGAAAATGACGAATTTTGGCGATGCTCCAAAGTCAATTTAAAAAAACCATATCAATTTTAAAATACAAAACAGTTTTCACTTCGTAGACATTGTCAGTTTTAAAAACATCAAACTCAGCTCTTGGACTTGTTTTCGGCTAAGGTTTGTTAAGCCAGCGCCTGCATTGTAACGCATTGTAAATTTGTCCGTCAATCCAGAAATTATCCATGTTCATGCCGATCCGCTAATCCACAATGGCATTTGTTTGGTGACACTGATCTTGAAGGAACGTTCTCGATTCGATTTCATCACTCGACGCGATCGACGACGGCAACCAATCCGCCCGTCCTCCATCTCGGCCCAAAGGTTGCGTCGGCCTTATTCCGCATTACATTATGCGACGAAAAGTACGGCAAAGAGAAAAGCTTTTTTCGGCCCAAAGACATCTCTTACATAATTTGGAAAGTCATGTTTCATTTATTTTCATAATGGATACTGAGAATGGCGCGATCCCGAATCAAATAAAATGACGAAATTTGGCGCGACGCGCGATGCTTACTTCGACCAATAATATTGTCAAAGTAACAAATGTACAAGATTACTTCAAAGTTGAAAAACTATTTGTGTAAGAATAATTTTGCCGCTAATCAAGTTATGCATTCATTAAACAGCGTCGTTTAAAAGAGGATTTCTCTCGATCTAAGAATAAACTAGGGAAAGAGGGACAATGTTTTTATATTTTAGTTAGTGTTGATGTTTCAACATTGGGTAAAGGACTCTGTTTCCAAGTGTAAGCTATAGCTTTACGTGTGGACTGATATTGCGGTGTTAAGTCTCCCAATTATCTAATGTGGTTAGACCAATGAAATCTCGTTTAAGATCTATGAGCATAAGTTATCAACATGTGTTTTGTTCTAGCACGGATTTCGAAGTGTCCCGTTATCTTTCACTTTGAAAATCTTCAGAAGCACGGAAAAGGCAATCCAACGCCTGATAATAATGTCTTTGAAACGAAGGAGAGTCCGTTCACGAATGTTATTGTTACATTTACGATATATTTAAATTTGAAAGTCGAATCCGCATTCATATGCACAATTTGCGCTCAATAGTTTTTTTTTTTTGTAAAAGTGGTTTAGATTAGAGCGCTAGTTTAGTTATCCAAAAATAACCTCATCTTGCGGGAAATTTATTCACTTACCTCGGCCGAATATGGCATTTTGATGGCCGGAGTGTCTTGTAGCGGTACCATGGAACGGCAATGAATAGCCTGACACTGAGAAAACATGTACGGATGAATTTTGCCCGCCGTTTGAGCCGGTGGAAGCCATTGCAAGGCACTTGCACTCGGAGAGGTTTCATAATGGACCACAATCTTCAGACTGCAAAGGAGTCATTCATCAACATTAGAAACCATTGGTGCTAAAACCTTTTCGCCATGATATACCCCTGATTATTGGATTTGGGCAATTCAATCACAATCGCCGATCCCAGGAATCCACGCTTCTCACCCACCGTGAATCGCAACGTCTCCTCCCCAGAGGTCACATTGGCCACATTTAAATCACTGGAGTCCAAGACCTGCAATAACCAACTCAATCAAACCATGGCAGCAAGCTAATTCCACCTCAGATCTATTCAACCGCAAGTAATGGCTTACAACTTCCGTGGTCTTGGGATCCACTTTTTCCAACGTCAACGTAGCCGAGCCTTTCAAGACATGACGCTCAAAATCGGCCTCTAATTGGAGGAACACGTCCTTGACCACGACTTGATCTGGAATTATAAAGATTGATTTGTCTTGAGTCCATTTGAGTCGACCAAACGTGGATGATGACTCCAACCTGGACGAGCTAGTGAACTGGGATCCATCGGGTTCTTGGCAATCGTGGCCATGTTGATGAAGGTCCAACTACTTCCACCTAAGAGTACCAAACCGGCGATGAGGACGCTGAGACCGCCAAAGATCCAGGCAGATCCGGTCGGGTTGCTGAGGGGGTCGTGAAAGAGAGAAGGTGGAAGAAGGAGGGATCTACGCGATCTGTGCAGCAAAAAGTGGTCCCCAAATAGATAAGATAATAACTCAGACACGAGTTTGTTTCACCCGATTTCAAACCTAAAAGTCAGCAACCAAACCTCACTATTTTGAAGGAAGAGCAAGGTGAAGAAAACCGGCAAGATCTGTCGCTCTTGAATAGGATGTTGCTCTTGATTTCTAATTGACGCACAATTTATCCGCGTTTGAACTCACTTGCTTGTGTCCGTCATTCGTTTTCATGCATGGGGTAAGTATTTAACAGAAACAAAACTCTGAATGTTCTGAAGGTTGGATGACATGAACAAATCCAAGGAGGACGGGATTACGTGGAGTGGGATCGAGCGAGGGCGCGTTACTGCGTTGGTGTGAATTTTCCTGGGTGATAGCCTAGAGTTAATGAAGAAATCCAATATAATTCGGATTAATGTCGTTTTATTGACATAGGTCATAAAGCAAAAGTCCACAAGGATTCAATGAGCAATCATTTGATGCCCAATTGATGTCTCTCAAAGAATTCAAACTGTGTTGTTTCATTGTGTTAAGTCAGATATCTTCACACTTCTGATCTACTGACTTGCTTTGTGATAGTTATTGTCCATGTTTTGTTGAAAGCAACATTGTTTTAATCATTGGGATAGTTCAAGGACATTCTTCTCTTTGTACAATGATATGAATGTTCTTCTCTGTCTTTATTTTTAGCACTTAATTGGGGTTCTAAAGCCAAAAGAAGACTGTAAAATGTTGAATAAAGATTCAAAGAAATTTTTTTTAGCATTCTACAAAGAGAAAAATGCCCTTAAACAACCCCAATGATAAAAATCACGTTGCTTTCAACATCAGGTGGACAATCACTATCACAAAGCAAGTCAGTAGATCAGGAGTTTGAAGATATCTGACTTAACACAATGAAACAACACAGTTTGAATTCTTTGAGAGACATCAATTGGGCATCAAATGATTGCTCATTGAATCCTTGTGGACTTTTGTTTTATGACTTATGTCAATAAAACGACATTAATCCGAATTATATTGAACTTCTTCATTAACTCCAGGCTATCACGCAGGAAAATTCACACCAACGCAGTAACGCGCCCTCGCTTGATCCCACTCCACGTAATACCGTCCTCCTTGACAAATCATACTCTTGTGACGTCACATCCATACAATACTGCCCTCTGTGGGAAACATCAAAAGATCCAACACTTTAAATCACTTATAACCAAGGTTTATTTCAAAGTCCGTGGTTCTCTACTATTTTGAGACTTCCCTTTGCATGAGATCTGTGAACTGACACACTTCATTTGACATTGCATATTGACGACCATTTAGAATAACACTTATTTCATTCATGCAACAACATCTCTTTTCAAAGACAAAACACATGTTGATAACTTGTGCTGTTGAAATGAGGTTAGTTTCCAAAAATTGGTCACTAGCAATAAAATGGCAGGAAAATATTACTAGGAACATATGTGTTTGCATAAAGGTACACTTTCCACATGTCACATTGTAAGAGGCTACTCAGAAAATGTTAGATTTGAAAGTCACCTTGAAATCCAGTTTGTGTAGAAAATAATTGGCAAAAACTTAAAAAGCTCATTCAACACCCACAACATCAAGGCCATGTCACCCATTAAAGGGGTCGTCCTAATAACACACTCATCAGAGTATTGGACGATCTCTAAAGGGACATTTGGCTAATCATAATGTAAATTTCCAATGAATGAATATCGAATGAAATAAGTCCTAAAAATGAAATGAGTCCTAAAAAAAAAATGTCATGTAAAATTGTTACACGAGGGCACTCAAACTAAGGAGTCTATCCTCCTCCTTATTTTATCCAAGCTAACTTCTTCTCGCAACTTTTACGACTTTACCTCGGCCAGAATTTCCAAATGGAGGAAAAAATTCTTTAAAAGAGCCATTGATCCGAGTGTCTCCTAATTTGAAATCATATCTCGCTTTCAAGACTAGGTTCATTTTTTATGTTGGCTTTCATTTTATTGCTCCACGAGCAGATAAAACATAGTGTAAGAGTGGAGAGGTTGCAAAAGCGGCATTATGTGTTTACATACACATGCATGAACTAACTCGCCTAGTAGCAAGAATTTTCCCTTCAAATCCACAGGAGGTTACAAGGTGGCTGATCGTGAGTGGCTGAGACATTTACCAGGGTGATCGGTTGTGACTTGTTAGACGTGAGCAAGAGCATCATCATCCCTTTGTCATCAAGTGCAATCAAATTCAGATTGAAGTTTGATAACTTGAATGATTAAATGATGCAATGGAATCACTTATTCCTAGGGCATATACATGTCAAATGATTTATTAATTTTCATCTTTTTGAATTCAATCATTTTATGCAATCTCGAGCTCAAGTTTGACAGCATCACCCTGAGCCACAGAAGCAGGCCCGCATCTCATCACCAGAGGGCTCTCTATATTACATAACATCGATTTCTTACGGCTTTTTTACGAATATTTATCCGCCTTTAAATCGCCGGATTTTGATGATATATTTAACTAGCCCAAAACTGGAACTTCAACTACAAAACGTCCCTTAGAACTCATTCCATTTCCCGTCCCCCAAGTTTCTTTTTTATGCCTTGTACAAGTGTCGCGTAAACAGTGCGTGGCTACTTTCTTACTTGGTTGCACTCACTGCATCGCATGCAAAGAAAAAGAGGCCTGCCCGCCATCTGGCCACCATCCCACGTACTAATCATCTCATCCAACAGCAGAGATATGTCAAGGAGTAAGAAGTAGAACTAAAAGAAAGACGGAACCTTCTTCCTCTTGAGCCTCATGTTCATTGGAGGCTTCCTAGGGCACTACTGACTGCACTACGAGGATCTAAGCTGAGAAATCGTCATCCTCAACCAAACACGGTCGACGTACAAGTGCAAGCCAGAAGGAGAGCGATTCTCTCTCAAGAAGATTTGTTGGTCCAAGAACCATACGTCGTCAATCTTGGGACTGTTTAGGGCACCTTCTTCACCGTCACCGCTCTGATTTGTTTGAACCTCATGATGTCGATGATGCTGAGGAGACATTCCGAGGCATTTGGGTTCATCGCATTTGTAAGTCTTATCATCAAAAATCCACCTCATTCAGATGTGGTCTTGACCAGTTTGGGTTTGTCGTTTTTTTTTAGATAGTTCTTGGGTTCGGTGTGGACCTGATTGACAGCGGAGCCGTGGTTCTCAATTCGGGCAATGTGGACAAAGTCTTGGGTGGGTTGGGCAACTATGAGAACATGGATTATTCAGACAGACCTATTTTAACGTCACTGTTTTCCCGTGTAGCTGAGAATGAGTTTGTGTTCATCAATTTCTACGCGGATTGGTGCCGATTCTCCAATATGCTGTCCCCGGTGTGGGATGAGTTCGCTGAGAAGGCTGAAGCCGAATTCGGACCCAACACTAACTTTGTCATCGGCAAAATCGACTGTGATAAAGAGAGTAAGTGACCCAAGCGTACATCAGAAAATGCCAAACATCTAATTGACTAGATCTGTAGCTCTACTTTGCTCCACGGAACCGATCCCGCCGACGGGTAAAAAAATATACTTGTTGATGTGCTTCAGCGGGATTAAACGATTTGGGGGAAAATTGTCGGGATTGTTTATAAACTAAACCAGTCCATTGTGATCAAACTTGAAATCAATTTGAAGATGAACATGGCTCATGGGTATTACTAACGTTGCAGGTGGTTTGGGGACGCGGTTCCATATTACCAAGTACCCCACCCTCAAATACGTGCGGAATGGCGTGTTGGCCAAACGCGAATATCGGGGTCAGAGGTCAGTCGAGGCGTTTGTCAATTTCATCCGCGATCAAACTAAAGATGCCGTGCAAGAGTTCACGATTTTGAAAGATGTAGACGAGTTGGACTCGAAGAAGCGACATCTCATCGGTTATTTCGAGAAGAAAGACTCCAAAGAGTACGAAAACTACCGTCGGACTGCCGCTAATCTCAAGGACGATTGTGAATTTCACGCCGGATTTGGGGAGGTAAAGAACCAGTAATGTGATGCCAGCAGTTTTATGTAGTCATTGGCGAACGCAATCCTCCCAATTGAAATGGAATGCCCCTTCTTTTATCAGGTGGTGGACAAAATGCATCCTCCGGGTCAGTCGATCGTGGCTTTTCGAACGAATAAAGCCCGTTCCATTGAGGATGACGAGGTTTTCCGTGGCAACCTTCACAGGTGATTTGACCAACAAATAGAGAGCACCCCTCAATGCGATTAAGAGCCAAAATTTAAACGTGATTCTTGTGCTTGTAGTTACGACGAATTCAGTATTTGGGCCGCAGACAAATGCACACCGTTGGTGAGAGAGATCACTTTTGAAAACGCCGAGGAACTCACAGAAGAAGGTTTGCCATTTTTGATCTTGTTCCACGCACCCGAAGACAATGAAAGCATCAAGCGGTTCACGGAGATTGTTCAACGGGATCTCATGGAAGACAAACGTAAGTAAATGGCAATTTAACGGCCCAAAACACCCTGTTGGTACATACACGTTTTTTATATGCAGAAAACGTCAACTTCCTCATCGCCGATGGTGTGAAATTTGCTCATCCCCTGCATCATTTGGGCAAATCCAAATCTGATCTACCCCTCATCGCCATTGACAGTTTCCGTCACATGTACTTGTTTCCCAAATACGAAGACATGGAGATCCCAGGAAAGCTGAAACAGGTAAGATGTAGACTTGATCGTCTCCTTTGCCTTCCATTCAGAACCAATCAATGGAATTTGACTTGAACCCTGATCTTGTTGCAGTTCCTGCAAGACTTGTATTCGGGTAAATTGCACCGCGAGTTCCATTATGGCCCCGACAAAGATACCAGCAGTGATGATCCCTCAGCTGCTCAACAACAAAACAACGAGGTGAGATTTGATCTTGACATCAATCCGGCTAGACATCATGACATTTAGAGATCCGTTTCTTTGTTTTAGGTCAACACCGGTAATCACGACAGAGTCAAACGCGATCAGCCCAAAAGCCCGCCTCCCTCGCAATTTCAGCATTTGGGCCCCTCCAAGAACCGATACACTCTTCTTCATGACGAGTTCTAAGACATCGGTAGCGGTGATTCAGGGTGTTCTTTCTGACTTCTTGGAGCACAAGAGACAAGAAATGAGGACACGCACCTGGAATACCTAACCAACAACTACTTTATGCTGTGATCCTTCATTTCTCGCATCCCTCAATCAATCTTCCTTCTTTTTCATCATTGTCCAACTTCGTTCCAAATGAAATTCAGAGAAAACCAATTAATTCGAAATTCTCAAACTTGAGTCATCTTTGGAGCAACCGTCGGGCTCTCTTTCGATGGATGGATTTCACTTGGACTCTCTTCCAGCCTTTGAGAACCCATCCTTATTGTTATCTTTTAGCCAATAGCATTAGACCGTTCTCACAAGATTCTACACCCGTCACGATTCTTCTGCTTAGTCCGGGAGAGTTGTGTGACCAAGATAACCAACCGTTCATTCATTCATTCATGCATCGGCATCATTTTCATCTATCGTTCCTGGGGATCTCGAGAAAGCTCTTCTCAAGCCTAATTCTCCAAAGGCATGAATAAAGGTAGACAGGGCCCTTTGTCCCGACTTGAGAGTCCTTGCCAATTGCAACAGAAGCATTTCAAAGGACTACCACGAACATCCATCTCGCCCTAAAGCATGCTGTGTCATGATAGGTCTCCTGGAAATATATTCTATGAGTGAACTAAGTAAACCAATCATTTATTAGCGGGAAATGCCGTAGTCTAAAGGATTTAACTATCTTCTGGTGTAAAGACAACAAAATACCCTCCAGAAGGCCATGGTTGTTTCTTAGAATTTTTTTAAGGTATTATTAGACCCAAAATTCAATGGGGAGCAGCCTTACTTTTTTGTATTACATAAGTTTAGGTCCATGGAAAAAGGTTAATAAAGGAATAATTAACCAATTAATTATAACATTTTTTGACAAATTTAATGTCTATTTAGAAAACAATAGTTACCCATTGAATTCAAATTACACAAAAAATAAATTCATCAGCAATCATCAGCATATAATCAGAGTTATTTGGGTTTGAATGGTTCAGGTTTGACCCCAAAAAGCAGAAAGCGCTACTGTTGTATCAAAAAACAAATTCTCGAAGATTTCAAACAGCTTTTCAGTGACACGAAGGAACCTGTCTTTTTTAGTAGTGATGGGCCGAAAGCGCTTTTGGGCGAAATTTCGGTTTCGGTTATGCCTACCGAAACCGAAAGCAGACATGCTCTATAAAGGGTGGAATTTGACAACAAAATCGAAAAAAAAAATTATCTAAAACCCTCTGAAATTTAGGTTTCCCGATTTTTCAAAATTTGCGACTACCCAACATCAAACACATTTTTAAGGTGGATTTCACATTTATTCAATTTTGTAGTCAGCTGCTTTCGGTTTCGGTTTCGGTTTCGGTTGAGCACTCTTTCGGTCGAAACTTTCGGTTTCGATTATGAGCCCTTTCGGTTCATCACTATTTTTTAGATTTGAAGTTTGTGTCAAAATAATATATAATATCACTTGAAATGCACTTACAACAAGATTTTTGGAAAACATAATTCAGGGTGTTCAGCCAGAATTACAAATGAAAGGCGTATGTCTAACAGATTCATATTCAAATTTACGATTTCTTGACGGACCCTGTTCAAAATGGACTAAAATTGCAGCTTGAAACATCAACCGATTTTTTTTGAAATTTCTTAGTATCATCCAACTTTGAGTGTCTTTGACGTTTAAAAAGGTTTTTAATTGAAAATGCACTTGATGGGCAAAATTTGACCAATTGCTGGTGTAGTTATAATACAATGCAATTTGTCTCATATCATATATCTTCAAAAATAGTAACGAATTTCAGATATGGCATCTAAACGCAACACGTTTTAAATCGCAGATCAAGACAAACTCTGAAGTCACTGATACCATTTTTCTATTGGCAGGTCAGGAATTCTCAGCACGAGGCTGCGAAATTGTACATCTATGCAAGGATCACTAAATACCTGGATGCCTCGGCTACTGGCAAAATCAATCTTCCGAATTTTGTGTTAGACAGAGAAAAATCTAATTAAACCAGTTGTCCAACTGGTAATATAAAGCTCACGTGCTCAATTTCAACTTGATCAACTGAAACTTGTTGCATTTAGAGTAATTTGAAGCGTGGAGCATAGCGCGCTCTTCCGACCGAACATTTGCAGCTACAATTGTAGGGTCAATTTTTCTCTCGTTTCTGCGCGTATGTATTGCCACTGTAGCAAATTTCGAAACGTTGTCATTCATGAAAGGGGGAACATATCATGCTGAAATTCAGCAAACGACATCCTTAAATGCCTGTCTTATCAATCTTATTGAAGCAAAATCGCTTACTTGAATGATATTCGATTTATGAAAAATCCACAACTGAACGCCTGAGCGGAGGCTCAAATTTGTTTGCTGAAAAGCCAAAGCAGGATAGTAACATTTTGCTTTGATCTAACCAAATCTCAACCTCTTTCTGATATTTTTTGGCATGATTAGTGTGAAAAGTTCCAGTAACACTATATTTTGCTCATTTAACTGGACCTCAAATTGTCACCATTACCAAAATATCTTCCATTTTCACAAAATTAGTGGAAGGAAACATTCAGACAAGAGATTCTAGATGTTCACAGTTAGTTGAATTAGCTCACAGGAATAAAATGATATTTAAGTTTGTACCAAGATGAGAGTGAAAAGATAAATGTTAAGACAAAAAACACATAATTCATCTTTCTTTTCTACCTGCTACTCAAGGAAATCAATTCAGATTTACGATTTCTTGAAGGACCATGTTCAAAATAGATTATAAGCGAAACTTGAGACATCAACCGAATTTTTGAAAACTTCTAAGTATTACCCAACTTTGAGTGTCTTTGACTTAACAAAAGATTTTTTCATCGCAAAATGTTTTAAGTGCTTTTTAAGTGAGATTTTATATCATTTTGAGCTATTTTGACATAAACTAAAAAAACTCAAAAAAGCTCATTTATTTTTGCGATATTAAAAAGCTATTGTATATTAGATCTTTGGGAGTTTGTTTTGTAATTTAACTGTCATGCTTTCAACTTTTTGGGGTCAAAAATGGGCCATTCAAAGTCAAATAACTCAGCTGTTGATTGATAATTTTTTGTTCAATTTGAATGCGATGGGTAACTAGATGGTATCTAAATATGGATTAAATAGTTTATCAAAAAATGTTGTAATAAACAGTTTTTTAGGCATTTACCTTTTTCCATGGACCTAAACTTATTTTATACAATAGAAATAATGTTGCTCCCCATTGAATTGTGGGTCCAATAAATGCCTTGATGTCTTTGGGTACTTCGATCCAAACCTAAAAAGCCTATGAAACAGCGTTAGGTGTTTCCACTAAATATCTGGAGATCCTTGAAATGATCGGAGTAACCAAAAATGCGTTGTTGGTATTGCAACTCGTTCATTTTAAAAGCTACATAAGACGTAAAGTTGTTTTTTTTCAGTATTTTAGCAAACGTTGATTTTCAATCACAAATTAGCCCGAGGTTTTAAACATTTTTTTTTTTGCCTTGTGACGCTTCTAAAGGCTCCAAACTTTGAGCCTTTAGACCAGAGGTTCTTAAACTTTTTTGACCTAGGGCCCCCTCAAAGCCTCTTGAGAAGCCCGAGGCCCCCTTAACCCTTATCAATCGTGTTTCAGTTGAAAGATTTTGTAGTTAAAAAAAGCATCAAGCAGTAACAAACAATCAGGGTGCGATTTCCGTATCATACTCGTACATGGACCACGGAACTTCTGGACGGCTGATGGCCACGCAACCTTTTTTGTAAGCGTCATGATGCTCGGGAAGCTACATTACTTAATTCAGACTTATGTTAGATGTTAACAACTTACAGTAGTTCCCTTTTCTCTAGCTTATTTTTTCAGTCTCCGCATCTCCCATGTAAAGGAGTTTCACAGTTTTGATATTTTTGTAATACTCGATCATGGATAGACAACTCAAAACATCAAATTTTAACATAGTTTTAACTTGAGACAATCCAATTTGAATATATGTAAATATCCATATAAGTGATTCAGATAGGCGATTTCTTCATGAAATATTTGGTATACCTTAATGGCTTATGGTTACTGTAAGCAATTGTTGATTATATAGCTTTTTTGCACATGAAAAGTCATAATAAAGTTTAATATATCACCCTTTGTGCATTTGTATGTATCAAATTTAAAAGCATTAAGACATCATACTATTAATCTGCCCAGAGTCCCAATGGGTGTGTCATGTCTATTGACTGACACATTCTTTTTATCCCTTCATTAAGTTAAATTAAGATACCTTTATTTAATTCTATTCATTCTAAGCAGAGTGCACCTTCTTACTACCTTGTCTCCATGTCAAGTTACAAAACGTGGGTTTCTCAGTAGATTCATTCCTATTAAAGGATCCAAATAGTAATGAGAAGCTATGATTCAAGTCACACTCCCACAGTTTCATGATCTACTTAATGAAGGTTCATTAAGATTATTAATTACTTCACACTGCAAGATAAAAAGCACTACAAGAAGGACTATCAAATAAAAATTCTTTCTTTGGTGACTTTGTCAATGGACCAAATACATTTGTGTTGAAATTTTGGGCAAATATATGTTAAGAAAACTAGTCTGTTTTGAGCTTATGCCTCACACAATGCACACACTGAGATTTATCTTACTTGCTTGGTTCACTCACATTTAAAAAAAGTTTATGGATGTTTGGTATATGGCTGAATCACCGACAGAACAAGCCTTGGCATCAAGATGAACTCACACCATGAACACTCTAGCAGTGGTTGAGACTTGACTGATTCCCAAAATAACTTTGGGTGGGAAGGTACTTGTGTCACTGACGCTGTTGCACTATCAAAGGTGGGTGTGCCATCAATCATAGACTGTAGCACTACAGCAGATGAAGGTGTATTGCCATGAGCCAAATGAACTGAACATGACTTAAACATCACACTAAAAAAGCACTGAACAGATGAATTAATCACATTTCAAGATGATTTTTCAAGATGTTTCAAATGTTGTGAGTGAGAAGCAACTGGCAAAACAGACAAGGGTGACTGCAAATTGTAAGCTTTCTATAACTGTGATTTGGATCTTGCAAAATGATTAAGGCTCAAGTCATTTCTTCAAATAGTAGAAACCTGCCATGAGCTTATGAATAGCAGAAGGAACTTAACACTCAAATTATAAAAAGATGTTGTTCTGTCATGAGATGAAATCATGCTGTCTGCTCGTCAATGATCTCGTCACCTTTTGAATGGCAGATGTGGCCAATCCTGCCCAATGAGAATTGGCTTGGGTTGCCTGAATGACGCATAATTTGAGACAGGCACTTTTTCCGATGTGGTTTCAAATCCTGTATTAAGAAATCCTTGACTCGTATTACTGAACTGCTGCCGTTAGTAGTGTAGGCTTGCCCAAAAAAATGTTTTAGTTTTCAAGGGTAAGATTTTCGAAAAATGTTACATTTAAGAGCAAAGGCATGGTTAATGTATGTTGAGAAGTTTTGCAAAGTAATTTAAACGCAAATGGAGAAATTAGAAGCCTTCAATTAAACAAATGATTTGTTTTTAGGTTTAGTTGCCCCAGGAACTGATCTCCTCTGGCCATCTTGTTATTCAATATCGGACATTCCTGATTCAAAAGTTTGGCCAAGCCCCTTAAATTTATGTAGGAAAATTTTAGATGAAAACAACAAAACATATTTTGTTTTACAAAAAAATGTCAAACATTGCTTTTCCAACATCAAGTTGTCCTGATGAGAAAGTAATTGTTGCAATTACAAGACCTAGATCTTCATTTTAGCTACCTTTCACGCTCAACATAAACACATGTCTTCCGAACTTTTTTTCCCGCCAAAAATGATGACATCATTAGTAATTCCTGCAATTAAAGCTAAATCATCCTAATTGGACTACATTGAAAGAGTTTGCCAATTTTTCACCCCTGGATTACAATTAAGTACGTAGATATCACTGAACTAGATTTTTTAGCAAATTTTACTATTTAGACACCCTTGGCTTGTTCTGGCATTTTGGTAGAAGCAAACAAGGAGTAAAAAATATTTGCTCATTTCAAATAGTATTTTAAGGATTGAGAGATTTCTTCTTCCAATTTTTGAGACCAGAGAAGTAACAGAATACCATTTAACACAAACAGCTCCATAGTAATTTTTTGAGTGCCAATTGAATTTTGAGTCTGCATTACGGTGTTTTGATCTTTAATTAGTATTAGCTTGCTCAAATTAGACTCATATTCTTACGTTTTGAATTTCTTGCTCCACGGTTCATCAATTTTTATAATAGGTAGTGAGCACAATTGAAAAGTTCAATCCTTAAAAATTGCAAAATGAGCCAGATAATTTTGACAACACCATCCATTGGCGTTAGGCCGATCTGATTCTGCCTTCATTTCTCAAGTGTGACGAGTTTTCGATTGAAGATCGAGATTTCACTCGTTTAAAAATAATGCGATGGTGTCAGTCAACTACTTTTATGCCTTGATTACATCTACTTATTTGAGATATAATCAAAAAGGTACACTTTCGTAGTTTAGTTGATATGCAAAGCAAATTGAATAGATATTTGCGGTATTTTGTTTTTCGTAATTTTTACCTGCCTGTTGCTTCTTTAGTACTATGTGAGATCGCGGACATTGAGTCGTGCTGCACAGGTGGACCGAAACTTGAAATGCTCAATGCTGTTAGAAAAAGAGATGATTCTAATATTTTTGGTGGCTACATGTGGTGTACCAATATTGCGACGGACCAACGTGTTTTAAAATGCGCTAAAATGTACTCAGGCTTCCTGTAAGAGTGAAATAAAAAAAACCAACTTTTCACCAAACCTCACATTTATGTCGTAGGGCCAGACCTAATCAGGGTTCAAACTTTATTTGTAGACCAATTTGAATCATCCTTCTTGTCTCGCTTGACTCAATGAACACGTAATTTACTTTTGAAAAATTGACATGGTTTTGATTTGAGCAAACACATAAGCCGCTTTGATGATCGGTATCGAAGGACGCACGTTTGAGATTTTTTTGATTTCCGCTCTGACCCTGAATTACCGTTCCGACGCGGCCAGCCGTCCAAACAAAAAGCGTCGTCTTGCATTAGTCCAAAACAACAAGAGCAACTTACGAGAGGGAAAAACCAAAAGACCTTTCATGACTAGCATCAGAAGATGTTTGAAGGATGGTAGAGGCAACCAATCAACAAACCCACCAATCGATCAACCATGGGAATCCAGACCAAAGCCAAGAAACAACTAGATTCTACACGCAAGCTTAAGTGAAAACATGTAAGAATGGGTGACACCACCAAACACCGACACCGTTCCAAAACATTTCGAGAAAAAATGCCACAGTATCAGAAACTTCAATTTTTAGAAAGATTCTTCACCTCTTTATCAGAATGACCCGATGGAAGTGAACAAAATGATATGCCATGGACAGAATCAAGGCTCAATGTGACCTACCCTATGCCATACTGTTGATGAATAAATCCCAGATAATTGGAACTTTTTTTGATGAAAAGCTTACAAAATTTCCTTTTAACACCAATCTTCTTTGGACTATTCCATGATTCATCTGATTTCAATTGGCCTAAATGGTTTATGGGGTCCTTAACGTCATCGCTGCTAAGTGTTGTTGAAGCGTCAAAAGTGATCTAATGTCCGCAAAATTGCTGCCTTGTTGTCATTGGTTGAGCGGGCTCAATTCTGAACCAATCCCTGACTTTGTTTAGATTAGTGACCTCACTGAATCGTTGGCTAATTACTTGGTAATTTTGTCTGTGTATACCAATTTATCCCAAATATTTTTGGTAAATTTAATGTTATGGGTCGTTTTTGGAAGCCCACTTGACACTGAATTGATTTAAGGATAGGATTTTTTATTTGACCCATTTGATGGCGCAGTTTTTTGTGTTTATGACTGTTGGTTGTTATGTTCATGAATGTTTAATTTTAGTACAAATGCCATTTTGTCAACATTTTAGCATATTTGGTTCATTTTGTTTATAGACCATGCATTTGTTTTGCTCCAACTAACCCAGATCAAGGGTTTGTTGTGTGTTGAGGTTAAGAGAATTATCACGAGATGGTGCTGATCCACGCGTCAAATTGGAAAAATCAGAGCGAGTCATATACATAACTTTTGAAGTCACTCATGTTTGAAATCAAGATGGTATGATCTTAAAAGTTATTGTATCGTGTAGAGGGAATCATCCCCTCCCAAATCCACATATTTTGGGCTGACGTAATTGATTTGAACTCAAATTATGGGACTCGGAAGATTCTCGTTGCCCGCCTAGGTTGAGAGATGTGAGTTTATCCTGACTGGTTTTGGTTGCGCAACGGGGCTTAAACAACAAAACAAACGATCAGGAATACGGGATTTAAAAATACGACATTTTTCATAGCATGTAACTCATGAGGGTAGTCTGTGAAATGCGAAAACCCTTGTTCTTCCAATCTTGGTTTTCGCATTACACAGACCACCTTTGCGACTCGGATGCTTTGAAAACTGCCGGATTTTATAATCCCGGATTCTTGATCCTTTGTTTTGTTATTTAAGCTACGTTGCGCAACCAAAACCATTGTCAGGATCAACTCACATCTCTCAACCTAGACGGGCAACGAGAATCTTCCGAATCCCATAATTTGAGTTCAAATCAACTTCATCAGCCCAAAATATGTGGATTTGTGAGGGGATGATTCTCTCTACACGATACAATAACTTTTACGATCATATCATCTTGATTTCAAACATGAGCGACTTCAAAAGTTATGTATATGACTCGCTCTGATTTTTCCAAGTTGGCGCGTGGAACAGCACCATCTCGTGATAATTCTCTGAACCTCAACGCACAACAAGCCCCTTGATCTGGGTTAATTTTTTCGAAATGATTTGTCAAAATAATAAAGAAAATATTTGACTTTTCCTAAAAATGCCAAAATATTTAAAGATGGCGGAAAATGGGGAGGGATTATTACAATATATTTTATTCAAAAGAATATAGTTCCGGGCCCTACTAGTTATCCACTTAAGTTGAAATAGTGATGATATTTCCAATCTGGGCCAAAAAAGAAAAATAATCAGATTAAATCGAATTGAATAAAACTTTTCGGATTGAGCTACGATTTTTCGGATTCTTTCGGATTAGACGCCCAATTTTCGCATTCGGATTCGTTCGGATTGGTTGGAAGCTGTCTGATTCGGATTGTGAAAACCAAGCTCGGATTAGATTTTGGGGACCTGTTGGATCCGATTCACAGCTCTATTAGGTTGGAAGAAGGTCGGCAAAAAGGATACAAAAGCTTGATAAAGGACGTTGTTTTTGAAAAATAAATTAAAGAACGGCATAAATATTAAAATTTCTGTTTTAAACGATAAATTTTGAAAATTTTGAACACTTTGGCGTTTTTCAAAACATCTTCAGGCTCCCCCAGGAAAATCCCAGGGCCCCATTTTGTGGCCCTGGCCAGGAACCTCTCACCACAGGACGCGAACTTCAGCTGGCGCGTAGCCCAAGAAGACCCTTAAAACGGTGTAGCTCTGCAGTGAATTTGAACGCAATTGCCAAAAGACGATAGAAAAGGTGTTTGATAAGGTGACAGGACAACTCGACCCAGCGGACAACTCGACCCAGGACAACTCGACCCAACGGACAACTTGACCCAACGGACAACCCGACCCAACAGACAACCCGACCCAGGACAACTCGACCCAGTGGACAACCCGACCCAGGACAACTCGACCCAATGGACAACTTGACCCAACGGACAACCCGGCCCAACGGACAACCCGACCCAGGACAACTCGACCCAGGGGACAACTCGACCCAGCGGACAATTCGACCCAGCGGACAACTCGACCCAGCCGACAACTTGACCCAGCAGACAACTTGACCCAGCGGACAACTCGACCCAGCGGACAACTCGACCCAGTGGACAACTCGACCCAGCGGACAACTCGACCCAGCAGACAATTCGACTCAGAAGAAACTCGACTCAGTGGACAACTTCAAAAAGGCGCAAAACAGAACTAAATAATCAATTGAACTTTTAATAATCAAAATTGCATGGCAGATCCCCATTTTTCCGAAAATCTATAAAATACTTATAATCTCATATTTTCAAAAGACATTTTTGCTCTTGAATATTATTTTACTGATTTTTCCCACTGCCAAAGGTAGATTGTTCCTTTCTCAAATATGATTTTTTGAATTAAAGAGAATATTTTGAACCGCTAGTTTTAGTTTTGTGCTTTTTCAGATTTCCACAAGCTCGACTTTTGTAGTGGGTTTAGTTGTTTTCAGGGTTGAGTTGTTCATTAGGTTAAGTTGTCCAATGAGTCAAGTTATCTGCTGGGTTGAGTTATTTGCTGGGTTGAGTTGTCTGCTGGGTCAAGTTGTCTGCTGGGTCGAGTTGTCCGCTGGGTCGAGTTGTCCACTGGGTCGAGTTGTCCGCTGGGTCGAGTTGTCCTGGGTCGGGTTGTCCGTTGGGTTGACTTGTCCGCTGAGTCGAGTTGTCCGCTGGGTCGAGTTGTCCTGCAACCGTTTGATAACAAACATCACTCCGGAACAAAGTTGCATTATGAGCTAGCGCTCCTTTTCCTGCCATTAATTTCTATATTGATATTTTCTGTTCTCAGGAATTAGTCAAAACTGAGTTGCTTCAGATGAATGTCTCGCACAAAACTGAGACTGGATCTCAATGAAACGCATATATAGCTTGAATATAATTATACCAATTTCAGACAACGGGTTCAATTATACTCCGATGAAGTTTCATGAAAATTGAGCGTGTTTTTTGAAAACTGTGGCCCTGTTATCAACAATGAAAATTACACCCAAAGCATCCACACTCTTCCCTATAAAAATATCATTTTTACTCAATATTTTACCGTCTGAAATGCTTGAAATCCATTAAAAGCCAAATATCAACATTTTGACAGGCCAAAATGAGAGGAAGTACAATATTGAACAAATTAATCATCAACTTATACTTGAGTTGTTGATGATTCCCTCTCAATGATAATTCATGCAAAATGAAATGAAGAACAGATCACCTTCATAGAGCACTATATTCTTCACTTTGATGGTGGTTCTAGGTACTTATAATCTGAAACCATTGGTATTTCAGGATAAGTTGAATAGTGTTGATATTGAGTGGTGAACGTGATTTACCCAAGAGTGGGTTACATTTAATTACCGCTAAGAGACAGGTACACAAACCAGAATTATGTCTAGACAATTCATCCACTGATTTAGTATAAAATATTGAATATAGATACATAACACTTCCCTATCGTTCACTCCATAGGGCTTCATTGGGCTCTCAAAAACAAAAACAAACAGCTGTCTTCGCATCCTCTTCTGTAAGTATAGCCATGCCCTGGCCCCCAGTTTAAAAACCAGTGCTTTAGACACTTCGACGCTAGAAAGAGGTATTCGCGCAACCTCTTGTTCAATTTCTCCGGTTGCTATGAACTATTTCAAACCTACCGCTCCTGATTCAAGTAGTTTTCATATGACAATTTCTGATCATTCAATTTTCCTTCTTATCATTTTTGTGGTTTGTAACCAACAAATGATTTTATGTATCTTGTTTAGTATTACGTTCTACACATTTCATGGTTGAAAATTCAAGCTTTCTTGCATGGACTTGAAAGGGGAGAGGGAGGGGAGGCATCAGCTGTGGCCTAATGGGCAGTTGGACCGTCTTTGGGCTAGAAGGAACGATTGGCTGCAATCTAAACCTTGCCTGGCATGCACTAACTGAAAAAGGAGGGCTTTGACAGTACAATGCGTCAAGGTTGCGTAACGGTCTGCGGAAAGGCAGGAGAAGCCAAATGGAATAAGTTTTTTTACATGTAAGAAAGAATATAATTCGCACTTGACTTGTATTGGTATTTTGTAATTGGATAGCGCAACTGTACTTACTTCTTTGAAAATGTAATCCTTAAGTCTATCAAATATTCAGGCAAGAATGGAAGTCTGCTGGGCTGAATGGCCATTAATGGCCGTCTATATTTGGCCTGAATTGGTCGGTTAGGTCATGACACTAGTGAAATATTATTCAGGTCATCAATTTGTCTTTTAAGTAGATTACGCCTGTATCACTTTTGATCTTGAATAGTTAGTTAATGTGTGCTCCCAATCTCATAATCTTCGAAACACCCTCTTCAAATCTATCAGCATGAGTTTTACACTCGGATGTTAAGTAAGTAAGCGCTGTGTTTTTATTAAATTGAAGTTAATGTTTTGCGTTGAAAAATTATAAAGAAGATTTTTTAAATACCTCAAACTCTTTTGTTGAGCCAATTTGATATAACAAACTTTGGACCAAAATAATGCCCCAAGAAGCAAAAAAATGCCTTTTATGAAAGCAAAGAGCAAAATTTAAGAATTTCTAACGATGTCTTGGTCATATGGTTTTCGTGGATGAGGCATTGCGTTGTGCGTACTACGTCGGTTTGTGTGCGGGGGGCTGGGGTTCGAACCCGGCAGACTGCTACCCTCCAAACTCAACACTTTGGAGTCAAAATTTGGCGTTACATCGTCAATGCAAACAATTACCAATGCATTCCATTGTCAACCAAAAATTGGCAAGGAGCGGGAATATTCCTTAATGGAACACCCCTTATCAGTCATGTACTGACTCCTTAAAAAACTCGGATTATGGTAAAATTATTGCTTCAGCCCCTAAATGTTGAGGATGTTGCTGAAAAAAGTAAGAACACTTGTAACCTCAGGATCAAGATGGCAAATAATTTGAAGTACAACTATGACTTGAAGTACAGGCTATTTTTTGATTTTAGAGTAGCTTCATGTGAAGAATAATGTTGTGGTCATTAAGTTCCAGACGACTTTTATTTTTGTACCTTAATAGAAGCTTTCAGCGTGGGAAAAAGTAGGAAAGTTAGAAGTGCAGGATTTAAAACCTCATTCAAAGTAGCCAATCTGAGTAAATATTACAAGTTATAACATATATTTGTGCCGATTGATCCAATATTTGTGTCGTGCTGCACTGAAAGTTGGATTTCGTCCTTAAGGTAGCTGGCTTCTCTTAGCTCTCCAGCAGACAGCAGGGCATTATTTCGAAAAGTGGCGAAAATGTGATAAAGCGAAAAACGCGGTCGAGTCTTCCTCAATGTCGTGTAGTAAAGAAGCAAAGATTCAAAAGCGTTTTTTATTCGTCCACTTTGATCACTTACAATAGTCTTTGATCGGAAAATTCCATAAATGGAGGAAAATGTCATTTTCGTTTTACAATGATGTCAAATATCAACTACTCATATTGAAGCATACCGTATCTCAACATTTTGTTTGACCTTTGTGAGACACCTAGTTGCAAGGCGTGTTTTTATGATTGGTTTAAAGTCGCAAACATCAAGCTCTCCTTCAGTTCGATACTCCTGATCTTTCGGAAAAAAAACTTGGAGAGCACCAACGTGAATACCAAGCGACGCACTTTCGGCGAGGGAGCCGGCATTTCTGCTTTGGAGTTGGCCCATGCCTGTGAGTTTAAAGCCCCCAGGAAACCGGGAGTGGACGATTGAAAATCCGTTGGCTCTTGATCTGCCCAAGTTGAAGTGGCTGGAAGTACCGGCAATGATGGAAGGGCCGACCGAACTCGATGAAGGAGGAGACCGAGGAGTTCGAGAAAAGCCTAAAGAGGATTGATTCTCTGCGAGGTTTCTTCCCACATGCGTTCGTTCGTTTCTCGTCCGAACAGCTGTTCCGGCAAAGAAGACCTCGCTCAGGACGGAGGAGGAGGGCCAGAAAAGCTGCGTCCATTCCACGATGATCTCTGAAGTGTTGACTCTAGCCGGGCTGTCGGCAGACGAGGCGGTTTCCTCGTGTCTTGCTTTCCTACGCGGATGGATGGATAGATGGATGGAGAGAGGAGGCACCAACGTTTCGGCAACATCGTCAATACCGACGGACTCCGTGTGCACCATTCCCAAATGCTCGGGGATGGCAGCCCTCTTTTGAACCGGCCCGTACATCCCATCAACCAAACCATGGATATACTTACAGAAGAGGATGCGAAGACAGCTGTTTGTTGTTGTTTTTGAGAGCCCAATAAGACCCTATGGACAGAACGATAGGCGAGTGTTATGGACTCAATATTCAATATTTCATAATAAATCAGTGAATGAATTGTCTAGACATCATTCTGGTATGTGTATCTGTCTCTTAGAGATAATTAGATGCAACCCACTCTTGGGTAAATCACGTTCATCACTCATTATCAACCCTTTTCTACTTATCCCGAAATACCAATGGTTTCAGATTATAGGTACCTAACAACACTATCAAAGTGAAGAATATAGTGCTCCATGAAGGTGATCTGTTCTCTACTTCATTCCGCACGAATAATCATTGAGAGGGAATCATCAACGACTCAACTATAAGTTGATGAATAATTTGTTCAATAGTGTGCTTCCTCTCGGTTTGGCCTGTCAAAATGTTGATATTTGGCATCTAATGAACTTCAAGCATTTCAGACGGTAAAATAATGACTAGAAATGATGTTTTTATGGGGAAGAGTGTGGATGCTTTGGGTGTAAGTTTCATTGTTAATAACAGGGCCACAGTTTTCCAAAAACACGCTCAATTTTCATGAAACTTCATCCGTGTATAATTGAACCCGTTGTCTGAAGCTGGTATTATTATATTCAAGTAATAAATGCGTTTAATTGAGAACCATTCTCAGTTTTGTGCGAGACATTGATCTGAAGCAGCTCAGTTTCGACTAATTCCGGAGAACAGGAAACATCAGTATAGAAATTAATGGCAGGAAAAGGAGCAACATCTCATGCTGTAGCTTTGTTCCGGAGTGATGTTTGCTATCAAACACCTTTATCGTCTTTCGGCAATTTCATTCAAATTCACTGCAGAGCCGTACCGTTTTAAGGGCCTCTTTGGGCTTCGCGTCAGCTGAAGTTCGCGTCCTGTGGTGAGAGGTTCCTGACCAAACGTACATTCAACTACCCAACAGAGCAAAAGAAAATTGCCTTTGAGGAACGTGTTGTAAATGCAAGCGGCGTCTCCCTCCACCAGCCACTATGGATATTTCATCCGCATTGATCTAGCCTGGCCTTTTGGTGTTGCCCAACGGAAAGTTTTAAACTCAGCTGATGACGTTCTGGGGTTGAAAATGATATCTTGAACTTCAGGAAGAAATCCCAAGGAAGACATCCCTGCTATTTTCTAGAGCTTTATCATAGGCCAGGGTTTTTCCGTCATTTTCCTATTCCCTTGCTGGGGGCAAATTTCTGGGGCCACATGGCGGTCCGTACAGATCTTGAAGTGGGGATGAAACGGATGATTTTCCTAAACACGATAGGATCGATTTTCATACATTTTTGTGGTTAAAATGAAAAGAAAATCCAGCTTGCTCTCCAAACCCGGCCTCCTCTCCTCCCTTTCCCCATTTTATTCGGTCCGACCGTTTTACTCGTTCTTTTAGAGGAGGTGGGCTGGCTTGCTTCTTTGCTTGCTATTCGGTTTTGCCTTCGTTCTGTGGGACGACGTCAGCGACGCTGAACGCAAAAGTGCAAATTCGGTCTTGGGAGAGCTCCTAGATGAAGTTCAGTACTTGGGAACTGACAACGAGAGCAGACGGAGCTGGCAGCAGAGAGAAACCTAACCTTCACTTTGCCTTCGTCCCCTTCACGTTGCACGTTGTCGGTGGTTTTCTTGGGGCAAGGAAAAAAAGGCTTTCCCAATAAAAGTGCAAGTTCTGCCAATTCAATTTCTTTGGCAAAAGAGGATCGCCATTGTGTGAAATCCTAAAGGAACCAAGGTAAGATCCATAGCAATTTTGATGTTCCACAGCAACGGACATTTTTCATTCGGCGTCAGTCAAGTCAACCGACAAAGTCTCGGCTTTCCTCAAGGGTGGAATGCCCTGGAACATGTCGATCAAAATTGAAAAGTTAGCTGGAGAAGTTTGTCCAATGGGAAGACAAGCCTTTGAACATGGATGGTGAGGCCATTTCATTGAATTGATCATCTTCCATGGACATGGCTTGCCACTCACCTCAGCAGTAGCATTGATGATGAAGAGGAAGCAGTGGGAGAGCATGTTGCCGAAATGGCCGACCGGCCCCGGCCAACTTGAGATAGCCTTGGAGCAAAAGAGGTTGATCTGGGAGCCTGCCATCAGCTGCAGAACTGAACAGCTGTGTCGTTGCCTCTATCCATACTCTATGCTCTCCCTGGGTTAAGTTGGTGGTGGAGTTGGTGTTGCCTTTCCTATTGACAACAGCTTACGACGGTAGAATATCTGCGTCGGTTTCTCCATGCAGCAGGGAAGGAAGGGGGAGCTAGAGTTTTCGGGGTTCTGCCCAGAGAGCTGTTTCTGGATTGCTGTTGGAGGTTCGTTTTGGACTTGTTCTCTCTCTCTCTCTCTCCTCTCACCAGGGCTCGAGAGGAAAAGGGGGAACTTGCAACTGGATGAACCAAACTATTACTACCATGCAAGTCGACCATTTGGGAAGAGACAGCAGCCCGGTTGCCGATCGACCCAAGGAGTTTGGTTGTAGGTCCACTGGTTAAAGGCAAGAACATCAAATTTCGAAAAAGTGTGCTGATGCGATAAACTAAAAAACCCTCGACTTCGCCAGAAGGTGCTTTTCTGTGGGGTAGGACCTTCGTTCAATAATTCTCCTCAAATAATTGCGAAACAAGTGCGAACATAAACAAGGTGTCTGTACATGGATTTGATGACGGTAAATTTAGTTACCATTTCCGCTCTAGCTACTAGCAGAAAAATAGGAAGTTTTCATTCCATCCAAAACGGTAAATAGCCTTATTAGTCATTACCTGCCCTAACCTCCCTGCCCTTCTATGAGCCAACGTATTTGTGGATTTTCTAAAATTCGCACTTTTGCCAAACTGCTGCATACATCAGTGAGTGAAAGGTTTCTTAAGCGCTTATTAAAAGAAGTTGAAAGTTTTCGACATCCTGATAAAAATTTGCGAAAAGCAATACTGTCATTATGTTAAAAAAATAAAGCGACCTAATGCTCTTCCCATGCAGAGCAAATATGAGCAAATTAATTAGAACATCATCAAATTCTTTGCTTCATTACGTTCAATAATGAACCCTGCAGAAAATGTCAGCTTATACGCCCTGATCAACGCCTCTTGTGGTCAAATTGAAACATTTTTGCCAGATGGTCATACAAAATGCAACTCTTTGGGAAAACGTTATACATCTTCTTCACGGTAAAATTTCTCTTAAGTATGCGATTTTGATAACATAATTCCACTAAAAGGAAATTAATACATGAAGGATAAATCCTGAACTTTGCAAAAGGGTGGCATTGATTATCACTCCACTAGCTGGCAACTATGTTTCAATTTGACCACAAGAGGTCAGGGCGTATAAGCTGACATTTTTTGTAGGGTTAATTGCTCATGTTTTTGAAGAACAAATCAAACCATATCTGGAAAAAGGTACCGAACTCCAATGATTTAGTTTCAATTACGCCAAACATTCATAGACTTTTTTTGTCAAATTTTTTGTAGGGAAATCTTCATGGAGTCTACAGTACATTGAGGATTCTGAAACTTTTTTGAGTCAGGACCCCTTTGGCCCTCTGATAGTTATCGTCAGCTGAACTTGCTCCTTGAAACGTCTAAGATTTCTGCTCCATAACAAGGTTGAATTCCGGGCTGTAATGTTGGGTGGCGAGAAAGATAGGTTAGGTTAGGTTAGGTATAGCTGACCATATTTTTTGTAACGCCTCTATTTTAAACGGCTTTTCAAACTCCGATTGCAATACCCAAATACATCTTGGCTTATTTTGGACCAACCACAATCAAATGGGAACAACTTTAGCTTTTTAGTGTATTATATATTTTTTGACCTAGGGAAAAAGTTAAATGCCCAAAGACCTATCAAATTATTTTTGAAAAGTTGTCAAAATACATATTTAGAGGCCAATTGAAAAGTTGTTCAATTGAAATTAAATAAAAATACATTATCAGCTAGATGTTTGAGTTTTAATGACTCAAATTTTACCCATGAACGCTCCAGTTTTAAAAAAAGAAGCTCCTAAAGAGTTCTTTAAACTTTTGAATGTCAAGAGTTTTGAAGGTTATATCAAAATGCCCACAATAGTATATATTAGCGCTTATAAAAGTTCTTACACAACATTGATAACATGTTGTTCACTGTGTTTTATGTTCTCTGAATTGACTATTATGTACATATTTTGAGAAATCTTGTTAACGTTACAAGTTTTAATTTTAGTCCGCTTTACTAGTGGACTTCAAGAAATCATACATGTGGAATTAAATCCGTTGAACAGATTTGCAACTTTTATCAAATACTGAAGGAGTATACACTTAAAAAGTAAAAAATATGTTTACCAAAAATTGAACGTTAAATCATTTCTAATGATATAACATAGTATTTTGATCTTTTTTGACATAACCAGGAAAAATTAATCATTTCTATTTTTGAAATTGAGTTGCTCTGTGAAATCTGTAAGAATGGATTTTTCGAAAATTCTTAAAATTTATGCTTAGTAGGGTTTTAGTTATGTAACTTCTTTCGTGCACTCATTATTGAACAAAACTAAAAGTTTCCCAACTTTTGCAAAGTTGTGTTCGGGTATTTCAATGCAAGCTTAAAAGGCCTTCGCCTTTTCACGTGATTTTTAAACCTATTTTATACTTTGCTCTCAAATATCGTAGTTAATTTGAATAAAGCAAAAAATACAAATGAGACGACCCAGTAATTGTAACGGTAATATTTCTTGTGTCAAATTTCCAACGCACTGAGTTCGTCGTTCCAAGTTTTTTATGTCCTCTTATCCAAGAACTCAAAAAATATACTCGATTAAAAATGCTGTCTTGGATTAGTGTTCCTTAACCTTGCGTGATTGAAGATCACGGTGTTCCGAATGGCTGTTTAGGTTTGAATCAAAATACCCAAGACATCATGGCATTTTTTGGACCCACAATTCAATGGGGAACAACTTTACTTTTATTGTATATTATATAATTTTAGGTCCAGGGAAAAAGTTATATACCTAAAAAACTATTAATTATAACATTTTTAAATAATTTATTTAACCCATTCTTAGAGACCATTTAGTTACCGTATGAATTCAAATTGAATAAAAATTCATTCATCGACAGCTGAGTTATTTGACTTTGAATGGTCCATTTAGGACCCCAAAAAGCCGAAAAACGCTACAGTTATATGAAAAAAAAAAACAAATTCCAAAACATTTCACATAGATTTTCAAAATTGCAAAAATAAATGATTTTTTTTAGTTTTGGAACTGATGTCAAAATAGCTCTAAATAAGAAAAAATATCACTTAAAATGCACTTAAACAAGATTTTTGGAAAGCATATTTCATAATTATTTAGAGTACGTTATGATGTGTGTTGTGCCAAAACTACAAATAAATATGTGTAACAAATTCATATTCAAAATTACGATTTCTAGAAGGACCATGCTCAAATTGGACTAAAATCGAAACTTAAAAGTTTTGAAAAAATCGGTTTAATGTTTCAAGTATTACCCAACTTTGAGTGTCTTTGATACTGCATAAGATTTTTTTTTGGAAAATGTATTCCATTCGGTGTTCTATTCGGAACACCGTGAGATGGGAAACCGAGAGGTAAGGAGCAATTCCGTAATGAGATCCGATACTTGTTATCATAGAAATCAGCCTTAGAAATCCTCTCATATTTTTCATATCAGGTTCGTAGAATGCAGTCAAATTACTTTAAGCCTATGCGTTGTGTTTGAAACGCATAAATGTTTGCTGAGAATATACCCATGAGACTCATGTTAACGTGCCTAATCCAAATAACTAGAGCAGGGGTCGGCAACCTTTTTTTGAAGTCAAGCCCCACCAATTTTGTCTGGGCCCACCAAACAGATGCTGGAAGGTTCATGGCCCCCATTTCAATGATCAAAGAGCTCACTTTTTGATCATTTGGCCCACTATTTTTGACTTTTCGCATAGTTCCTGGGCCCACAGGTTGCCGACCCCTGAACAAGAGTATACCAAAATCAAGTCAATTTGTCCTCCAGTACACCCAACGCAGAAACGGCGGGTCAAAAGTTGTAGATGCACGGAGAATATCCTCAACGACCATTAAATTGACTTCTGAATTGGTTGCGTCGACATACGGCATATGATTTTGTTATACTCCCTAGCATATGAACTAGTGCAGCTTACGTACGGCCTGTGGTACTCTGTAGATCGTGACTATGCCTCTGCCCTGTTGTAATACGAATATTGGAGTATGTATACATGCTCTCGTCTTTACGGCACGATTTCTACTTTTGACCCCAGTCCCCGTTCGGGCCACGCCTGTACGGGCCTTAAATCAACAGCTGATTGGTAGGTCATAAAAATATAAAAGCCTGGGAGATCGTTGATTTAATACAACCACCCAAAATTGCATCTTGACACAAAAAGTGGATATTTTTTTTTGAACTTCTGAGGATGTATTGACCCCAGTCACTCAGAAATTTTCAGGCACATTGCTTAGAAGTTGCATTCATTTTCTAACTCGATGGTTTCTCTTGCTCTTACTCTATCATTTCGCCCTTTTTTTGAGTTTGATTTGAGGACCTAAAAGTTGTTTGCATAATCAACTTTCGTTGGTAAGTTGGTGCTTTCTCAAACCAAGATAGCATGGTGTGCTTCTTTTGTGAGTTGATTTGTCACAGAATATTTTTTGTTGGCCACTTTTTTTATTGTGGGTTGGGATCATTTTCTGTGTGGCATCGATTGAGTTGAATTAATATGATTTTTGGGCTGTTTTCATTTCCACCTCTAAGGATTGATTCACAGATATCAGATACAGCTATTTCCCTGCGTTCTGGAAAAGTGAGGTAAAAAGCGACTTTTAAGGTTAATGTGGCTTAGTGCGATCATAATGTAGCACCAACGGCTATTAAGAACAGAACTTGAATCGGCCGATTCCAGAGAGGCCGAATTGTAAAATGTATACAGGTCCTTGAAATTCTATTTGAAGCCTTGTATGCTTTTTTTTAGTCTGCATCGTTTTCAGAAGAAAGTGATGTAACCAAAAGATTTGAACAGTGCATGCAACTTTTGTCTAGCTTTGTCATACGTTTATATAGTGGTGCGTAATAACAAGTTCATTGCAACGAGCCTGCTGAAAAGACACTTGTTCAACCTATAGCAATGTTAGATTTTGACTTTAATTCAACCTAAATGGTAACTTCAATGAAAGGGCGTGTAAAGGAGGTCGCCTCAATGAATCGATGGATAGTTGGTTGGCCCTAACTTGGTGCACGAAACTTGAAAACGTGAATGCCAGTCTCGGTTGCTATTGGAACCGCCTGTTTATGGGAGAGATTCAATGCGTTAGAGATACGGCAAGATGGATCGAACTACTACTAAAGTATGCTACGTAAGATCCTCGCCTATGGAGAGTTCGAAAGAAACGAAAAGGTAATCATTTGTGTGGCATCCGTGTCTATCTATGAGAGTGTGTGAAGTGAAGAGAGAGACGAAACATTCTGCCAAGTATGATATTACGCTAATGCTTGCACCAAGTCCAGGCCATTCTAGGTATACTCAAGCATGACACGGTGCCTTCTCAGTTGTTGGCAAGGCTGGCAGGATGGTGGTTGGACGCTTTAAAGACGCAGGTACATTTTTTTTCAAAACGAGCCTACCTGGGCGCACTTTGATTACTCAAAGGCCTCTCGGTAAAGAAGATACCTACCTCTACACTTCATTGCGAGGCATCTAAAGGCTCTTTGTATGCTTTTTTTTCAAGTGAAATGTTATGTCAATATACAATTGAGCCCCGAACCAAATACATACATACAATGGTTGCATTTAACAATATGTCGTAACTTTTTGCAAGCTAGTAGAGAAAAGGCGGCTATCAATGTCGTACAAACATTAGAGGTGACGTTGTTTGCATGAAAGTAATATTTGCCGGTGATGAACGGCAACTATATTTGGAAGACTGTTGTACTCCGGGGAGTGAACGTACGTAACATGTTTCCACTCGGTTGTTGCTGTTGCCTACGTATTTTGGCCCGACCAGGATTGCTTAGGTGATCAGGCCAACGGCGTTCGGGTTCATCCCGTTGTTGTTGTTAAAGATGTTGTGGAAATGGTGATCGTCGGCATCTCAGTCGTTCGTGCCTCTCTCAGATCCAAAAGTACTATACTATAAACTTCTCACTCACACACGTTGAAGATAGTCTGTACATGCCGAAGTAAAGGCCGTACGTACGAAGAGGATGATTCTTCTCCAAGCCTGTCCGTCCATGTGTGTCTTCTCCTCACACGACACGCAGGTTGTATACTTGAAACACTTCTCCAAGACCGCCGTCATATTCATGGGCTTGGGCAGCAACATCCAGGTCGTCATTGGCGTCGGTGTTGTTGTTGCTTTTGCTGTAGTTGCCGTCGTTATCAGAGTAAGTGGTGAGTGGCCGGAGTCACACTCGAGTAGTACGCGAGGATTTTTGCGTACTCCGCCAGTCTCCAGTTGGAGTTTGCTCGAGGAGAGCTTCACCTCCTATTTTCAATCGTGACTTGTGTTGGAGTGTTTTGTTTTCCTAGCCGAGACGAAGATTTGCTGATTCAGAATTTAAAAAAGAATCTGCTTCCTCGGAATTGGAAAGTGACTTCTTCTATATATCGCACGTGTTCCCCGATTGAAAGGCGTCTCATATTCAAAACAAATCCACCGTTGGTAAGTTCTAGATCCTTTGTACGTACATACATGATATGACGATGACGGTAACAAGATCGGCAGCCCTCCAGGACGAGTAGTAGCAGTGAGCAAGCTAGCATGCCAACAACGCAACCAACAACTAACTGGTTGCCAGATGAACAAAAGTCGTTGTGGTGTGGTTGGAGAGTTGACTCGGGTTCAGAGTACAGTCGGTTGTCCCGCTTGGATCGACGAGCTAGTCGAGCTAGAAAGGCAGCAGAGACAGTAGACATTACTCAGTATATAGACCTACTACTCATGTAGAGTCCAGGGGCGAAGCCAACGAGCTCCTATGGTGACGTCCTCAATGGTTGTCAGCCTGAACAGAGCTGAGCTCACCTTTGAGAGGCTTACCCTGAATACTTGCACAGAGCACTACTAACATCTATGTAGGTCTATGCGGCATGCAAGTTCTCTTTTTCTTGTATTCTCAGTTCTGCGGACGGACGAACATGAAACCGAGTTACGTTTACTCCCATCATCAAAACGAAGAGGATCGACGGGAGAGTGCGTCGCCGACAACTCCAAGTAGAACATGTTCACCATTCAAATTCACTGACCTGAAACGTGAACAAATACGATCAGGCCTTTTAGATTGGCATACATGCACGCACAAGCTCCAAAACATGGCTGCTTTCATGGCCAAGAGAGAACCAGACCTGAGGAAGGGATTGCATTACATCAATTTTTCGAACGCACCGGTTTGGTAGAGTTAGCATTACACCATGTAGCTAATGTCTTGAATTGATCGAGCTCTGGCACCCGATGAAAACGCCAATTCAGGGCTCTGGGTTTTGCGACTTGTTAGTCCCCAATGTTGGCTATATATGCTAGCTGGTGCCGTAACTATAACCTAAAGAGCGAGCTTTTGCTGAATTCTATTGCTTTTTAAGCAACAAATTCAAACAATGGTGGTCTGGGAGTTGCCCATTGATCATGCACCACAGGGTGACAAAATTGGTGATTCCAAACGGAGGTGCGTGGGGGTCTACCTGGATGAATGGAAGCCATAACCGACTATAACCAACAAGGCACACTTGTTCTCCCTAATTACTCATCAAGTCTAGTTTGAGCTGGCGGATCTCTCGCTCGTTATTGCCCTCGAGCTAATCGTGGCTGAGAGACATAAGAGAGATAGAAAGAGAGAGAGAGCATGGTGACCAATGGCATCGGGAGATCCAAAATGAAGACGTATCGTTTTATATAAAAGCTAACAGTCGCATCATGGTGACGAGATCATGATTGCTCAGTGATCGCGAGCAATTTGAATGTGGGTCTATTTTATTACAACGAGTTGGTTAGTTCCACGTGCGTTCGTTGAGGAGACAACACCAACAAGTAAATGCGCACATGTGCCTTATAGTTTGTTGCCTGAATCAAAATAGTCAAGTCTCTTAGAGGACAAGATGTTGTTGTTCCTTTCACTGTCTATTTCTGTCCGACTAGTTTGGCAATCCTCCCTAGAATTCGTGCCGATCGTCGGGCATGCATAGCAACTAAATATATAGCATGACTTTTAACATTAGCGTTAGAGAGCTCTCTTTTGGTAAGTTAGCGAGCTGGCCCCCCGAGTCACGAGTAAGGCAAGTGATCAAACAACTTACGCATTTCTTCTCTTGAACAAGGCTGCAGTTTCCATCGAAAAAGGAGATAAGGAAAATAAGGACTACTGGACATGAGCAGCAAATTGCAAGCAACCCTCCCTAACTCGGGTTTCCATTCTCGTTTTCTTTCAGCATTGGTCCCGTTTCCTTGCAATTGGTCTTTTGTTACTCGCACATTCCCCAAGAAACTCTCCTCAGTCTGACCTCAAACGACATCGAATTCTGGTGAGCTCGAACTCTTTGCGAGCCCTCATCCCCTCTGTGGCTTAAAGATGGGTTCGGCGCAAAAATACAGCCTCAAGTGGAACGATTTCACCGTGAACGTGGCCTCCACGTTCAGAGATCTCCACACCAGAAGCGATTTCGTGGACGTCACATTGGCCTGTTCCGATGGGTCCACTCTGGATGCACACAAAGTGATCTTGTCTTCGGTATCATCCTACTTCCGGGACGTTCTCAAGGTAAGATAGCAAATTTGAGGTTGGCAGCAAGTAGCAACAAATTTGCACGTTTCATCACAAGCAACGGAAAGATTATAGTCTCCAAAGCTTCTTCGATGCTCTAAGCGCACTAATTTTGGAGAAAGCAAAAGGAATTAAGAATAAGGATCCCTCAGAAATTCGTTGAATAATATAATCATTGCATACTCTGGAAGTGAATTTATTTGGTGTTAAGTTAATAAGATCCAGCAAGTAATGATAGACTTCATCAAGAGCAAAGATGGCAACAGGGTGCCTTGAAATATCGCCTTTGAATGTCAACAAGCAAGTTGATTCGTTGTATTTCATTCTGGTGTTAAAAGTAAATGAAAGATTGTTTTACCAATTTAAGAATGATCAATAATGTACCAAATTTATTTACGAACATTCATCTAGCAAAAGATAGTCGCCGGATATTTAGCCACCAACTGATTACGTGAAGAGAGAAGGAAAATTGCACACATGAACATAGCCGTCTTGCTTTTTTGATAAATGATGGCAGGAAACGACTGGCGTGACAAATATCAGCGTGGTTAGCACATGTGCTTGGGCGTTATTTAAATGGATCAGGTTTCAATCATCATTTGACTCCACATTAAGTATGATTTCGAAATAAACGTATCAATCTCATATGCCATTTCGTCCTGTCTAATGCCTGCGACCTCGCTTTCTCTTTTTTTTACATGCTCAGACCACTCGGTGCAAGCATCCAATTATCATCTTGAAAGATACGGGCAAAGATGAGGCCTCAGCCATGTTGGAGTTCGCCTACACAGGTGAAGTCAACGTGGCTCAGGAGCTCCTGCCTTCCCTTCTCCAGACAGCCCGATCCTTTCGCATCAAGGGTCTGGACAAGGTTGAAAGCCCAGTTGAGGCTCCCACCCACCACAAAATCCCGCCCCACCCACACACCCACCTCCATCAGGCGCCTCACCAACAACGGGTGGAGGCACAAACGCCTAGTTCCGAACATTGGGTGGAATCCGCCCCACAAACACGGTCCCACTCACCCAGTTCCATTCATAGTCAACCTGACATCAAACCGCCGTTCTCAGAGCACCATTTTCTGGTGGCCTCTGAAAACGGTAAAAATATTCACGGCCGTCGGGAGCGAGAGGTTAGCCCACCCCACAGTCATGCCGGTAGTCAGCCACCGACGAGGGAAGCTTCTCCCTGCTCACAACAAAGCTCGAGGACGCCACCTCCGAAGCGGTGGAAGAGATCGTTTGACATGAATCATCCAACCTCCACTAGTGGAAAGATTATTTCCAACAACGAGGATCCAATTGCTTTGGTAGGTATCCGCTTGGTCTGTTCCCAAGATGAGCAAATGAAGGCCTAACATTGTCTGTATTATGGTGTTTCAGGTTCCTGAAAATTACTCAACTCGCCCGGATTATGAACCTAGCAAGCCTTACATGGAATCCAATGGTGTCGCCAATGCTTCCAATTCATCTAGTGTACCCTCTGGCTTGAGATCTTATCCTTACCCACATTCTATGCCTACCAGTCCCACCATGTTTGAGAGAGGAAATGAAACTCGGTAAGTGCCAATGCAACCTTTTGCTTTGATCATGATCTTCATATGTGCGTTGCTTGTTCCAGTTTGGCCGGTCTCTTCCGACATCATTTATCTAACTCAGATGTACCATCGTCACGAAACAATATACCAACCGCAGCTCACCAGACCTCCTCCACTCCTCAGTCTGCACACACCGAAGTGATCACTCCCAACTCTTCTCAGACGCCCGGCATTCATAGCTCCACCCCAAATGGAGATTCGAATGAGCGTGCGGAACACACTCCCGTTGATTATAGATGCTTTAATAACCAATCCAAGACGAGCCTTCAGGAGGTAAGGGGGACATAGAAATGGTACATTGAATGATTGAGAGGAAAAATATGTTATGGTGTTCCTATTTTAGACCGACTATGGTAGCCGCAGCCGCAGTACTAGTAGGAACAACTCGTTGATTCCTAGCAGCACCACTCAAAATGGCACGACAGAGCGACACGATGACGACGAGGTTCAATTTCGGCCTCGATCTTTGTCGGTGTTTCGCCCTGAATCTGCTCCCACCGTGCTTGACATGAGCCCTGATGCTTCACTTTCTGGACCGCCATCGCTCCGCAATTCAGAGATCAGCAACGACGGACACCGAGGTATGACATTTGCCTAAAAACATGAGCCTCAACCACCGCAACGTGTCCGATATTAGCCAAAACATTTCAATGTGATTATCACATTTTTGCAGGCGATATAATGCACGACAGCGACGACCACGACTTCCCCACCAAAGGTTTCACCGTCTCGGCTGACTCGGATGGCACGGGTCGTTACACTTGTGACGAGTGTGGCAAAGTCTTCAAACACCCAGGCTCACTTCAACACCATCGGCACATCCATCGTGGGACGCACCGTTGCCCCAGTTGTGGCAAGGCCTTCAGCCGCCGTTGGGACATGGAGCGTCATCTGAACAAGAGCAAATATGGGTGTCCTGCCAACCGGTTCAGCGCCGGTGGCAACACCACTCCCACCAATACTGGTTCCTCTCAAGCCATAGTGACCTTAGCCACCAGTACGCCGGTGCCCTCCATTGGGTCCACCCATTCCTCTCAAACGGGCGGAGTGGGCGTGCAGCGTCATCCGGAAATGATGTCCGTGACTGCTTCGAGTGCTCACAATACCACCGCTTAATGAAGAAATGTGCATGTAGTAGCAGGAGCCGTCCGTCAACAGCTGACACGGATGAGACCACGAGGGTTGGAGAATCCAAAAAATAACATAAAAAATAATGATAGTACAAAATCTGATGATGGAATGTTGTCTAGTGTGAGTGGTGGTTAACAAGTGCTATACATACATAAATCGTGTTCCCTACCCTCGTTCGCCAACGGGTACTGGATAATCTTTTGATCTAATGGCTACAACACTGTGAAAAATCAACAACTACTACTACAACAAACACCCACCTTGAATCTATTGGAGAGAAACGTTGCAACCAGTGAGTTTTCAACCGACAAAGTTTGAAGAGGAAGGAAAGAAAAGTGAACAATGTCTAAAACTGTGATGAAAAGATTTAATTCTCCCATGTCGCTCGTTTCCCTCCCTGTGTATTGATTCCTGTTCCTGATCTTGGTTCATTATAACCACAACCTCATTCGTTCGTTCGTTGCCCTTTCCCTCGTGGCTTGAAGGACGGTTCTTTCTTGTAGCAAAAGCCTCGTGAAACAGGCGCTCAACGAAAGGCAGAGACCACCCCAATCTTTATCTATGGCATTTTTAATTTTTATCCTCAAACGGAAAAGGCCCCCAAGCACCCTTGTTAAGGTTGTACATACGAATCTTATGTATCAATCGTGCAAGTGCATTTCATGCCTCCTTTTTGATTAGAATCCACGTTATTTTCCAAATTCCAATCGTTTTCCTTTCCAATCTTGGTCCAAAAGAAAACATGCCGCTAAGTAGTAATCTCGAAAGATGGACCAACCGTCGATGCCATCTTGTACAAAAAAGGAATAGCTGCGGAGTGAAAATTTTGAGTCATTGTTCATCTTTTGGTTCTTCTTGTCTCTCATCGTTAAACGTGCGAGAAAATCATATGTATGAATGTTGACGAGGTTCTCAAGCGATGCATCTAATACTGACTGACACGATGGTGTACTGAATCCCACACGAGGAAGACAGTGATCATTGACCTTTCAAAGCGAGCCCCACCCTTGACCGACGACGACGACAACACATTATTACGTAGACCTGATAAACAGTGGCATTATTATCCTTTGGACAACCAACTACTAGTACTTCCTAGAGGACGTGGCGAGACACACGAACACCACCATTTCCACTCTCCCTCCCTCCCTCCATCCCTCCATCCATTCTTATTACATCACATGGTTTAGAGTCGATCAGTATTCTTGCATTGGTAAGCTTTTTCTTCAGAAATACGACTACAACCTTTGTCATGTGTGGAAGAAGTGACTGTACAGCCCAAACTTGAACTCTCTTCACATTTTCATCTCAATAACTTGAACAACAAACCGCCAATGGCAAATCATGTCGATCACAATGTACTTCTATTTCTTCTACAACTGCAACTATTACTCCACATGTCCTTATTCCGACACCACCAAACTTCATACAGTAATAATAACAATATTCATGTACACTCGTGCAAAGCGAGACTCCTCTCTCTCTCAACAAGATGGGCCCTTTGTTCAATTGAGACATGAACTGGGGGATCCCAACAAGTTATTGTAAAAACGCCAACAACCGACCATCATGCACTGAAGATCGCAATTGGGTTGTGAGCTACTGGGCGAGGGAGAGCAAATGAAGACAATAACTTGACCAAAAAAAAAGATAGTGAACCTGTTATTTTTGGCCGTTTATTACTCCGCCAGCCCTTTCCAAATATTATCCTAAAAGTAAATATTCCTTCAGATATAATAAATATACTACCGCTACTAATAATAAAACTTCCGATCACATTTTCCACGAGTTCAAAACTCGTACGCTTTCTCGTTTAACCACTTTCAAAACGCAGTTAAACTTTGATTTTGTCCCAATCTTTAGACTTGGTTATCCTGTACAACTCAAAAACATGTCAGGACAAAATCGCCCATGGTTTTTATTCCCTTGTAGTAGCGAAACATCCCTCAAGTTACTTTTCAACCCCAGATTTTTTTTGCCGATCGAAAAGGCAAAGAGGATGGGCGACAAATTCCTCTTCTTGCTCTCTTTCTCCATAATAGTAACGAGAAATATTACATTAACTAAAGTTATCATTTATGCTGTAAAGCAACCACAACACATCCCAACTCAACTCTATCCAATAAGCAAAGTACTCCTTCCGCTATTACCACAAAATAACTTACACCTTCCTCCTACTACAAAAAACTACCCCCCCTCTACTACAACAAAGCCTACTTCTATTATTACTTCTGCTATATTACTGCGAGTGCAAGCCGCATTTCTGGAATATAAAACCAAAAACACACGTCCAATTTCGCGTCTCATTGCTTTCTAAGTTAAAGTATATTTCTCTAATTTTTGGAACCCGTTTGAAGCGCGCGGCGAATGCCTTCAAGGTGACTTTCCATTTCCGCATCCGACATGCAAACTGGTTGATTTTGATCGCCACCCTGATCGCGTTGCTCAATGTAGCGGCTCAAACGCTCTAGTTGGTCCGTCAATTCGGCATTGCTGTACACTTTGGCGGGACTTGGGGAGTGTGCCGTTGGAGGGCGGTCGCTGTCGGAATCGGATGTGATTGAGTAGGATGTGCCACCTCTTTTGGGCATGGTAAGACTTAAATTCTTTGATGGTGTTGCAGGGCTCTTGGATCGCTTGGACAAAAGCTGCAAAGTTCCACTGAAAACAGAAAGGTCATAAGTAGGGACAGGTAGAAAGTGCAAACAAACTCACCCTTTTAGTTACCAAAAGTTGCAGAAAAATGTACCCAAAAGTGCAAAACAAAGTGCAGAAAAATGTTGGAAGTGCAAATAAATGTCGAAAAAGAGCAAATAACTTGCATTTGCACTGATAACGTCATTCATGGAGTACCTACGGCTCTTAATTGAGCTGGAGAAGTCATTTATAAGTTTCAAAGACATTTGAGACTAGTTTGAGGTGATGAGGTGAAGAGACAATGCCGCCCAAGTAATTGAGTTCTATTTATTAGGTCACGACCAAAAAAGGATATAAAGTCATTAAAAATACTCTAGAAAACAATCTTCTGAATTTTCCATTCCTAAGGTGGTCTCTTAGTTGTCTATACCTAAAATATTGTCGAAATCTATTGAGCCGTTGTTTACTATGGCTTAACATCAGTCCGTTTTCGTCCTTCTAAAATGTAGTTCCAAAATAGCCATTGAAAATTGAACAGAAAAATCGATTTCACCAATACTTAAGACCCACATGTGCCCAGCAAATGTATCAAAGAAAATCTTCATTAATGTGTTTTAAACATGTTTTAAGTGACATTCCTGCAATATTTGACCCATGGTAATTACCAGAACTCAATTTCAAATGTGGCATTGTCTTATCACATCAAAACTGTTCTCAAATACTTTTGGAACTTAAAATTAATGTCTCCAAGTTAAACATTTAACGAGTCAAACAATTAAACAACGTGTACTGCTTCACTGATGTATCCTTAACTTGACGATTTCAAGTTTATAACGGCCTTTTTTAGAAAAAGCGATCTTTGTAGGCAGCAAACCTAAGCCTAAAATCTATATGGTTTGTCATATCCTTACATTACCATAACTTGAGTTTCTTTAAGTTTGCTATTTGTTGGTTGGAAACAATGAGATTCTTTAGTCAGCGGATGGGATGCTAAGTTAAAGCCAAGATGGTGAATAAAGTGTGAGGTTTCTGTCTGAAATGCACATATTTCTTCTAGGTGCTGAGAATGTTTGATTGCAAATGCAAGCTTTTTTGACTAGTTCAAAATTTTATCTTGAAACTAAAAATTCTTTCAAAAGCCACTACATTTTCTTAACAATTTGTCAATTTTGGCAAAAATCGTATATAAAAAGTGCAAAAAGGCAGAAAAATGGGTTTATGTTACTAAAAATCTTTTTACACTATTTGCCCGTCCCTAGTTTTAAGTTTGAAAGTGGTTGTGGAGTTGAGGCTCTATAGGATTTTGATTCTGCTTAAGCCTTTAAACATGAGACTTAATAAACCTAGGATTGTTATTTCATTGAAAATGGGCGGGAATACAATTGATGTTCGATATCGATTAAAAAGTTTGACAATCTTCAGGAATTCATGAAAGATCTGGTTCATCACAAAACAAGTTCCATACCTGTTCCCTGTTGGAGAGATGGATCCTGTTCTAGCCTTGATTTTTGATTTGATCCCGTGTGAAGGAGAGGAGTTTGACAAGGTCCCAGAAGGCGAAACAACTGTCCATCGTTGAGGTGACATATTTGCCGATCGAGGACGGATTCCATTGCTAACATTACCTTGACCTGCGGCATGTTCTCTCATGACCACCCCATTGGGACTTCGTATACCTTGCTCACGGGTAATGCTGTGCGATCGGCTGTGGGGACGGGATGCTGGGCGACTTGGGGGTCGACTTGCTGGTAAGTATTGGGGTCCAATGGAAATTGGTCCAGATGATTCCACTAATTCATTTGTGGCAATTGCATATGAGCTCCATGACGGTCCGTCTTCAATCTCCCATGTTGATGAATCTTCGCCGTTGTTTGACATTGGGACAAGAGACGCCAAAACCTTTTTACGGGCGCTTTCCAATTTACGTTGCTCAGTTTGGAGGCTTATTCGATCTTGGTCCAAGGAATTCAGCATTCCTTGCACGTCTTTCAAGAAGTTGAGTGATTTAAACAATATTTCCTTCAAATTATTATCAGTTTGCCCATTGGTATTGCCCGAATGTGTCTCATCGACGCATTGTTGGAGGTCCCTCTGCAGATTTGCCAATACAGATTGAAGTGAGACATGGTCAACGGAGGTGCAATCAAACCCAACCTTGAGTCGATTTTGAATACCTTTTACCACCTCTCTTGATATCTCATCGATTCTTTTGCATCCCAAACTCAATGGTAGGTTTATAAATTGGCATTGAGATTCTTTGGTTTCCACACTGCTAAGTTTGGGAGCCTCGACACAAGCTTGAAACATCGAGTTGAGATTTTGAGCGAGCAGTTCCCTCAACTTAATGTTTTCTTGTCGAAGAACCTCCAATTTGGCCTCGTAATCATCGCACACCTTATGCAAAATTTCGCCATCATTCTGAAAAGTTGGTTAGAGTGTAAATTGCAGATTCCTTGCCAAATTATATTTTTAATTTACAAACCTTTTCGGAGGCCTTCCAACGACCTCGAGATTTTCCAGCCGATTTGGACACTAAGGAAGCGATTTCGATGCCCATGGGTAGGACATTGTTCCCACTTTTGTCTGTGAGCACCTTCATGAGTTTGTCTTTTAATTTGCACATATCCTGGTCTTTCCGCTTCATTTCGTGACGATATTGAGCATCTCTTTGGATCATTAAGTTTGACAACCGTTTCATCTACATAAAGAAATGGAAAAATTGAGCTCATTACGACATGCTAATGTACATGTCTCCCAAGGCGACAAGACAAACCTCTTCTTTAAGATTCTTCAGCCTCAACTTCTCTTCATCCAAAATAAGATGAGTTCGCCGATCCCGTTCTGTGGCCTCATGCAGTTGCCTGGCTTTGGTTTCCAAAAGATCTCGCTGCCTTGAGGCATTGGCATGGAACTGATCCACATCGCAGTGCAGACGTTGCATCTGAATCACGAAGTGGAACCAAAAATATTAGTCGAAATGAAATGCAAAAAAACCATTCCTCGCTTGATGTACTTGAGATTCTAAATCTGAAATGGTCCTCATGGCGTTTCGATGATGACACAGCAACTCCCACGTGGTATTGATCAGGGAAATGATGTCCAAATTTCCTTGCCCAGTATCGTCGTTGGCGCAAGGCGACAAAAATCCATGCAATTCCAATTCCTTAGTGGATGAGAAAAAAGCAGGACAAAAATGATGCTATTCCTGAGGTTCCATGTCCAAACCCTTACCCACCTGTCCCAATCCAATCACGGCACTCTTCCAATTCTCTTGGGTGCAAAATCCTGCGCTTTGAACATGATCTTTAAGATTGCGGTGGAACAAATCTTGACTGCAGCCCAAAAACGCGTTGCTACTTCCTTCTCCTCGACCGCTCATAATGCAAGGAGGATCTATTTAACGAATGCGAACTATCGATTGAATGATTCTATATTCTTATTAAGTGGTTAAAACTGACACAAACACACAATTTGTAGGAAAGGGTTATTGAGGAGGGTTTTGATTTATAATTCTTGTTTTTGATCGGTGCTTGTCGTGATCGTTGGGGTGGCTTCGGTGTCACTGAAATAACCTTCTTCGCCAGTGTAATGAGTGGGATGGACAAGACGAGGGTGAACGCTGAATGTTCTGAGATCTTTGTTCTTGAAATGCCGAGTCCAAGTGCTATTCGGGTGCTTGCCAAACATAATGGGCAGATACTCGTCGACTGGAACCATTTTTCCCAGAGGCTGCTCATCGACTAATTTCTGAGCACCTTCCAAGGTGATCATGTAGGCAAGGGTCCAATAGGTGTAGTCATTGATAACCAACAACTTTGAATGCTCCACCCATGGTTCATTGCTATTGTGCAGGATCTTACGACCCAGGTAGATCAGATCCCACTTCAAATCCAGTCTTGATATCTCGCCTTGTAGGTTTTGGAAACCTTCCCGGAAATTCGGCTCAAACCGAATATCATCCTCGAACACGATGGTCCTTTGGTAGCCGTGCTTTATGATATCTTGCCAGATTTGATAGTGGCTCATGAAGCATCCAATTTCCCCAAAAGTCAAGGGACGACCGTGCAGAGGGTCTTGGAATTCGGCCAACATCTTAATCCCATGTTCATGGAGATAGTCCTCGTTTAAATTTCTTCCATCTACGGCCTCAAAATACTCGTAATCGATGCCTAAGAGTTGAAAACACGCCTCCATCTTGGCTTTTCTATCAGGGCGGCGTTTCAAATTGATCATGTAGATGTGATTCACGTCGAGGCCATCTTTTAGTGGTAATTGAAGCACATATCCGGTTAAATCGGGATGAGGCTCAAGAGGACCAATATCAGCAATGATTTGAAGTTGAAGATCGCTCAGCATTTCAAAGTCTCTCTCCAGAGCATCCTCATCCCCCAATGGAACCATTGTGTAGCCGTAATTGTGGTTGTTGCAAATGTACATGGGGACATTGTTGAACTGAGCGCTGAGAGCAAACACGATGATGTCATCTTTGGGACCATCATAATTGGGAATGTCCTCTGGGAGAAATGTGAGTTTCAACGATTCCACTTTGTTCAAGTTGAGCAAAACCGAGGTATGGACCATGGGCACATTATGACACCCCAAATTAGTTCGTTGCAAAATAGGATCATATTCGTCGGTTCGCGCATAATAGTACGATTCTGACATACCGGCCCAAAAGTTCGAATACCGGGAGAGAGTCTTGAGCATGGGAGCCGATATGACTTGGGTTTCGCCCATGGGAATGAGCTCCCGCAACATTTGATTGTGGGTTATGAACACATCTGCATCCAGAAACCAAGCAAAATCCGACCAAATTGATCGAGCATATTTCAAGCCCTCTTGTTTCAACTTCATGATGAGGGAAAACCGCTCGTCGGTCCAATGATTCGGTCCCACGGATCCGGGAAATTTCGTGTTCCCAGACAGGGAAGTGAAATTGACCGCATAGTACTGATCTTGAACTGAATCTAACCACGTATGCAGTACGTCCACCGTCTCATCTTGGTTGTGATCGGTTCGGATGAACAAAGCCATTCGATTCTTAGGATAATCCAGGTCCTGGAGCAACTCCAAGGAGAATGGGAGAACATGAGCCTTGTTTCTGACAAGCATGACTATAGTTATTGTGGGTAGCACATCATCTTCTTCCGCGAGGATGGCTTGGGAGAGCCACATGAGAATTAGGAGTTGAAGCCGACAAATCATGGCATTTGATTAGTAACGCGCTTATCATTAAGTGAGTGACTGGTTGAGGTTGCAAAGTTGGCACTGGGGATTTGATCGTGAATGAGTTAGTGGAAGACAGGAGACACACGAGAAGAGGCAGAAACGAGTTGGGGTTAAATTTACAAACACATCTGGCTGACCTCAATTCCAAAGATGGTGCGCGATCCTGGAGTAAATTCCAAAGTTGATTGGGAAACTGGTCGATTAAAGGTGGAAAGAGTACTTGATTGGCTATCAATTTCGTTTCGAAATTTGATCTCAATTATATGGTAGCCAAGATGTTTGCCTAGATGGTAGCATGAAAGCTCCCAAACACGGTCAGTTTCCGTGGGTGCGTTTGTTCGTAAGAGTCTCAGTGTTTGTACAACTCGCTGAGGGAGAGATATCTACAGTACAAAGTGGACCTGTGAATTCCCCCTAGAGCCGGGAGAACGACAAAGAGAAAGAGAGCTTTTTCCCCTTCTCTTGGGCGATGTGGGCCGGTTTCAGCCCATGGACTAGGACGACACTGCCGGCCTATTTCTTGACGAGATGGCAAAACACATGAAAGAAGGCCGGCCAGCCCAGCAACTTCATGGGATGATTCCGGCCAATGGACGGAGGACGACAGGATTTCTCAGCAACAATGAGGTCGATGGGTTTACATTTTTGAGGGTATTTTGGGCTTCTCGATTGGTTTCTTCGGCGGACGACTAGATTGGCCTAGAAATGTGTTAGTGGTCTTGAAGGATGACATTGATTGCATTATGACATGATCCAACATTGCTACAAACTAGAAAGCTCTGTCAATTTCTTTGTACTATTAAGGAGCGTTTAGAGCTAAGGAAAATCTTATTCCTTACTGATCCGCAAAAAGGAAAAAGGAAGAAGACAGAAATAACGTTCAGAAACATTGTTTTTCCTCGAAATCTATCTTTTTGTTAATAATATCCGCCATCCAAAGAGTGACTTAACAATTTTTCAAAGTTTTATTTTAAAAAGTTAATGTGCCCATCGAGGGAGTAAGGAACAAGGGCAGTCAAAGGTGGATTTTTGGAATTTTGCTGGTTAACAGCAGCAGCAACAAGCGCCAGTAGTCTTAAACCGAGTTATTGAGATATCAAGAGACATAAAAAACTGTATTTTGATCAGCGGCAAAAGTATACCAATATCAAAATATATTCTTTAACAGAGCTTTCTTCTCTCAATTGATATCCCTAAATGCTTGAGTTACCCTCTATTTGCAATCTTTGGAAACTCTGAAGTTTGGTATAGTTTGCTTTTCTCCAACTGCAATATGTATTTTTGATTACAATTTAATATTGGTTTCAGAACTTAAATCACCATAAAAGGTTAAATAGCACAATCAACCAAACCTTCAAAACCACTGAAAACAAATTTCTACCACGTTTCCATTGACCTGAAACTTGAACTTTCAGGTTTTGACTCATCCTGAATGTTGAAAAACCAGTCCTTACGGTTGGAGAAAGTGGAGAAACCATAAACCAGGGTTGCCATCATGTGGTATATATCTTGTGCTCCCACATTTAAAGCTTTGAGAACCTTTTCTCTATGCTAATCAGTTGTAATCAGAAAATGATGACATGCCTGGTGAAGCTCCAGGGGTTAAAAGTAAGGAACCGACTAGGGTCATTGGCCTTGGAAAGTTTTTAGAAATCAAGTCGGTGAAAGTAAAAATTTGGATAGGTTCAATTCTCCTTGATTAGCTTAGAGCAGGGGTCGGCAACCACTTTAGGGTCAAGGCCCAGCAAATTTGATTACATGTTGTTAGGGGCCCACAAATTAACGATCAAAGAGCTTTTGCCCACGACCACACTACTATGGATGTCTCGCGGGCCCACTATTTTGGACTTTCCCCATAGCTCCTGGGCCCATCGAAGACCACCCTTGGGCCCAAATGTGGACAGCGGCCCACCGGCTGCCTATTCCTGGCTTAGAGGTAAACTCGGTCACTCATCAATTTTGCAATGTTTCCTTCAATTGCAGATTTAATCCGAGATCAAGGTTCTGTCCGAGGATAAACATTGACGGTATAAATTGGATTACGATAGATATGATGAGTTTTATTGCAATAAAAAGCGGCGACATTCTTTGATTGTTACTCTGAGTCACAGCAAATTTAGGTATTAATTTTTCATCATATTTGAGTCAAGCTAAAACAGTCTAACACCGACTACTAGATCAATATGATTGACCCAGCTGACAAAAGGTGTTTGTTACAAGGCTTAATGGATGAGTGTAATCGAACGAATTCAGCTGGGGATTCTGGGGCCAAAATGGCTAAGGATGCGTCAGAGTCGAGACTAACCCTACATAAAACTTAATCAAAGTTCGTGAGCCCAACTCGTTTTCTTATTTCATTTTTACAATCAATTGAAATACGAATTTTTTCCTCACGTAGCAAACTCAAACTGAATTGTCCGAACCTAGTTCTGACCCATCCCTAGCCATTTTGACCCCAGAATTCCCACCTGAATTCGTTTGATTACACTTATCCATTGTTAATTGATCGGGATGAAAAATATTTTTTTGTGGTCTTGACGGAAAATAGACATAAGATGGAGCAAGAATCGCTGAATTTCTTTGGACTGGGAGGTTCATTATAATTATGATTTCCAAGAGGAACAAAGTGATCAACTGATCATGGTCTCCCACAACCGAGCCCTTGGCAATATCCGTTAAGCAAAGCGGGTTTGGAACAAGAAAAAAGCAAATCTGTCTGGTCCCGTGGGCCTGCGAAGCTCTTTTTTTCGATTTCCCAAGTCGCTTGTGCTTTCTTGAATAAAGAACGGGTGTATAATAGCGAATCCTCCAAATTAGACCGGGAAGTGGCTGATCTATCACACAGAAAGTGCAAGTGTTAACTAAAGGTTAATTTGATGAGCAACTGAAGATGATTCAACGTGTTTTTCTTTAAAACGAGTTGACGTTATTAAGAATGGTCAGCTATAACATTCTTTATATATAAGCTTGTGCACCTCTCAAGGCTTTTTTGTCGAGCCGCTGACGCGATTTTGGCACGAGTAGTCGTCTATGGCAAAAAATTAAATTTTTGCTATTTCTATATTTATGATCCTAGGTTACCAAATTTGATGTTTGAGTGATCCATTCCGCCGAAAAATATCAGTCCAACTTCGGAGTGGAGGCTGTTCGCACAAACACGTATCTGTCCACGAAGTCGCAAACCTGGCATTCCTGTTTGTTTTTGTTTTTCTTCGTAAGAGTGACGGTTCATTGCATCAACAAAGGGCTTCTTCTGACGTTTCGAGTCAATTCTTCATTTTCTCTGTACTTACCCAAAAGATCAACTTATTTATTTTCTTGCCTCGTATAATTTGAGTTCTTTTCATCACCATCAACCCATTTTGCGTCCAGAAGTATCAAATTTTGCCAGCCCATGAAAACCCGAATTTAACGTTCCCGAGTCAATTTAGTCACCCTAGTTCTTCAACCCTAAACAAATCCAACCGCGACACTGACGGACTGACCAACCAACCAACTTTTGGTTTGTTTGACCCGAAGAGCGGGGTCTGACCGACATCTCTGCCAGTGAGTGAGTGAATGAGTGAGTGTTTGAGCGAAGGAGACGGCGACCACATCTTGATCATGTCTACTCGCCACTCTCCCGATGACCCTTTGGATGGGGTAGCTCATGCCCCCCACCCCTTGCCTAACCCCAATCCCTCGACAGAGAGCCCCCCACAGGCTTTGATGAACATGGGCTTTGATCCGGTTCTGAGCGCGGCGCCCTCGGTCTCGGCTTCGGCCTCGGGTTCTGGCTCTGGCTCCGCCGCCATCTCGAATGATTTCACTCGCTTGGACTCGTTGAGCCCCACTTTGGTGTGGCTCTCACCCGACGACGAGACCGCCCTTCGATCCAACTACATCAGAGAAGGACACATCTCCTCCGATGGGTACGTCATACATGCATGCATACATACAAACATTCACTCACTCGCTGACTCAGTTATTTACCCGGAAGAATCCAGAACAAAGAGCTGCACGTAAAGAGTAAAAGTAGGTCCATGATGGTGAATGATGCAATCGATGACTCATCGATCCATCAATCATGGTCATGGATCAGGCGAGATCTTGTGGAAAATCTAGAGTTAATGGGATGGGCGGGAATCAATTTTGAGGTCGGCTCGCCGTGTCGTGACCCGAAAATTTGGGCAATGATCCGGAGATGGGTCTCACAAATAGTGCCATCGACTTTCAAAAAGTGATGTTCTCCCTTGGAACCTCAACTGTAATGTTTATCGAAGCACCTTTTCTCTTCAGTTTCCCAAAAATACTCGTTAAGACGGCAAACTTTCCAGCAAAACATCCATTTCTCTGTCAACCTGATATTGAACCTGAAGGATAAGATAATTAAAGCGATAGTTTAATCGAGAATTTTTCAATATCTCTTGGATCCCAAAATTTCGTCGCCTGAGCAGACCCCATCATAACCATCCGATCCGTTAAGTTACCGAACCGAAAATCACGGCCCAACCCATCCCTAACCCCGTGGTAGTGGAGTTCGGGGGTAAAGACAAAAGTGACATTTAGGAAACGGAAATCAAGTCTTCTAATAATTTGATTCATCCGAATCGCGTTGGTCAATTGGACTGGGAGCGATTACCGTGTCATATTACAGATCTGCTGCCGTTAACAGTCTAGGCTTGCCAAAAAAGTCTCAGTTTTCAAGGGTCAGATTATCGAAAAATGGTGTTGCCGATTTCAGGCAAATAAGAGTTTATGCCCAAAAACATGTTTATGTGTTATTTGTTAACTTTTGAAGTTTATTTGGCATTTTTAGGCACACAGTTGCTAAATTTGTCAGTTTTTGGGTAAATACATGCAAAATCTGTCGTTTTTTGGGCAAACCAATGCAAAAATTGTCTTTTTTGTTCAAAAATAGGAACAAACATTTGCCCCCAAAAATATGTTGGAAGAATACATTGATTATTCAACGGAATAAAAATAGTTGCTCTTAAATGTTCATATACTTTCATTCCACTTCATTGTTGGTGAAACATAATGCTCATTTTCCAAATTTAGGGCCTAGTTTTGCCATATTATGGTAAATTTTTGTGTCTATTTGCCATTTTTTGCCATTTCTTTGTTTCTTTGCCATTTTCTTTGCCAATTTGGAAGCTTTTATTTGCCATTTTTGGGGCCTTAAAGGCATGTTTTAATTGCCAGAAATATGCAACCCTGGCAATGGCATGGTTAATGTATGAGGAATATTGCAAAATAATTTAAATCAAAAGGAGAAATTGGAAGACTTCAATTATACAAATTATTTGTTTTTACGTTTAGTTGCCCTAGGAACCGATCACCTCGGGCCATCTTCAAGGTCGGGCATTCCAGATTAAAAATTTCGGAAGAACCCTCTCAATCCTTCAAGTATCATGATTTACGTAACTATTTTTAACGTGTTTTTAACTTTTGACATGTCTTTTTACAGTGTTATATGATTATACATATATCCTTTTTTTTAATACGCCATGACATGACCAAGAGCCGCAATAAACATTATTATTAGTAATTTATGTAGCGAAATTTTAGATAAAAGCGACAAAGCATATTCTTTTTGCAAAAAATGTCAAGAATTGTTATTCCAAGTTCAAGTTGTTCAGATAAGAGAGGAGTTGTTGCAATTACCAGGCCTGACTCTTTGTTTTAGCTACCTTGCACGCTCATCAGAACACATGTCTTCCGAACTTTTTTTCCCGCCCCAAAAATCACATCACTAGTAACTCCTACTAGTGACGCATCCGTCCTAGATTCGAATCATCACAACTTACATGACCTAAATAACCTTATAGGCTTCTGTAACATAACCCATTGACTAAATCTAACTTCGCGCATAATTCTTAGGGAACTCACCAATATTGCTCAACGTGAAGCTGATGCCTTAAGAGTTGATGATTTCACCACTTTGCTGCTGAAAACCGAAGAGCCTCCTGCCACGCCTAAAGAATCGGCCAGTTCCAGTATTGCGCCCGTTCCCATTGTCATGAACCCATCAGCGTGGAAACACGAGATCGACATGATGGAATCGGGCCAAACTGGAAACATGATGCATTACCTCAACCAGGCCAGTGACGGCTCCAACATGGCCACAGGCGTGTCTCCCAGTGCTCAAGATTGGGGCGGTCAACTCGGGTTTGACTTGCGAATCCCGCCGGCCACCAAATCCAAGGATGGGCAAGTACGATCTTTTGCTCGTATTTAGCTCACGGAAAAGTTCCAATCCATTCAAGTCAATTCTTGTCCCGTTTCAGTATAGCAAAATATTGAACAAGTTGTTCATAAACCAGAATCGAGTGGTGCACATTCATTTCAATGTTCGCAATCGCGAAGATATGGCTCTGCCTGAAGGTCTTATGATCCGGGCCGTTGTCATCTACACCCGTCCAGATGACTTTGAAGATCCTGTTCACGTTTGTCCCAGCCACTCAAAAGATAGGTAAGAAAGCAAATCCTGCCCTAGTTCCTTTTGACAAAAGGCTTGACTATTCTTGTCCCACAGTCTTGGGCAGTTGAAATCACCGAACGCGGATCACCTCATTCGTTGCAATTCAGAGCGATCCATGTACATCCATGATCCAGGTAAGCATCAAAATGTGGAGTGAAGAAGTCCAAAGGCAACATGACGATGAGTATTTGTTCCTTTTTAGTCTCCAAACGACACAGTGTGGTCACCGAGGTGAATCAACCCCAACCCGGATGCAATGAGGTCGTTTTGGGTTATCGGTTTATGGATTTGGGTAGTTGTCCGGGAGGACTGAATCGGCGAGATACGGCGGTTATTTTCACCCTGGAACTCGGGTAAGACAGCTTTTCCTTGAAGGATCTTTCAGAATTACGACTTCCTTAGTAATACATCTAGAAATAACGTGTTGGGCCGCAAGATTCTACCTCTGAGGATTTGCACCTGTCCTAAGCGAGACATGGAGTCAGAAGAAAAGAATGGAAAGAGATCCTCCATGGACCATTTGAGCAATAATTCACAGGAAACAGAGCACCCCGGAAAAGTGAAGATCGACAAACGTCAGCCCAAATGGGTCTTGGTGAGTTTTGATTTGTCATGTATTTTATTTGATACATATTATGCGTACATTTTTTTTAACAATAGACTTATGGGGAGGAGAATTTCCAAATTGTGAAAAACCTAGCCGAAGGGTTGGTGAGAAAAGACGGAGGAGATGTCGAGAAATGGCGTGAATCGGTCAAGACGTAAGTATCGATCAATCGATATCAAAGTTAGAAGGTATTGAATGCGCCCCTCTTTCAGTTTCAATGATTTGGCCAAGAAACCGTGCAAGCGCCCGAAGTTAAATCATCGTTCGGATGGGACCTAACAAGCAAGTATTGGCTCAAATGGGACCACTCGAGCCTAACAATATGCATTATATTATTTGCTCGAATAAATAAATGTCAACATGTCACCTGTCCTTTTTTCTCCTACGATTACTCTTTAAGACTCATTTTGGAAATGATCTTATATCCATCGTGCATAAACCCTAAATGGAAGCCTAACGCTCTCTTTTTGGCTAGTGTGACCTTGCAAATGTTGCAAGTGAGCCCAGTGTAATGCGGGTACATTTTGAGCAACGTATCCATGAAGTGGTTGTTCATATGAATCCGATAGGGCTTACCCTCTCGGGTCTCTTTTTGACACACCACGCATGCGATACTCTGATTGGGGCGTGCTTCGGTCAAAGATAACGCCCTTCGGACCAGATCTTGGGCCGTGGACAAGTCCTCCAGAGGCTTGATCTTTTCGGTGGGAATCTTTTCCCGGTGCTTAATCTTTCTAGTGTAAATCTCGGGTTGATCCCCTTGACTCACGAACAAGGTGAGCTTGTCGTGTCTTACGGCCAAATGACAGACTTTGTCAGACTTCTTGCTGAACTTGTACTTGCAGAACTCGCAAGATTTCTTCGAGTTCGGAAACATCTGGATAATTTCATCCGTGAAATGACTGGAAATGTGATTCTTGAGCTTGTGGAAGTTTGTGTACAACTTGGAACACTTGAAACACTTCCAAGATTGTTGGCCCGGAAAGCCGTATTTGGCGCCGATGCTATCCAAGGATGCCAAGGATAAAGGCCCGTTATACGCATCAGTGTCCTCGTCCACTTCAGAGCCTTCATTGGAGTAAGTATACTCGGGATTAGTTGAATGTAGATGCTTGTGATGTCGATTGACATGCTTATCCAACATGGACTTGGCCTTAAAGCGTTTATCACATAAGGTACAATAATGAAGTCCCGAGGACGCCGAACTCGTTCGATCTCCTTCCCACAGAGCTAAAATCTCTCCATCTTGCCCACGATAGCTATCCTCCTCGTCATCGAAATCTTCCTCACACTTAGTATGGTCCTTAGGGCGATTGGGTGCCATGCCATCCCCGACATTGCTTTCCCCGGGTTCTCGCTTCTCTTTCCAAGTCTGGATCAAGCTCAAATGAATGCCTAAGGCTGCACAGAGACCTTGAACTTGCCCAGTGGTCTCAGAATGATGGATATCGATCTGTCCGGTGTAAACCAAACCCAGGAGACTTTGGATCACGTGTCGATCATAGCCCGTGCAGACAAAGACGAGCCTGGGACTCTCATGGGGACACGGTAGGTGGACACAGCCGCATTGGACTTGAGCATAGAACTGATTGATCCAATGGGAAAGGCCTCGGAGCAAGAAAGAATGAGCGTGAAACCGATCTCCGCACTCCGTGGCCAGAACCAGGTCCGCCCATTGATCCTGGGATCCACCCGTTCGCCAGAGTCGACTCAACACGTTGGAACGGCGAATCAGAGCCGGATGATTGGATTGGTGGGATGACTCCATGGGCCGATGAACTCTGTTGATCCCAGATCCCGGAGACACTTCCTTGAGTCTGAGGTGGAAGCTCAGAGGACAGGTCACGTGACGGAATTTGATGCATCTGATTGGCTGTTGGACCAAAAAGAAAAACAAAGTGAAGACATAAAAGGCTTGTCAGATCTCTCTTAAGGAACAGGGTTTTGGAACTTGCAGACTCTGGGTCCAAGGTTTATTTCCGGATAATTTATGAAGTTACTACGGATTATGCTCTATGCTCGTAACCCCAAACTATGGGCGCATAAAGGCTACCTAAAAATTGATTTGGTTGTTTACTTTTTTTACCAGAAGACTAGGTCATTCATTTTGAACTCTTTCCAAATTTCCCTAAATTTGGGAATGTTCTCGAAATCTGAGATCATTGTCAGACTCCATCATCCAGGTACCTGAGTAACGACTCCTCGGGTGTGACCATTTCATACTTTTGAGGAGGCTTAAACAATCTTAAGAACAATATGCCAACTTGTGTACGATTTTTTTCCAAAATATGTTATTCTTAGGAAGCAAAAGAGGCTCCATTATTTTTTTATGTGTTAAATGTGATGATCCCAGAGGGTAAAATTTACTTCTGTAACACGAAGAGTAGCCGCGAGGCCACTCAACGTGTAGTGAGTAGAGTAGATGTACTTCGATACTGGTTTGTATTCTGACATACAAGGGTTTATATACATAGCATGGGGGAAAGGTAGTGAGCAACGCAGTGCTCATGAGCGACCACGCCACACTTCGTATTAACAATAAGATTGCCAATTTGTCAAAAGAACACTTTTTTTTGCATGTATTAGCTCTTCATTTTCTTGATCGAAAAACTTGATCGAAATCTCACCGACAATTTGAGAATTTTGATTGAGCTGGTTGAAATAAAGTATTTGCAAATGCGTACTTACTTCAGAGATTGTTCAAAAACAGGTCATTGTGAAGGTCCCTGAAAAAATGACCTGAATATGATGTTATGGCGGGTACCTTTCCGTTTCGAAGATACTTTGGGGTGTGGTTTTGGGATTTTTTACCATCGCTACAAGGAATGCGATTCACTATGAGACAAATCAATCCATGCAGAACGGACGAAAATACGTATATAGCTATATACGTGAATATTTATTCCAGATATTTTGCCATTTTGAGTAGTTTTTAGATATTTGGGCATCTTCTTCCAAAACTAAAGAAAAAAATCACCTTTTTATTGACTGGGACATGGCAAAAGTTGCTTCATTGAGTGTTTTAAATCACATCGCTAGCAATAAAATAGGGCCGTTGGCTGTGCTGAGTTGCTCAGCCCATTTTGGTGAATCAACGGTTTTTTCCATTTAAGCGTCCATATAATGATTTCAGGTCCTTGGAAACGATCTATATTTTAACAAAAAGGCTTGCTTAGTTGCTTTCAACTCAAAAACCCTTAAATAAATTTTGGGCATTATTGACCCAATTAGTAACATTACCCATTACGTCACTTCAGAGCATTCAGCATCAGATTTTTTTTATTGCAATTTAAGTATTAGGTTACATAAAATTCTTTCAATCATATTGTTATTTGTGTCAAAGAAAATATGATCCATGTTTGTTGTACACTCTTTTCAATGTTATTTAATTATTATTTACATTTGCCTATTTTTACATTTGCCTATTTTTACATTTGCCTATTTTTACATTTGCCTATTTTTACATTTGCCTATTTTTACATTTGCCTATTTTTACATTTGCCTATTTTTACATTTGCCTATTTTTACATTTGCCGCCCTGAACAGTTTTACCTCTGCTGCCCTGAATTTTATGCCTGGGCCCTAGAGCAGTGCTGGAGGGTCCTTACCTTATAATCAGGAATGCTGCCAACAGCGACAAGGCGGTCCATTTCATTGAAAATACATGTTTTCTGTCGGCCAATTTCCATGAATGTTTTTGGGGCAATCAGGCTACACAATGACTCAGTGACTTAGAATCGTACGATTTTGCAACATGAAATAGAATTACGTACAAAGCATGCTCTTGAATGCACCAAGAGTATCTGGTGACCTTTTCTTCAATTCTTTCACAGCAAACCTGTTAAGTCAAGTCTTCCACTCAATTAAAGCAGGACTGACGACGTGTACCTCACTCGACCATATTAAACTTTAAATATTTCTAAGTATAGTCATGTAATTAAAAAAAATAGCCGGTTTTCAAGATGTATCAGTAAGACGCAATTTCATGCATTATATTTAATAGAAACTGGAAACGTTAGGCTATCGTGAAAGTAAGTAACCGAACTTTGGCCAAATTTTGATTAAAGCCAGATTGGCCGTGATGGCAAAACTGATCGGAGGGGTCCGGTAATGACCCTTAGCTAAGGTATCTTTACGTGAAATATCGATTTTTCCAGGGACTTAAAATCATTGAATGGACGCCTTAATAGGAAAAACTTGGATTCGCCACAATGGGCTGGGCAGCGTAGCACAACCAACGGCCCTATTTTACCGCTATCTAGTGGGATGATTTAAAACGCTCACTAGAAGCAACCTTTGTCATGTCCCACTGTTTCAAAAAAGTGCATGAATTCTGTGTACTCTTTCTGTTATTTTTCTTCGAAGAAATCTGATTTTTGCTGAAAAATGAATTGATTCCAAAGCATGCTACAAAACTTGGACAAAACCTGTAGCCCGGAATGTTCTTATTTTGCTCCATTTTTAGGACTCAAGATGGCACAAGAATTTTGCATGAGAAATATATATCTTTGGTCGGCTTGGCCAAGCAAATTACAGGGTGTCTAGCAATTGATGGTGCATCATGTTTTTTGTTATTCTGATTAAAGAATTGCTTTAAAATGAAAAAGTAATGTAACCAAGTGTTTTGAAAACCTTTATTCCAATATTCAAACCCAAGTTTCAAATGAATGTCACAATGTTATCATGCGTACAAAATACACTTGTATCGAAATATGATTGCATAATTTGATTAAATCATATATTTACATGAAAAGGGTCATCCATCGTTTTGTTACCTATTAGTTTCAGTTATATTCTAAAACGTCCAATTTAGGCAACATTCGACCAATTTCGCCGTTTTAGGTGAACTCTAGGTAGAAGGAGAATCTCTAAGAGAATCTCTAGAAATATCTAGAAATCCTAGATATGAGGTCAAACCTGAAATATTCAGGTCTACTAATAAGAAAGAGATGAGAAGACCTGTTGCAGGAGCTCCCTCAAAGCTACGTAGCTATGAAACCTGGTTCACACTCAGGAACAAACAGAGGGACAGAAACGAGAACCATAAAGGCAATCTTGCTTGAACACACCCAATGGCCTTGGATTTGAGTTGGAAAGTATATGTAATCGTGCTGGTTGGTTCGGTTTGACTTGATTCAAACGTTCTCGACCTTACGATTATCATACACTTTATCTATTTGTTTAAGCCTCAGTTGGGAGCGTATACATTATTAAGTGACATTATATTGTACGTTGGGGAGGACTAAGTCAACATTGAAGAATGAATTTGATACAATTCGGCTTCAACTCACTCTTGAATAAACTTCACAGTTGTACTGTTCTTGCTTCCGATATGAATCTGCTCTTTCATTTTTATTGTTGGGTGATTGTGATTTCCATTTCGGTTCTAAGATCTTGCCATTGTCAGGTGGTTCTAAAAAAACGGTCGTCCTCAAGATTATTCGCAAAACACTCCGATTGAGAGACAAGTGTGTAGCCATTGCCCTAGTGATCAGCTGGAAACGTTTTGCCTGATTAAATTGGTTCAATACGCAAGAACTGGAGCAAACGTGTTCAATGCGTTGAAAGTGGATGCTGTTCAACACGAATGTATATTAACTTGGTATTTGTGGAACGAGACGGCAAGTCCGGACTCGACATTACCTTGGGAACAAACATGTTGGATTGTTGAGAAAACGCCTGAGGGTAATTCAAAATGGGAGAATTTTTTAGGCACACAGAAATTAAGGCATGATGGGGTCATTATATCAAGCTAGGGTCCTTATTCCTATATGACAAAACTTGGGCCTTTTTTGGGAACGAGCTTTCCAAGCTTTTTTGAGGATTCAGGGAGATCAGAAGATCAGGGCAAAGGCTCTTCTCTAAAAGTAGCTCATGTCGTTCCAATTTTTAAGGGCGGAGATAAGTCACTCCCTTAAAATTATAGACCCATTTCTCTGACTTCCAGTATTGCAAACGTCTTTGAGAAGATCATGAAGTCCAGGCTTGTTGAGTATTTGAAAGCCCATGATATCATTCCCCCAGGGCAACACAGGTTTTGAGCCCATTTTAGAACAGTCACCCAATTTGTTGATCATATTGAGCAGATCATTGGAGGGCTCGAAAGTCACGAGTCAGTTGATGTAATCTATCTTGACTTTGCCGAGGCCTTTGATAAGGTAGATCATGATCTTTTGTTTGATCAACTCAAAGAGTTTGGGGTCCAGGGTAAGGTCCTGACTTGGATTGATAGTTTTATGAGCGAAAGAAAACAATTGGTTAAGGTTGAAGGATCTTTTAGTGATTATGATATTTATTATTATAATAATAATATTATGATACATAATAATGCTAGGGCATTTTATGACTTTCCTTCTATTAGGTCTGCATGTATAGTCTTCGAAAACTTTTGCATTCAACCAATGGCTAACTCAGCAAAACTGAAACTTCATAATTCGATCAAATAATGAATGAACAACCAATAGTAATTAAAATAGTAGTTTACCCATAACTGAAAAGAATTTGCATAGTATAAAAAACCATTGTGTTATGAATGAATGTGTTAATTACGCATTCGATGGACGAAATTAGACACCAAGAAATCAACTTCAACAGTTCGGATAATTGGTTCTGGAGGAAGCCCACTGGGCTGCTTTGTCATTAGCACAAGCTCTTTACTTCTCACGGTGATTTTTCCGACTTTCCGAGATTTAAGGCCATCCCCAGAGGAAGTCTTTGTAAATTCGAAAAGCTGAATATATCCAGGTTTCGAAACTGAATGCATTAAATTCGCCAATGGGCCATTTTCAGGAAAAAAATGAACATTAATAAAATGTTACGAGTTGTTTCAAATAAATCCCGCCATTCGAACTACACAATCTGGGTGACTAAAAACGAAATTTTCAAAAATAAATTCCTGATATTACATAAAATGCACTTGAAATTAGCATGCAGTTATTGTAAATCTTACTAGCCACTTTTCTTGCTACCCATAAGAAAGCAAATGACTGAGTATTTTTAGTTCCTATAGCACATTTGCATTTCTTAGTTCGTGCAACTTGCTTCTACTGACAAATCTGGTCACTTCCGATCAGCGAAGATTAAACTCTTTCGTTCCATTTGTTTGAGATCTAAGTGTTGCCAAAAATACGTGTTCTTACAAAAATACAATGAAAAAAATTGATGGCTTTTCATCGATTGATGAACATAATTGTTAAAACCTTTAGCTCTCGTGTGAACAATAAAAATATACCAAATATTTTAAGTTTAAAAACATTTATTTGATAATAATGTTTATTGCGAGAATATTCTCATTGGATATAAATCTATACATGGTTTATACAATAATTGTAAGTCGTGGGGCCCATTCTGGGTTCTGGAGGTTTATTTAGGTGCATTATATATGAGGTACGTTGAACCAATACAGCTCAATTTTTTCACTTGGGGAAACTTGGTCAGGTTATAGTTTATTCTGTTTTGCAGTTAATTTTCTTTTAAGTTCTACTCTCTGCTTGTTCTGTAATTCCTTCGAATGGACAGAGTTCCTAATTTTGGCAACCCTGATAAGGGTAATGGCATACACATTAGGCATCAACTTGTTTTCTTCCTGTCTAACGTCCTATAATCGGCCAGCCACAATTTAATAAAAGCCAAGAATTCAAGATGTGCATCAAGAAAGACCTAAGATTACCCTTTTTAATGTCTTGTGTAGACATTGGCGTCACTGATTTTCAGACTCTAGGATTGAAGGGCAAACGTTATTCTGCACCGATGAAAACCCAGCAGCTTCAGAACCAAGCTGCGATGTTGTCCAACAATAGCAGGGTGGCCAAAATAAAGGAAATCAACAGTTAAAGCAATGTCACGCAATGATAGTCCAAAAAGTAGAAAGCCAAGGTCTTATGTCTTTGCGTTACAAGCTAAAACTTAGTTGGGCTCGGCAGGTCCCATTTAGCTTTCAAGGTGCTCATATTGACATATTGATATTTTGGCAATATTTCTCCTTTCTTTGCTGGTTTGATTATATTTTCGATGATTAAGAACGTTTTGAGAATTTTTTTTTTCATCGATTTTTTAAATATTTTGGCTTTTTCAAGGAAAAACTAAATACATTCTCGAATATTTGAGTCAGAAAAACTATTTCAAGCAAAATTGAAGAAAATAAATGAACAGCCAATGCACAATAAGGCTCACCAAAAATACACCCAAAATACAAAAACCTCTACAAAATGGCATTTGTACTAAGATTATAAACATTCACAACCAAGACTACTATCATCCACAAAAAAACTGCGCCATCTATTGAGGCAAATTGAAAATAACATTTTTGAATCAATTACATTCAAATAGGCCTCCAAAAACGGCCAAATGCATCAAATTCACCAGAAACGAATTTGGAAAATCGATGCACACAGACAAAAATACCAAGTAATGGCCTTGTCAATTTTTTTTTCTTAAATATCCGTTTTTTTCAAATATTTAGGCCTTTTGAAGAAAATATGTATTGGATATTTTGTCACTTGTTTGCAAATATTTTTCCGGGCCCTAGTTATCACAATTCAATTTTAGTACTTGCCCTTGCCAGACTCTCCAGTACAAAACTCAATAACAAGAATTTAATTGTGAATGTAGAATGGAGGGCAAATACTACAATTAAACAAAATGATAATGTGAAAACGGGAAATTTTCAAAAATAGTTTAACTGAACAATTTTTCTTCCGCTTCAACGTAACAAATCTTACGCAATATACACATTTTTAAGCACAATACTTTCTTTTGTCGTTTTTACCTTCCGCACTTATTTTGAGCCACCAGTTTCATTTGACCGGTATTTCGAAACTCACGAGGCTTGGGATCTTGATGGGGGAGTTGAAATCTATGAACAAGTGGGCAGGGATTTTAATGTCCAGCCATGTCTTGTTTGCCACAAACCTGAATGTGATTCGTTCCGGTTGAGAGTTAATATGTTTGATGTAAATGCGAGGGATACTTCAGATATTGTAACTTAAATTATTGGACTCCGTATTTGGCCACCCTGCTATTGTTGGACCTTGGAACTTTGTGTTGGACGGCATCGCAGCTTGGTTCTGAAGCTGCTGGGTTTTCATCGGTGCAGAATAACGTTTGCTGGATTGAAGACTTGTGACAAGATGCTCAAGAAAGGAAAAGAAGACTATCGGACCATGAAGTTAGCCTCGCAAGTGCAGAAGCATTTAAGTGAAGAAAACCTGAGTTTACCCTGTGTACAAACATTAGTGTTACATCCCCAATCCTTCTCACAATCATTGTCTGTGCAACTGATTTTGTAAAGAAGAGAATATAGGAGTACCCAAGCGAGAAGAATGGAACTGTCTCTCAAATAAATGTTAGGTGATAGATCCAATCTAAAAATGTGTTTTGAACAACTTTTCAAAGACATCTACACATTTTCACTAAACCAAAATCCTTGAATCATCATCATCTGAAACATGAATCAAAAGAGACATTTCGAATTCTTTGGAGATTCTGTGGATCTCCAGAATAACCTAAGACACTACAACCAATCAACAAATAGCCTCAAAAATCTGCAGATCAAAGTGCAAAAAGTTATTCGAACTTGCAGCAGTGTCCTTGAGAGAAAAAGTCCAACTAAAAAGGCTTTTACAGATGACACACATCCCTAGTGTGTTTAAGATAGGATAAAAAAGCAATGGCATGTCATAGGAAATGTAACTTCTACGCGAAATGCAAGTCCAGAACATTAGAAGAGACAAGAACATGGTCCAGAACTTGAGATGTCATAGTGCCCATATTCCTGGAAACACCTTACAGAAATTGGCTCAAGAAATACAACGTTCAACAAAATGAAGCAAGGAGCCTTGGCATGGCTCATAAAGTCAAACTATGGATGGACAAGAAAACTTTCCAATTCGAGAGTTTTGTCAGTGAACCTTAAAAAATCAAACATTATATTCTCACTACCATGTACAAGATGAGCAATTTAGCAATAATTAGATCAATCATTCAAGATTTCTCTCCAGACCTAATCATTGTCCCATTATATCATGAACAACTGTGACATATAGATCCTTTACGTAAATAAAAATGTTTCATTGCTGATCATATTGATATTCCATTTCATTAGTTTCAGTAAATAAAATCAGACCAAATTTTGAAGAGGTCATTTGCAGTTATCTCTTGAAATATAAGCCAAATGTCCATTATGTTTTGTCTTGTTTGAAAATTTCATGCTAATTCTACCGGGTGAGCAATGAATTTTCCCGCCAGCCTAAAATTAAAATTCCTGCCAGAGAAAAGTAAGGTGTGATGAATTAAGAAAACCATTTTGAAGGTTTGTGTTTCTTCTATTTTGTTTTTGATTTTTTTTTCATAATATGACCATGATGGAAAAGGAAATAAAAAGGTGCCACAACTTAGATTTAATTGTGTCTGACTTGAACTTATAAAGCTTGCGAAAATCGAAGGACGTTTGGTCTGACAATGATTGAGCAACCAAGAAACCGAAGAGTGTAGATGCAGACTACAAGTGGTTAAAGTTAGTTGGGCGGTTCCTATTGCACTCTTAATTATAAAATTAACCAATCTATCAGGTTCGGAATAAAAACAGTCATTATCTTTAATACCAGCATTTCATAGTTATCATATACACTTAGTTGACTTATCTTATGTAAAATACAAATTATTTTCATTCAGATGATGCCTGCCTTTTCACGGAAGAAATCATCCGAGGATTTCATTGTCATCAGTATGACTAACGAATTAATCTTCATAAAGCGAAGAAAACCTTTCTCCGATGTATAGTGATATTTCACAAATGTAACTTCTGAAGAAGTCCCAAGATATTTCTTTCCAACAACCAATCAAAAGGCGAATGGTTGATAAAAATGAATTTCAAAGTTTTGAAGAGCTATTAGTGAAGTGGGAAGAAAAAAACAGCCACACTGTCAGTAATCTCATTTAGGCGGCATTTTTTCAAAATCAGTGGAGCCTCTCTTTTAAACGTAAAACTGTCCCAGAAATGACCCATTGGCGAATTTAATGCATTCAGTTTCGAAACCTGGAGATATTCAGCTTTTCAAATATACAAGAACTTTCACTGGGGATGGCCTCAAATCTGAGAAAGTCGGACAAATCACCGTGAATCCTCAGTCCATTAAGCCTCGTTTCTCTAGGTTGTGTTCCTCTCATCAAAGCTTCGTCAGGATTGCCAAATTTTAGCATTTAAGTCACTCAAATGCCTATTTTCCCCGATCTTGGAACCCAAGCAGCCTTGCTTTGTCTCAAAACTGGCAATCCTTTCAATCGAGTTGCCAACCAGAGGAAGGTTAAAATGTGGATAGGAGCCTACGGGTGCGTTAGGAAAATCCTTTAAGAGATTCCTATCTATACAAAATGATAGTCTGTGATGAAAAGGCAGCTTGTCTCCGAGCCTGATTCACAGGGAAATTTTGCTGCTACAACAATCTAGTTGATGGGTTAACTTTGCCAGATTTTAAAAACTTACAAATGCCAGAAATGCCACCTCATTTTAAAATGGACCACAAATTGAGCGAGTTTTCATCATTTATTTTAAGAAGTCTTTGGACTTTTTTTTTCTTTTTTTTCGTTAAACATTGTTGAATCTAGGACATTCTGAATATATGTGTCAATTCTTCCATGTGCTATAGAATAATTCTAATACTGATTAGGATGGCAGCGTCTTTACAAAGGAATTTACAATATCTTTATAGTTCTCCTTGGATTCTGCTCTTCTCATCGAGTTGGGTCCCATGTTCCACAGCCTCACTCCATGTTGCCAGAACCACGGCCTGGTCAACAGTTTTGGATCAGGTTCTCTCAACTTTCCCTCCAGTTTGGCCCGAGACCCAGCAAAAGGCCTGTCATTCCTGAACACTTCGGGGTAGGGTACAGATCCTGTCATCACCGGCCACATATCCATCAAGATGCTCTCCGCTATGAGGTGATTCAGCGGTGGTATTGCAGTCTTGTGCCGTAACTCCTCAATGGACACTTTGTCACTGAGTCTCACTCCAACCATCAGCCTCATGACCTCATTGAGTACCAATTGTATTTTGTGCATGAGGGGATGGATGGAGTCGCCACCGGTCCTCACTGATCCGAACACCGCACATCCATACCGGACCTTGGACACGATAATTCCTTGGACTAAGCGCTGCAGTGACTCCCGATCCAGCCACGTCAATAGCCTCCTCAAAAGTCCAAGTCTGCCATTGAGATCAGCCACTAGGTTGTTGACGGTGCTACATCAAATTAGAGTGGATCAAATGACCGACAATCAAAATAGAGCGGTTTTTTGATCGCGTATCAAATGAGCGCAGAAATCAAAAGAGAGAAAAAAAGAGAACCAGTACAAGTGATCCACAATGATATTAGAGTAAATGTGATGAAAATGATAAATATTTTTATGTCTTAGAGTGTAAAATAACGATAAACTTTTACAAGCACCATTTATTTATATGATTTTATCCTCTCAATGTCATTTTAACCCTTTTATATACTTACCATCATTTGTCACATGTCTCGGCCATACACTCTTTTATCTACCATTTTGGTGTTTGAGTTCTTCTTACAAATATTCAAGTGAATTTTTCTCTTTAAAGCAAGCAATTGTTGTAAAGTAAGTCATTGACTTGAAGAATATATTTTTTGCAGGAATAGTTCTCCCCGGACTGCTGACTGCTGATTTACTGAATGCCCACCTTCACTTCTTGAAACTGATTTTTTTGTAAGAAATTGAATCATTTTCAAAGAGAGCTTGTCAAGAAGATGGCGTCGTCCAAGCCATAGCTATGTTTGAATACAATTTTTGTGACCAATACTGCATGAAGCCTTGCAAAACAAGTGTGATAAAGCATGTCCAAGTTTGATTGCGTTGATTAATGTTGGTGGTAATTTGATGTTCGATCAAACATATTGGCTCTCTTTTGATTTCCACGCTAATTTCATATGTCGATCAAAAAACCGCTCTATTTTGATTGTCGGTCATTTGATTTGCTTTAAAGTTATAGGACACCGGTTGTTGACATGGATCTCCCAGCCAAGGTTGCTCTGAACTGTCAGACCCAACAACCTGACAGTGGCACTAGCCTGGATGTCCTCTCCAGAAATTTTGATGGAATAGCTCTTGATCTCGCTCTCAGTCGCACCAATGACGGTAAACTCCGTTTTCTTGGGATTGGCCACCATCATGTTCGAAGCAAAGAAGGTCATGAGCTCTTCGGCACTCTGCTCCAACCGGCCCAGAAGCTCATCCCTGTTCTCAGCCCCCACCACACAGCAAGTATCATCACAGAAGCAACCCAACCTAGCCTCGGTCCACAGGTCAATGTCACAAATGTACAGGAGGAACAGAGTTGGAGAGATTGCACTTCCTTGGGCAGTTCCATATGGAACATCAAGCTCTTGTGACCTTGCTGAACCAATCTGGACAGTTTGGTGCCGGCCAGTCAAATAGGACCAGAACGCCAAGGATAAGTATGACTGCAACTTATCCTTGGCGAAATCTCAGAAGCACACCCAACAGGTTATTGGTCACATCTGGCCCAGGTAGTAGTAAATCGTTCAGTGACGTGTCACCAAATTACAGAGAACAATTGAAAACGACCCGAATTTTGTTCTTCTGTTTGTGGTAAACACCATGATGCACTATGTACCATTTGGAGTTATTGGTCTCTAAATCTTCGAAAGGCACCTCCTCCGCGAAATCATTGTCGATCATGAGCGACATGAATTCGACATAATCGGTTCGAAATATTGGATCCTTGACGAGCCTCCTCTTTATTCCTTCGAGCCGTCGAAGAGCCTGCATCCGATTGTCAGGAAACGAAACTTGAACCGAACGGAAAGGCAAACCGATGGAGTAATGACCACTCTCTTCTCGATGAATCGAAGATTTGACCTTCTTCAACCATTTCCCATCCTCAGCTGAGGGACACAACTCATCTTCTCCGAGATCATGGAAATCGTGGGAATACATTCGACGCGATTCCTTATTGCTCTCATGATCTGCTTGAATGAAATTAACGTTCACACATTTTCCAAACGTCTTCTGACTGCCAAGTGGACCATTCAAGGCCCAACCGAGTTTGTGTTTGGAAGCATACGGGGTTCCAGTAGGCCCACTCACGATCTTCAACGGCTTAAGAGCTTCGGGAGAATTGGCTCCGAGTAAAAGACCGACGATGGCATTGACGAAGACAAATGGAATATCGGATAAATGTGGATACTCCTCGCACTCCTCCGGTGTTATGACGCCCCTTTTTGAAACTGGGACTTTCCCTCTTGAAAAGGTAACAGGGAGAAAAATGCTCTCATTTTCATTGAGGTCAGAGATTTCAAGTCCACTAATAGCTCGTGTTAATATAGCTTTGCCTTGTTCGTTCATCGTAGTCAGACTGATCTTGGTTCTTGGTCCTGATATGCCCAGTTGTTGTACGTGTAGAACCTCATCTGTGACAAAACAGTCACTCGAAAAGTTATCAAGGCCAGCATTGGTGACGATCGTTCTTGATCCGCCTCGAACTTTAACTTTCACAGGAATCAAAGCCATTGCTATCCTATTCTTCTCACCGGCCTTTGTTTGGTGACCTGATTTCTCCAAACAGCATGCGGAAGTGGACTCAAGTTCTTTTGACGCAACAGGCTTAACTCCATCATCGTAAGAGCGTTTATCGGATTGATCAGACTTATGGAGGCACGTAGGATGTTTCTTGTCGCATTTCTTACAATGTAAGCGTTGCTGGCAATTTCGACCAATATGACCAACATTGAGACATCCAAAACCCAGTCCCTTTTCTTGAACGAACTGAGATTTCTCATCGTCTGATTGTTTGGCAAAGAAAAAACACGTCTCCAACGAGTGGTTGCTTTTCTTGCATGCAAGGCAGGTTCGCTCTCTTCTTGAATCTTCTTCCCTCGCTTCGGTAGCCATTGACATGGATTTCTTCATCTCGGACTGACCTAATTCACCCCTTTTAGGTGGTTTGTCGGCCACTTCTCCGAAAATGGGCAACGACATAAGTCTGAATTGTTGAGAGCCGAAAGAAGAGAGTTCCAAAAAAGTGACGGCTTGACCTTGCTCCAACAGCTTAAAGGCTTGCTTTCTCCAGGCCAATCTCATATGATATGGCAACTTCATAACAACTTCTTGAATTTGAGATGGACCGTTAGGTTGGACGAGAGCATTTCCATCCTCCATAAAATTACATGTGAGAAGGTAAACGCTAAATTCTTCCAAGGCTTCCTTATCATCTCTGTTGATAGATCGCCAGCTTCGAAGTTTCTTTAGAAAGGCATTTGCGATGACGAACTCATTACCATACCTTTGCTTGAGTAGATCACGAGCCTCTTGGTATCCCCGCTCTGGGCACAAATTGAAGCAACTTTGAACTAACTGCTTTGGGAGTCCTCGCGTGTACTTTTCCAAGTAATCGAGTTTGTCTGCTTCCGATTTGGTCTTGTTCGCTATGAGTTGATCGAAAGCTTGAATAAAGGGTTTGTACGCAGTCGGGTCGGATCCATCAAAAACATTTGGCTCCGACTTTGGTAAGTGAGACGACTTGGCAATTTCTGCGAGAAGGTCAATCTGAGGGTACATTGCCACTTCTTCAGGTTTGGCAGGCGCACAAAATGTGGGACGGTGTTCTATTGGTTCGACAAAAGAACTCGGTTCCTCTTTCATCTCCGATCTCAATCTAGATTCTTCAATGAGTTCCATCTCATCTAAGGCCTTCTCCACGTTGATAATCTTCTTGGCATGAATTGCCAGGCGTATTTATTCTTCTTCTGCTGCACCCCGCTTGGCTCTAATTGCCTCATCTTCTCTTTCCTTTTCAATGCGGCGAGCTTCGTCTTCCCGTGCATATTGAGCAAGCCTCTTTTGATGGTTGATGATCTCCAACTGTTCCTTCATTTCCTTGCGGGGTTCGATATATGCCTTCTCCTTGGCTAACTTGATTTGAGCGGCTATCACATCCTCATAGATGGTCACTTAAGTCGAGCATGCACTCATCGTCTTGAACTTGGAGAGTCTATTAGATGGCAAATAAACCACAAAATTGCAAACAATTAGCAAAATGCTTGGAATAGCAAAAAATAGCAAATTATCTTGGCTTGTAAAATGCCAAAATAAAGCTTAAAGTAAAAAATGAATTGGACAGTCAAATGGCAAATAAAACATGAAATGACAAATATCATGGCCCTTGAACTGAACGTTATTTGGACAAAAAAAAAAATTTCAGTCATTTTTTCAAAAACTTGGTCTCGTTAGTTTATTTTTACAAAATTATCAAAACACCTTTTTTGCGTAACACTGTATTTGTCCGAGATTTGTACCTCTACTGAGATTAAATAAATGGTTAAATTATTGTTTATTATTGTTTATTTAATTTATTATTATTATGGTTGAATTATTAAATAAATTTAAAAGATGGTGTCTCATGTAACTTTTTCACTTCTGTTTCAGCTTGGCACACAATAAATGATTGCGAAGACATAGAACGAGTCTTTGTTGGCATTGCTATTCCTAGACCAAAAGTATTTCAATTCCATATTAACAAACCAAGTGCGAGGGATGAAAACGTTGTCATGGCATGCGATGATGATGGCTGGTCAATCATTCAGTCCCGTGGGCAGTTTGGCAATCCAATCGAGTATTTTAGTAGATTATGGGTCAATTACGTTGAAGGCTTTGGTGAAGCCGGTGAGCCTTTTTCCTCAAATTTTGCATAATCATGGAGTGCAAGCAAGTTTGTTGGTAACGAAAGAGCTGCCCTTGTATTACCCATATATTACCTAAACTTCATATGTATCTAAAACATATTAAACATCAACTTTAGAGAGAGAATTCTCTCAATTGAGAGAATTGAGTTCTTTCAATTGAGATTCATTTTGAGAAAAAACTAATCAAATTGATTCAAAACTATACGGGAATTCGCTCTGAAGAATGAGTTATTAGCTTTTAGATAGACTAAATGATTGGTCAGAAATTACAAAATTTATCCGCTCTCCAAGCTCAGAAAATACCAATAGCTAAATCAACTGGCTGTCTTGTGGTAAAGTTGTATATTGGGTTTTTAGTGGGGCCTAAAAATGCTAACAAACAAGCCAAATTACAATCAAAAATACCAGACAAGGCACCTGTCATTTTACTGTAAAGCCCCATCATGTTGACTTATAACAAAATTGAACAAGCCATCCAACTAAAGTTAGTGACAACTCAGTTTTCGTTAAAATTAGTTCTATTTCGATGATTTACCCTAACATTGACTCCCCAATCAGAGGCCATAAAAATGCTATTAATTGTGTTTGTTTCTCTCTTTAGAGGGTCTAAAGTTCAGAGCTTTGCGAACTTTTGGCTCAGACTCATTGTAAAAACCTCCGATCGCATTCAGACCCGTGTAGTCAAATTGGTATTTTAACACGGTTTCAATGCAATCGGTTCGAGATGGCGAAATGATATCACAGAACGCGTTTACATGACGCTTAATTAGCAACTGGAAACAATAGAGGTTGCTTATTATCACAGATACAGAAATAAATCGCGCTCAAGAGCGATTGGCATTTACACTCATGGAAAATTAGAACATGTCGTGAAGTTGTAACTTCGCTACAGACTTTCAAAGTTTAAATCTGTTGTAAAACCTGAGCTGTGAGAGAAATGATTTTTTTTTAGGCCAAGAACATTGGGTCGGATTGGACAACATGTATTATTTGACCAATTCAAAGAATTATTCCCTAAAAGTCACATTGGAGGATTTGAATGGGAAAAAGGCTTTTGCCAAGTACACTAATTTCAGGATCTTAGATAAGGTAAGAGCAACCATTTGATCACTTATCTTCAAGAAATCCTTCAGAAATAATTGAGGCTTTCATAGCTTGTACTACTTCTGACATTTTTGGACTTTAAGATGCTCTCCAAATGCAAATACATCCTGTTTGATCACTACTGTTGATTGACCTTAAAACTACTGATGTGTTTCGAGTTGGATTTATGGCAGAGTTTTGCCATTTTGATTTTTAGGGTCAAAAATCTGAGCACAACTAAACTTTTCAACAGCAATAGACCTTATCTACCATAAAATATGGCAGCACTGACAACTCGAAATTCATTTTTATAACTATGGATGGAACTCGAAATCGAACTAGTTCGAGTGTTGGCAAATTAGTCCCTGTTTAGGTCTTTTCAAATACTTCAATACAACCTGCCCTTTTTAACAGCGATAAACTTCCGAGTCAAAACTGGCAGCACTCCTGGTTCGAAACACATCACTACTTAAAACCTTAGTTTGAAGAGAGGCCGCAAGTGTTCGGAATGACGTTTAGTACATCATCAGATGCAAAAGGGGACCTTCTATGGACATCCTTGAAGCATATACATTTGCTTCACTGTCAACAACGATCACTCGTTCAAATGGTCTTTCCATCAAAGAGCCTACATCCCATTTTGGCATTGCCACACACTATTTTGACACATCCGATGATGCAATAAGATTGTTACGCCGTGATGGATTTCCAATCATTCTGGACGCCATTTTAAATAGAATGACCTAGTTTGGCTCGGTAGGCCGTGCTAGGGTTAAATTTGGAGAGTTATCTTCAAATAAATAGAGCTCAGATTTTTCTTCTGCTGTGGAGCAAAAATCCCAGACGTTTCATAACTGATGGTTATCGTCAGCTGACCTTACTCCTTACTCCTTTAAACGTCTGAGATTTCTGTTCCACAGCAATATAGAAATAGTCCAGGCTGTACTTAAAACCAATATGAAATGAACGGTCAATCAAAACAAAGTTTTTTTGTAATGCCATCAAGATATGTCCGCCCAAAATACAAAATATTTTTCTTGCGACGATTTTTCACAAAAGCAAACCTTTTTGTCCAGCAGCTCTTCATATAAACCCTCATGCTGACAATCATTCCATTATTTGTCCCTACATAGCCTAACAAAAAACATTCGGTAGCTAGGGAAAACAATCCCCAAAAATCACGCCAATCGCGGATCAAAAGAGAGGGCGTTCAGTACAAAAAGAGCCAATCAAAACAAGGATACCTGTTTTAAAAAAGTAAAGCGAGTTTAAGAGTCTTTTTAAAACCGTGTATTTTATGACTGAGCTAAGAATGAACGACAAAGTCTTTAAAGAGTCAAGAGGTTCTTTTTATGATATTTTTTCTATAAACCTAATAAAATCTCTTACCAATTATCATTTTTTCAAAGACAATATGTAATAACAGATGTAATTTATTTAAAAACCTAATATGTAATCTTTGAAAGAGGAATTTAATCAGAATTTTGAGTGAATTTCAAAGTGGTCAAAAACATAAAAAATGAAGATGAGGGTTGCGAATTGTTTCTTTATTTCACTCATGAAACGAATAGTGATTAAACGTACATTGAGAATGTACTTACAATGAAAGTTATTACACCAATGTTCGGGTGGATTCGTCTGACCAAACTTAAGTATTTTTTTAGAGAAGTAAATACTCGATAAATGTCAGTGAGCAACCGTGATTCCACTCAAGCCTTTTGCAACAAATTATTTTTCTTAATTCGACAGTATATTTCACTAAAAATGCCTTTGTTTCCTGAGGATTCTAACGTGACACTCGTCCTCTGTGCATCTCAAATGTTTTTCGGGAATTTGAATATTTATGAATAAGCGCCTTCTTTTGTATGGGTAGTGAAGATAACACTTTCTAAATATTTAAAATATTTACTATTAGTATAAATAATTAGTATATTCGTATAAACACTTTCTACGAAATTCGCGCTCACTTGTTATCGTTTTAGGACAAGTATACTCTTCAGCTTAGCGGATATGAAGGGACTGCTGGAGATGCGTTTGCCGTTCTGAATGGAATGATGTTTTCTACCGTGGACCAAGACAATGATGTTAATGAAAATGGAAATTGTGCGAGAACATACACCGGAGGATGGTGGTAAGAAATTCTCGAAATTCAACCTTGAGATTTGACTGTGAATTAAAGTTGTTAAATGAGGGTGTTAAGGGTTCACTCTTTCATACGACGAAACGAACCAAAGGCTTTTGATTTGCGAAATTAGAGCCGAGGTATTAGTGCAAAACTGGTGTGTCCAGAAAGCCCTTGCTGCTTCCTAAAGAGTGCAAAATCGTTTAGACATTCTCTTTTCCATAGCTAAATCGAATGTCTATTGTTTATTGTTCATTGTCAATCAAAACACAGTGTGTAGAAAAGAGTTTAAGCTTAAGGGCGAGAAAAAAACAGAAGAACGCAATTCAAACAATATGTCAAAAGGTAGACAAAAAAGATAAAATAAAGACAAGATATAAAAAGGAGGAAAACTCACAAGTCAAGGAACATGTAAACATAAATATTGGATGAAAGCTAAATTGCGAAATAAAAGCGAAAATGTAAGTCAATGGTTATGGAACACAAATTAATACAAAGTTTTCCGGTTCCAACCATTAAACGAAACGGAGAAGGACTATCCAAAAGACGAGTAGATTTTGGCAGAAGATTCCACGGATTCACGGCTCAAAGGAATGAAGAGAATGAAATGCCAGAAATCTTGCAGGAGGCTTCCGAATTTTTTTCTCGAAGGCGCACCAGTGGTCTTCAGCGACACATCGCCAGCAAAAACTATCACATCCTTACGATTGTAAAGTTCTTAGATTGAGGCGACAGCTTTGGAAATTTTGAAAAAATATTATTTTACTTCTCATTCTCGGTGTGTCTCAGGAAGGGAGACCCTAGTGGTGAAAACGATCCACTTAACCCCAATTTTTCCCTTGTCAATTTCGCCATTTTTCTTTGGACCGACTCGAGAAGTCCAGCAGTAAGTTTCAATCCTGGTGACCAAACTGAACAATATTCAGGAAAAGGTCAACGGTAAGTGGTGAACAAAGGCCGAAGAACACAAGAAAGACGTCTCGTAGAGAAAAATAGCTTGATCACTCCAACCGCAGCATTTGCACAATTTTTGTCACCTCCGCGCCATGCATCGAAAATGACAGTTTACCGTCGTAATGTATGTCCAAGTCAGATATTTGATCTGGTCGACCACCAAGGACGTAAATGGGCATGTCACTCTTCTTGTTACCAAAGCGAAGGATCTTGCTTTTAGCTGCATTGAAAGTCATGCCGTCGGTGAGCGACCATTCATGAACTTGGTCGCGAACCCTCTTCAGTTTGATTTCATCTTCAATTGTGTTTTTACTAGTGATGGACCGAAAGCGCTTTCGGCCGAACTTACAGCCAAATTCCAGTTTCGGTTTCGGTAATGCTTACCGAAACCAAAAGCAGGCATGCACTATGAAAAATTGAGTTTGACAACCAAATCGATTTTGTTTGTTCTAAAACCTCTGAAGTTAAAGTTTTCCGAATTTTCAAAATTTGCGATTACCCAACAGATGTGTAATTTAAATTTTTAAAGTAAATTTTCCATTTAACCAACTTTATAGTCGGCTGCTTTCGGTTAAGCCCTCTTTTGGCCGAAACTTTCGGTTTCGGTTATGAACCCTTTTGATCCATCGTTAGTACTGATGGAAAAAACCAATCTTTCAATCTTTTTCACGCGAGGTTGCTAGCTTTAGGTTTGCCATCACCCCTCACATAGTACAACATCTTGCAAAATCAAGAAGCAAGTTCCTTCTACATAGCGCCCCTGAGCCAAAGACGAATAAAGCAAGGCGTGCCACTTGTGCTCACCTTCAGAAGAAAGCCTTTTTCCTCATGGAATTCAACCGACAAATGAAAGACGCTGAAGGCTAATTGGCAGACCTAGTTGGGCAACCTATCGTGACTATGATTGAAGATTGGATTGTTTCCATCACTGATTGTTAGTAGTATTCACTAATGATGGACCGATAGGGCTCATAACCGAAACCGAATAAGGGCTTAACCGAAACCGAAAATAGAATCAGTATATTTCAGCGAGAATACTGGGCTTTTAACGACAATATCATCCATGCAAACTGAAAAGAGTCGGAGGCCAAGCATGCTGCCTTGTGGAACTCCAGAAGACACCAGACTCCAATTCGAAGATGCAAACCCAAGATAATACGCTAAGACCACCACAACAACCAGTTCCAAAATCCATCTCTACATCATCCCTCCAATTCCCATCCTCAATAGTTTTCCAAGCAACATATCGTGATTGACCTTGTCTAGGGCCTTTGAAAGGTCCAAATAGACTGCATAGACAATGTTCCCATCACCCATGGCTCGAGAGACAAACTCATTAAACTCAAGGAGGTTGGTCGTACAAAACTTTCCCGGAAAGAAACCATGTTGATCGATTGCTATTTGTCCACCTTCTGATATGCAGTCCCTACCCCGATCTTTCACCAGTCTCTCCATGAGCTTTCCACAGGAACTGGTAAAGGATGTCGGGCGATAGTTGGAGGTGCACCTAGCATCACCTCTTTTCACGGAGGGAAAATATTGAGACTTTGCCAATCGCAGGGAACCTCGCCAGACGGCATTGACCAAGAGAAAATAAGTGATGTGGCGTGCTCGCTCTTGAGCAACTGTGTTGCTCACAATCCTCCCCCTCTCCTTGTATATATACAATATGCCTCGTATATAGAAAAAAGACCAGTATTGAAATACATCACTCTACTCATTCCACGTTGAGTGGCCTCGCGGCTACTTAGCGTGCTACATGGTGGAAGCGGTGGGATTCCCGGATCGATTGGCCGTGGGCGGGTGGATTCCTGACAGTGGTGGGCCAGGAGTGTCCAGAGTCATCCTGGAAGGCTGGGTCGTGTTGCGCCCAGAAGTATCCGGGATCGGTGGGGCCTGAGATCACCGTGTTGGATCGGTGGGGCCTGAGATCACCGTGTTGGATCGGTGGGGCCTGAGATCACCGTGTTGGATCGGTGGGGCCTGAGATCACCGTGTTGGATCGGTGGGGCCTGAGATCACCGTGTTGGATCGGTGGGCTGTGAGGTGCCGAGAAGGATCGTCGGTGGGCCAAGATGCACCGAAATGGATCGTTGGTGGGCCATGATGGGCCATATGTTTTGGTTGTGTGAGATCGTTGATATGGGGGAAGGTGTGGCGTGCTCGCTCTTGAGCAACTGTGTTGCTCACAATCCTCCCCCTCTCCTTGTATATACTGTATATGCCTCGTATATAGAAAATAGACCAGTATTGAAATACATCACTCTACTCACTCCACGTCGAGTGGCCTCGCGGCTACTCTTCGTGTTACAGTGAGAGATTAAATGGTATTTCCAGAAAACCAATTATTACTTAAATCATCAGAAAACCAACAAATTGTCTCTATAGCTTGAACTGCTTTTATTCTCGATTTGAATTAGAAACTTGAATAAATTCTTGAGTAAATTAGCTCCTTTTAGCATTGCACAAAATTTAGCAACTTTTCGCCCACTTTTAGATATCATTGCTCATCTTTGGCCAGAAAAATCACTTTCTAGCATACTCAAACACCTTTTTGGGACCCACATGACCCAACTTCAGTGCAGTTCTTCCCACACTTGTGCTCTCATCGCCCGAGGAACCACAACACAAAGTCTTTCATCTCAATCGTAGATTAACGTCCCATCTACCCATCGAAACTTGTTATCTTCGGCCATTTCTCGAATCTCTTCATCTTTTGTTTGTTCTCTCCTCAAAACCTCGATCGCTGATGAAGGTTTATGACTCGCTTTGAAGTAAAATTTTTCGTCCCAATAGAAAGTGGCGCCATCTGTCTAGGGGCAAACATGATTGCTAATGCCTCTTGTTCTATAACAGGGTATCTCTTTTCCACATTAGAAAACTTTTTGGAGGTATATTCAATCGCAACGCGTACATCTCTATTCTTCTTTCTCACCAACACAACAAGAAAGCTCGATTCACTGTGGCTTTTTTCTCAAGATCCCTTCTTCCTTCATCTTTTTGATGTTTGCCTCTGCCTTATCCATCAGATTTATTGGCATTTCGATGATTAGGAACGCTTATAAGGGGGTAAGATCTCGTACAGATTGCACGCTTCACGATTCCACAGCGACCAAGACCGTGAAAGACGTTTGGAAGTTCTTGCTCCATTTTCTTCCTACATCTAGGAGCTCAATCACTTAGTTGCGGTCCAGCAGACCAATATCTTCAACCAAGCTGTCAGACTTGATCATGTCTGCTCTGTATACCAAGCCATTAGCCTTTAACCCGTCCAGGTCAAAAGTTACATCTCGCATCCATGGCTCTACGCCTGCTAAGAAGGCAGCATCACCTTCCAAGTGACTGACCAACGGAAATCCTCCAATGGTTATCCGACCATCTCTGGCACTCACGCTCGCGTCGTGTTGTGAGAGGAAATTCATCCTTATCATGACACTCGTGACTTTGCCAATGAAAAACTTATACTCTGCTTCCCAATCTCCCACGACGACATGGCAACCCCTTGTTCCACTCGTCGGCAAGTAAATACTCACCAGAAGCAGTTCTGAATTTGTTATGGCCCTCCGAGTCTGGCCTAAACATCGCTTTTGGTAGGAAACTTGCTGATGCACTCGTGTCCTCCAATGCTTCAACTTCAATGCCCTCGACTGTCATCCTCAAGCTTGGTCTTGGCGACATGGCTTTTACTTCTCCATATCTGGGCTTCTTTATAGGACAGTCGGGAAGAGGATGGTCCAAGCTCCCGCAATTAAGGCAAGTTCTTCTGCCTTTCGACTGCTTGCTCGACCCATCATTCTGATCATGCATCTTCTTGGTTCCATGCCTTTGTTGGCTTCCTTCTTGGACTTTCCTTTGCCTCGCTTCCCAAGGGTCTCTGCGACCCCTTCGGCAATCAATGTACTTTGCACCGCTTTTTCCCATTTCTTTGATTGGTTGTTAAGGACAACCGACTTGAGGTATGCTGGTAGCCCATGAACAAATCGATTTCGGGCCAAAAGGTCCTTGTTGCTTTTACTGCAAATCCGGGATAACACTCTTGCTCGACTTAGGGTATGTACATCTCTTGGCGAAGTCGTGAACCTTCTCCTCGTCCTTCATTGACGTTTCATTGAGAAAAAGGATTGCACTGATGCTCCCCGAAAATTCTCCTCCACTGGGATTAATGCTTCCTTCATAGCATTAGAACTGCCCAACGGTGCTTCTCTGAGGTCTTCCAAGTCTGTCGATCCTATTTAAAGTAGGCCCGGAAACACTTGGGCGGTCTGGCCGTCAGACCACCCATTGGCCTTTGCTTCTGGATCAAAGTATGGGACATATTACGCAATGGAATCCTCTGCACGTTTGGGTTGTGGTCGAACCATAGTCCCTCCCAATGGCCCAACGGATCTTCATGATTCTCGTCCAAGTTGTGCTCTCAGACGGGATTGAACGTTCCACAGCCATCGTCAATGAAGCCTTCAATGTCCTCAAGACCACACAACTATCGACAACGCACCTTTTGATCGTGAGTTTTCTCCTCCTTTCTCAAGGACTCACCGCTGCCACCTTATAACTTGAATTGCCTTTATTCTCGATTTGACATAGAAACGTAACATTCTTGAATAAATTATTAAAAGGTCGGAACGCAGAAGCTACATCTGATATTTCTATTAATTTTGCTTCCATACACTGTAAACCGATAAACAACAAGCGGAGATTTGATTTTGTAACTTTTGATGATGTTCCAAACTTCTCCCCGTGAGTCACAAAGCCTCTTTTGCCTTTGCAGGTTTCGGAAATGCCATAATGCACATCTGAACGGCTTGAATCTGAACCAGATCGATCCCAACCAATATGGAAGAGGGATAATGTGGGGCTTGTTCCGTCCACTAAACTACAGCCTGAGATCAGCGCAAATGGCCATCAAAACATTGGATGCGGATTAAAAGAGCTCACACCCATTCCACCTCGACATCCAGCTGATTGGAATCAGTGTAGTTTTGCTTTGCATCGGGGTTCTTTTTGCATTGAAAAGATGAGGGTAGTGCGACGAATCTAGTTGAGGATTTTCGTGGGGCCGAAAGGCAAGGGAAAGGTCGTTCATGGTTTTGTTTTGTTTAATAAGGAAAAAGTTTTTTTGACTTAATCGCCCTGTGTTCTAGAACAGAAAAGTGCAAAATTTGTATGAACCCATATCAAGATGGTTGTAGGGTGAGTCTGGGCTCTGGTACTTCCTTAGGCTTTCGGCCCCAATAAACCTTAGCTGAATTCTTCTTACAACACTTCTCGAAAACGAACTTATAATTTAGCGTGACGTCATGCCGCCAACATTACACCAAATGAATTTGCCTGCTTTGGAAATAAAATAAATTTTCTACAATTGAAAATCATTCACTTGAATTGAGGTGTAAATTCACTAACAAAAATTGAGCCTTGCCTGGTTTCAGATTCAGTCATCGACCCAAAACAGATTCCATTGTCACTGTTAATGAGCAAATCACACCAATTCTTCATTCACATCAAAAGCCAAATATTGGAAAATCTAAATACTACCATTTGATGGTAGGCAATCGTGTTCAAACTTATGATTTGATACCCTTGTGCGTAAGTTGAAAAAATGGAGGTGAAGAACGAGAAACACGTCAAAATCCAATATTTTGTGAAGTCATACCAAAAATTTGTCGGGAAAAAGTGGGAGGCTCTACTAGGTACATGATTTTTGTCTTGTAGTTTGCTCGTGACAGTTTTTTTTGTCTAAAGTGAGGTTACCTACACGTACCTGTACGAATAAATAAGCCAAAAATGAAGTGTAAACTTTATATTCATATGAAATTTGGGCTACCAAAAAGTCATTGTTGGCAGATTTGGATACCCTTTGAGTAGTAGGTTGATTAGGAATAGTGCTTTTTTATGTGGCATATTTTATTTCTGTTTTTTCTCAAACTCATCTTCATGCAAAAGAGAATCAACAAATCCCAAGAACTTGTTAAAGCCACACGTGGTCATGAAAATAGGCCAAACAAGTAAGTAAATAAAAAAAAAACATAAAATCCATAAGCTCAAGTAAATTAGGGGCCCTGTTTCTAAGGCAAACTACACTCAAGAACGTCTTCATTGAAAGCATTGTCCGCCATCTCTGTGTCATGGCAGAAAGTTTTTCTTAATCCACATTAGAAATACTAAAAGGCAGAGATTGGCATTCAAATCTATGATTGCCTGACCCGGCACGGACTGTCTGTGACGTCATTCATCATGCGGGAAGCCGAAGTTCATGATTAAAGGAACCTTTTCTTCTACGAAACACATCTAAACTATTTCGCTCATTTGATAGGGCAGTTTGGTTATTGAAAGTCCTCAAGTCTGCTGGAAATGTGTCTAAGGTATTTACCCGATATGAAAAAAGTGAATTTCAATTAGTGTGGAGTTTTAACAAGGGCCAATTAATGTCACACGATCGGGTGATTGACAACAAAATCTTAGTGATGTGGAATCTGGGCTTTCGCAAGTTTTTTTACGGGAGGTTGCAAGGTAGGGTTACTGCTTGCAGAATGGGTGCTTTGCTCTTGTATATGAGCAAACACGAATGTGAGTTTGATTTGCAACCCTGCTCAGAAGTCACGAAAGTCAGGGATGCCTTGCCTTTTGGTGATCCTTAAAGGAAAAACGGGTTTATGAAGACTGGTAGATAGAGGGGAATATGATTTCACATTGGTAAATTGGCAACCCCGGCACCAAGTCAGATCACTACAAAATCAACAAAGAAGTACTCTGGTTTGTTATTGAACTTCGTTAGAATTAGCTGAATGTTCAACTGAATGCTATTGACCAATCAACAGCGTGAATCATCGGCACCTTGTGTTAGCCTACGACGGCCAGTCTCTAGTAAGGGTCGCTAATCCACATCTTCTAGTTCTCCGTGAACTTCTTACCTTGGCGAACTTTTCTTCAAGTTTGAAAATAGCATTTCCTAAACAAAAAGTTCTTGTCCGTTACCTGAATGTATTTTTATTTGTTTCTAATAAATACGCATCATATCATTAAACGGCTTCTTGCATAATGCGGAACATCAGGAAGCAATCCACCGAAAAAACAAATGACAAGGCTAAGATCAGGACCTAAGGAAGAAAAACGACTAAGTTCAATTTGAATTTGATTGACTTAATGCTTCTAACAATATTCAAATCACATTTTGAGTCAAGAATGAATAAATCAGTTTTGGTTGCTTCATAGTTGCCATTAGGTCGGTTGTTGAGGTAGTTTGGAAGTATAGTAGAAGCACATCTAGAAGCATAGAAGAAGCATAAAAGAAGCATATGACCCGCAGGATAAATAACCATGCTCCATCAAGTTTCGCTACATAAGGTGCGATTGAAAAACGCAGCTGCTTTTGAAAAACACAGCTTATGTAGCGAAACTTGATCAAGCATGGTTATTAATACTGCGGGTCATATGCTTCTTTTATGCTTCTTCTATGCTTCTAGATGTGCTTCTACTATACTTCCAAACTTCCTCAACAACCGACCTTATGTCTTCGAAAGGAAGGAGGGGGTCATGAATGCAATTCTAATGTGACTTACCCCGAGTGCCACTCCAGGTGAGGACGACTCATTTTGCGCCAGAGCCCCCAAATAGACTTGAAGAACGAGCGCCCCACTCACAGCCGATAAGACGCTGCCCACCCCATACTGCAAGAGATGCTAGCCAAAGCCAAAAAATGGAGTTCTGGGTCAGTCAACCGGGATGACACACAACATGAATTATTGTTGATTTGATCCTTACCACTAAGGTGAATTGACTGTTCCCGGCCAAGATGCCGATTAAATTGGATACAGTGATCAGAATCATGCTGCCTACTGTCATTTTGCCCAAGAAATCTCGGTCATAAAATGAATAACCATTGATGCTGTTCCCGCCGAAGCTTAACAAATAATGCCTCATGAGACCCAAACATACGAATAGTAAGACCTATAAATCGAACACGGAATTAAACATGATTTGTAATGAGACGTATTTCTGGAGAAAATATATTTCTTCATAGGTTTTATGTGATTGTGCTCACAATATTATGATGATCTAACACTAACAAGAGACCGCATTCACCATGTAGTCTTCAATGTACAAAGCTTTGTATGGCAAAAATGCTTTTCGATTTTGCTTCAAGCGCCTCCAAATCATTTGCGTAATAAGTTATCGCAAATGTTACCTTATCGCGCCCCAAGATACTCAAGAGTACATGTTAAATTGATTGCTAATTAGGCAATTAAGATGCATCAACTAGAAATGTTAGTGGATAGGTCAAGATATGACAAAAATCCCAAAGGCTGTTTAAATGCCAAACAACTTGAAGTTTTAACGACTGTTTGTCGTTTCTACACCTCAAACTGAGTTAATCTAATCTCGGGGAAAATGTATTTCAGGTTTGCAATTCAGAGAAAACATTTCCTGAAACAAACGTTGTATGGAAATGATCGAGCAGAATAGGTCAATTCTTTTTTGAGATGCAGTTAAGATGATTTTTTTTTACGGGTTTTTATCCGATACAGGAAATGAAATTCCCTGTAAACATGCATTGAGGTGTCAGGCTCTGTATGATATTTGATCGTTTAATGTGTTCGAGTTAGCTGCCCTAGTATAGCCTTGAACATAAGGCTGGTCCGGAATAGTCTTTAAAAAATCATCTAATTGGCGTTTGAAGCTCGACAATGGGTCATCTAGTACATAAAACTTTCGAAGGGACCTCGGAAGAAGATTGTAGAGGGCTGGGGCTTTATTTAGGACAAACGAATTCTTTAAACACTTAAACAACTTCTTGTCAGATATTTTGGGCGGAGACCTAACATCACAAGAGATCCCCCTCCTGTCACTCCATGTGTGTCTAATTCCTGGATTAGGGCAAACCCCTGTTTTTCTTCAAAATTTCCCCCAAAAATATCATCTCACAGGGTCCGTTGGCCAAGTGTAGACATTGGATTTTAGTATTTTTTGTTTTCCTTTTTAACGTAAATTACACGCGTTCTTTTACGCGAAATGAACCGAGTAAAGACATTCCCGTTTCAAGGTTAACGATCTCCCTATTTTTGTCGAAAAGAGGCCGGTATTGTGATCATTAGCTTTTTTACAAATCAACCCTAACAAAAAAATATTGAGCATGTGCTGAAAAGCATGCCCATCTTGATTCCTAACAATAACAACAACAACCTTAAATGCTGCAATACTCACCAATTGGCCCACTTTCAAGTATGTGGTCGGATATTTTAGAGAAGATAAAGCGTGTTTGGGACACCCAATCTTCATTGTTTAGAGAAAGAAGGATCGATTCTTTGGTTGCAGAGTTTTCCGTTGATCCTGCTCTAGTCAGCCATGAACTTACTTCTTGAATCGACTGGATCTGTTTTCATTTTTTCCGAAGTAAACCACCATGGACAGACGATAGAAGAAGCTCTCAGCAGTAGAAGTACGTAGTTGCCGTAGAGTAAGAACGTGCGTACAGCACCGTGTCCACTAGTAGATTTGTAGCCAGGGTTGTGCAGAGTTTGGCACCCTGCATGCAGTCAGCACTTGGATAGTGGTACATGTTGCTCCGAACCACTTTTACTCCTTGGTTGACTGAATCGAAAAAAGAGACACAGACACACATTCACACTCAATCGTGCTCAGTTACTTACGTACGTACGTACGTACGTACGAACGGACGGACTTGCTTAGCTTACCAGAAGGCCTATTACTAGCGTTAGTTACGCAGTACGTTGGCGAGCTAATACGAGGGGCATACCGTTTCCCATGACACCATATCTGGGATGGATTGTCACCGAGGATGATAACTTGTTGGAAATAATCGAGACTTTGAAATTGGAGATAGTCATAGTAGGTCCTTTGTCACGCTCGTAATTTATTTTTGGTACACTCGTTATGCGACATGTTGTGTACGTTTACTTTGTTGACGTCCTCGATCAACGATTTGTCGGGCAACTATTTTCTTTCCTCATGGTCATGATTCAATTGGTGTCACTTTAAAAGGCTTGTTTGTGCAGAGATGACAAATTTGTGCCCGATAATGTAGAGATGACCGTTTGGAATATCAAATATTGTCATGCATACGAAACGACACCCTTCAATCCATTTATGGAATTTCTTCCCTCACGTGTTTGTTGGAACGTTAGCAAAGGAAATCTCAGAACGCAAACCCAAGCTCAAAAAGCCAAAGAATGCCTTTTCGGGCTTGATGGATCTATCGGTCATAACTTTAGTAGCGACGTCCGCCATGGGGAATCTTGTTCACCGACGGTTCGTACACAAAATCAGGCGTGTTTTTTACGGACTAAAATGACGGGAATGGCGATGATGATAAGTGACAAGGAGCCAAATTTGTCATCCATTCCCATGCCATGATAGTGGACGTTGGTAAGAAGTATAAGTCTGTGTGTGTTCACACCGTACGGTACACCAGAGGTACATACCACTTCTACATTGTGACTTCCAATTCCGTCTTCTCCAATCGTCATGCTAAGATGATTTGCAACAGAAATTTCAACCACACGGGATTTCGACACATCATCTGTACCTACCTAGCAAGCTAGCCAGCTAGCTAGCTATAGACCGACAATGGCGTTCAACAGGTGTTTTAAAACTGGAAAACGCATCTCACACTCCAAGATTTGTCAAATAAAAAGCCTTTCACCTCTGGCATCAAAACACTTATAACCCACAGTCAAAGGTATATAAGGAAAGAATAAGAGCAATTTCAAGACAACTTGATCTGTATTAGCCTTCCTAAGGGGCGTTTTTGTCACAGCTATCATACTTATGCTCGATGCATGCATGCATGCATAACGTCACTTTCATGATTTGTGTACCATCGGATCGGGTCGTGTCCAGTCAAGCCATTCTTGCATGACCATCGTCTTCAATCCCACGGCATGATGGCACCAACACGGCCTAGATATGCATGGGATACACAATACAAGCGACGGAGTGTCTTGTTACGTTCATGTTCTTTAGAACTACTGAGGTCAATACATAAGTAAAGCCCTCTTAAGCACGTACCTTTCCCTAAAGGCAACGAACCTTTGACTCGGTTTCCGAAGTCATGGATCGACTTACGTCATGCGTCCGTTCTCCATTATTAACAAACAGGCCATGCAGAATGCTAATTTCTCTCAAGCTCATCGGGTGTGACTTAGGGTACGGTGGTAATTTGTGTGAAATCATTCAAAGGACACACATAATTCCACCATCATCGTCTCATTCACATTGTACCGCCATGTTGGCTCCTCAAAAACAATGTCTGTCGTCAAAACAACAAAAGACCCATCCGAGAATGAGACAGATCTATTGCCGCCCAGCCAAAGTGTGCCAGTGAATCGGACTAGAATCATCATTAATAAAAACACCACCACCACTACCGGTAGCAATCCGTCTCCCAATGTGAAGGCGATAAAGTGGAACATTAGCGATCCCGAGACCGTCCATGAGGACCAAGAGTCTCCCGAAGACGAAACGCGATTGTCCAAGTTATTTCATTTGCAACTCTACGGCACCGCATCCAATCCTGACGGAGATTTCAGACCCACCAAAAGTCCCCGGAAGAAGTCCACGCTTAAGAAGCAGATTTCCAAATCATTATCTTGGAAGGACGTGACCGCCAGTGCAACTTTGGTGAGTCGACGAAAAGTCGTGGGTGAGAGCAATGACACTTTGGGCTCGGAACGTGAAAGAGATGTGGGCGATTCGTTCCAACAAGTGAGCCATGTGACCACCATGAATAATAACACCAACAACCATATTAACAACTTGGACAACTCGTTTCGATCCTCCAATCGAAAGATTGAGCCGGTTCTCAACACGCGCATGAAAAACCTATCGTCCAACTTCAGTTTCAGACACCAAGATCGGGATCGAGATCGAATCATTGAGCAGAAATCCTATTCGTGCAGTGCCCGTCGCATTTGGAGTAGCTCCATCTACGGCGCCTTGATCACTTTGGCTCTCATTTTTGTGCTGTTCCTAATCTTCAACCGACCCAAGTCCTACCAAGCTTACTACGAACATGTGTTCCTCAATGATCCAGAGCCGGGATCCAACCCCAAAGTGGCTCTGTGTCTTCCAATTCCATTTGCCGAGAGCAGACTCCAAGAGTTTCGCATCTCACCTCAACTGGCCTCGTTTCTCCTGTATTCATTGTCCCCTTTTGTGCCAAACCCTGACATTTTGGATAATGCCAAACTTCTAAACGAGCTCAGTGGTCAGTATCGATCACTGGTTTCACGCATGTCTCGTCGAGGTCCACCTAACCTTCTCAAGAACAATGAGTTGTTTGCGAAACGGGGTTTGCGCAAGTTTCTCCGGTTCCTGTCCCACCGGTGTTCCGAATTGATCCTGGAATGCCAGATCGGGAGTCGGCAAGTGGTCTCAGGGACAGAATGCTGTCGCTCTATCTTCACCGAGGTGAGGTTCACATTGAACGGGTTGTGCTTCATAGCGGATGACTTCGTCTTGAAGGCCTCCAACATTGAGTTCCCCAACCAAAGTCCGGGTTCCACGTCCCGTTTGAGCGTGACCCTTGACGCCAAACGAGTCGAAAGAACCTCTTTAGATCCTCAAGTCATCCCTTGGCGCTCTTTGGTGCCAGGGGCCATCAATGTGGCAGTGGTCAACGATATTGCCGAGTTATCCAACCGAAACATGGAGAAGGATGTCCAGATCAAGGCTGGGGAATTTGTGTCCATTCAAATGTTGAAACGAGGGGTGGACAACTCCTCTCCAACATCAGCCATTTTCGGTGGATGTGACCATGACGAGGAAAGGAACTCGGAGTTGTACGGGAATGCCGCCCATTCGCAAGCTACATGTCGAGCGGATGTGATCCAAATGGTGGCTGAGAAGTCCGTGAATTGTACCATGATCTCCCTGCCTCGAGTGGGTCCGACCAATCTTCCTATTTGCGGACCTCTGGAAGGTCTAGCACTAATGTACGTTCTTCGAGAACAAAGCAACCTCGTGGCGTTCAATCCCGATCTGTTGGAACAATTTGACGAGAGGCTCTCATCTGAATGTCCCACACAATGCTATTTTCAGTACTTTGACACCAAAATCACCCCTTCTAGTCTGGCGTCTATCACGTCGCAATACTCGTTGTCATCGTGGTCGTCGCTGCTGTCCTCGGGGGCTTCATCGCTCTCGTCTTCCAGTCCCCAAGATGTGGCCGTGGTGGAAATGATCTATCGCATGAACACATCCATCCGAGTGACCCGATTTCAATCGGGCACGGATCAGTTGTTCCATCGGATGGGCAGTATTTGTGGTTGTGGTCTCACAGCCTTTTTGCTAGTGGTCCTAGTGAAGCGATGTCGCCGAAAGCGCTCCGGCAACTGGTTCCAAACTAGACGCCAAAGCTTCCATTCAGTCCATGTATAAGCGTAGGGCTTCATTTGCCACAGCTTGTACGCATTTCAGTTTCTGCCTTACCTTAAGTCATTGATATATAACTTTTAATGAACACATTTTCTTCTGTCGCTGTTTTATGGCTGATTTTCCTCTTACACAAGAAAGTTACAAGACCGATCCCAACGTGTAAAAAACGTGACTGAGGCGTTGTTAAGTCAGAGTCCATACACATACAACATAATGAAAGTACGGGGTAGCGTAAAAGACTCTGTCTGAAGTCTCGTTTTGTACATAGAGTGCTCCGCCTGGCTATCGTGATGAGTAGGAAAACTTAGTTCAAAAGTCCATCCTGATTACTTTAATCAAATGTTGCAATAAAATGTCTCTTGGCCGAAATGCTCCTCAGTTTGAAGCCAAGTTTGATCAAGATGAGGTGTGGTGTTTGCGTGGGCTACTTCATTGGCCTCGGCCTCACCATCATGAGTGGCTCTTTGCTCGGCATGTACCCGTCCATCTACAATCACGTTTTTGAAAACGTAAGCTCGGGTTCACATGTGTGAAGTAGATTGGTTTTAGTGGTTCTGATCTTTTGTCATTCTTGGAGTTTTTTAAAAACAATTTCTTTGTCCCTTGTCTCGTGAATCCACAGATGATGAAGGTCACGCCTGGTTCCTACAGCTACAGTCTTTGGCACGAGTTGCCTATTCCCATGTATTTGAAGATCTATTTATTTAACGTGACCAATGCCCAAGACATCATGGATCGGAAACCCGGGGACGATCCAATTATTCCCAAATTGGTGGAAATGGGCCCCTACACGTTCTCGGAGACCCATTTGAAGGTTTGAACTGATTGAATGATCATGTTTTGAGGTGGTTTTGGTCATTTCAAGTTTGCCCTTAATCCAATGAAGGTGAACGAGCATTTTGAAGAAGGAACGGGCGAAAAGGTCAAATTCCAGCAAGTTAAAACCTGGCATTTCGTGGAAGAGTTGTCCTCCGGATCAATGGACGACATGGTGACCAATGTGGATATGGTAGCTTTGGTGAGATCCTAAATTTCGATATTCAGATCAGCTTAAAAAATCTCAAACTTTTTTGTATGACTCTTATACACTTAATGAAACAAAAAGTTAAATTTTAACTGGAATAAGACTACAGGGGAATCACACAGCGGTTAGATCATTTTTGCATTTTGCATTTTTCCTTACCACTTATTGCAATTTTCTTGGGGGAGCATTCAAAATTCAAGCAAAACAAAGGAAATCTGTCCATCATAAGCCAGTAACTGGTTTTACTTTTTCATTTACGTTTTTCCATCAGAACTGATATAGATGGTAAATTTGAGAATGGGTTGCTTCACTTTTAAGCTTTCATGATAGAAAATGTAATATAACTTGAACTCACTCTTTCAAAGTTGTAGCTAAGGCAAACTCAATATATGAATAAGGGAAATATTAGGTTGACTTTTGTTAAGATTCATAAATTTGAAAGCTGTTCTTTGTGTCATCCCCATGCATGAAGTTTCAACAAGACGACGATTTGATTGTATTTTGCAAAGATCACTTTTTAAAAAGAAAGTTTATATCCTCTTTGATTCCTTCGGGAAGTTTTGTGGAACCGGGCAGAACAGTCTTCCACAAGACTTTTTGAATATAGGCTACGTAAATTTCGTATAATAATTGGCAAACCCTCAGCCAGGTCAAGGTTTCTTTAGCACATGTAACATTTTTGCACAAGCTGATAAGCTGCTTTGCAACATGTGCACTGTGTGAATTTGATCGCAAACTCGTGCGTGACCCCTACGAATATTGCAAGTCTATCATCCTGACAATATATCCTTTACGTTAATAAATATACTAATTGCATCGTAAGTGGACAGACATCTCCTAGTGCAAACAACTTGCAAATATGTGATTGACTTTTGCGAGCATCATGAGAATTTCATAGTACACGTTTTACTCATATGACATTTATTCTCATTTAATGGGTAAAAACTGGTTAAAAAAAAAATTGATATTGAATATAGCCGCCACAAGTCCATTCGACTTGTCAATTTTTTTGTCTTGTAATAATTTAGTTTGAAACTAGAGTTTAAAGAGCGAAATGCGATAAGCAAGTACTCATTGCTCAACCGTTTAAAATCACAATTGAACAATGAAGCTTGCATAGACATTTGTATGTAATTTTGAGCGTGCCCGTTTACACTCGTTTTTTTTTGCAATGTTTTGCGAAAGTCCATCGTTTAAAGCAAAATTCAAGGAAAGCAAAGGAAAAAGGGAAAGGAACTGCTTATTTGTAAACGAAAGAAGAAAGGTGTTCTCTTGATGAGGGCAAAAATGCTGATAGAGCCTCTAAATTTAACCGATTTAAAAAAAAAATATTGACAAGTTGTATGGTACTTGTGGCGGCTAGTTAATGGGATTTTATACCTTGACAGTTCACGGCCAGCCAAAAAGAATGCTTCAAACAGGCCAGTGATCAAGTTATTGTAATTCTAATCAATTACATTTGAGATCAAAGATATTGCCATTGAAATTAATTAAATTTGAGACCAAAGTAAGTTTGTAAATGATTGCAAAAAAAGCAGTAATCGACACAGGATCTGGCAAGCAATAAAAGAAGAAGGGGCACAGATAGTTTAACCCTTTACTAAGTAATGACGGGTATTTCTTTTTCTTTGAAGTCAGCAGCCGATTTCACCCGTTACCACAGCCCCCTGCTCACCGGAATTCTGAATACATTTCTTAAGGCCACGGACTCTAAGCTTTTCCAAACCAATTCTGTGCGAGACCTGACATTCGATGGATATCTAGGACCAATCTTGGAGGCCATTCAGAATCCAATCTTTGAGTTCTTACCCATTCCTTACGACAGATTTGGATGGTTTTACCCGGTAAGTCTGACTTTATACCCAGATAAATAGGTCACAAAAAAAGATTACAAGGTAAAAAGGCAGAGTGACATGCATCACTTTAGGGCCTAGGGGTGATCCCAGGAACCCAAATCTGCTCCATGGTTGCCTCTGGAACCTTAAGATAACCCAAGTGGAACATAATTATGCTGGCTGGCAAAGGTGCAGTCATTAGGAAGCCATTCAGACACTTTGTCTTCTGAAACAACAGTTTTATAACATTACTGTAGAGACGGGTACTCCCTCGGTCACGGGGTCATGGTTAGAGATTTAACTGCTTTGGTTTACTTTTTGTTCCCTTGAGCCTTGTCGTTCTAGGTAGAAATTCTGGGGTTAATCTGCAACTTTTAGCAACAATTGGGTTCAGAATTGTATATCGGCAGTTCTTCACAAATTGGTGACCGTCGGCCATCTTCGCGTATGTCTTTGATTGTTCCTGTTGATTTCCACTTTTTGTCGCCGCTTGTTGCACTCGGACATGTGATCCGACTTTCACAAGTTTCAACTTGCTCAGGATCCGCTAGACTCCCCCCTCAAATAAGGGTGCACCCATAACCCTCTTGAGTCAAAATTGCACCACCCTTCCTTCAAGATCTGCCCATGGGTTTTCAAGATAACCCAAGTGGAACAAACAATCCTGTCAATGCAATAGTAACCTTTTTACTGCGGCCTTCTTACTGTGACCTTTTTAACGTGTATCTTTTTACGATGACTATTTTACAAGGTTGTTCGGGGTATGATTGGGGTATGAACTTTTTCGATTTAGTTCCCTTTCCGGGGATAAACGGGATGAATGAGACGATCAGCGGAGTAACCGGGGCTAAATGGAATAAAGACAATTTGGGGCCGACTTTGACATATTTCAATAATTTTGGCATTCCCAAAAAATATCTGATCATAAAATGTAACTTGGACAGGATTAACAAATGGACGAGTCATCGACCATTTTGGCCAAAAGCCAAAGTTTTTTCTCGGCCATTTCAAAAAAGGCCAAAACTGGCGACAAATTCCAAAAAAGTTCGAATTGTATGAAGTGGATCCTGTATTGGGCTAAAATATTAAACATTTTTAGCGCTATGTTCATTTTTAGGCAAGTTCCGTTTCTTTCAAGTGCAAACTTCATTTTTTCTGTATGTGAGAATTGGTGAGTTTACATGGAACGCCTATTTCGGTGGATTTTTTTGTTTTCATTTAACGGCTCTTTACTTGTTCATTGGTTAAGAAATGGACTAGTTAAACTCAAATAACTAACCCAACCTAACCTAATCCAATTAACAACATCTTCTTGTTTTCTGGATCTGAAACATATTGCGTTGTGTTTAGAAATTTCCACACCAACTTGATACGAATTTTCAAATCCAATGAAAAGCTATTTAAGAGGCTGGGCCGAATATTTGATGAGGGAATTGAAATTTGCGGTCTTGTGGTCCTATATTTTTCCTAAAAAGTTCCTAAAAGTGTTTTTATAAAAAAACCGAAATGCTTGAAAAATTTTGAGATCAATTTTGAGATCAATTTTCAATTTTTAAGTGCAAAAATTTGGCGGTTCAATTTTAGTTTTGGGTAAAAATTTCCATTGTGCCATTTAAAGGAAGGAGTTATGATTCACTTTGAGGCTAAAAATGGCCAAAGGCTTCAAAAAAGTAGTCGAAAGGTGCCAAATATCTGAACAAAAGTGACCACGAGCAAGGATCACTAAATACCTGGATGTCTTTGCTACTGACAAAAGCTATTTTTCGAATTCGGTGCTAGACAAAGAAAAATCTGATCAAACCAATTGTCTGACTGGCAATGCAAAGCACACATGCTTATTTCAACTTGATCGACTGAAATTTGTGTCAGTGAAAGTAATTTGAAGCATAGAGCATAGAGCGCTTTTCCGACCCAACATTTGCACCTACATTAACCCAACATTTCGCTACAATCGTCCAATAGGACGATTGTAGCGTCAGTTTTTCTCTCGTTTCCGCGCGTTTGTATTGCAACTGTAACAAATTTGGAAACATTATTTTTCGTGGATTGGGGATCGTATCATGTTGAAATTCAGCAAGCGACATCGTTATATAATAGTTTAATAGTTCTTATCAAAACAAAGTCATTTCCTTGAATGGAATTCGATTTATAAAAAAAATCCACAGCTGAACGCCTGAGGAGAGTCTTCCATGTCTTATGATTCCCTTTAAGTTCTGCTAACCCTGCCTTTGACATTGACGCCACTTGATGAGACATTGTGAAATTGAAGAAATCTTCCGAAATGAAGAGTTTATAATAGTTCATCCACAAGAGAAAGTGACAGGAAAGAAAAAACAAACCTAATGATGTAATTAATGAAAAAAGGCGTGAAAAAGTAGGGAAATCCCGTTGTTTCCGTTTATCCCCTTTATTCCTTGGAGGAAAATCCTGTTGATCCCTAAGGGAGGGGGATAAACGGGACACATTTTGGATGTGATATTCCCCCCCGACAAACCCTGCGGATTTACCTTGTGACCTTTTTAGTGTGACCTTATTTCCTCATAACAATAACCATGACCTAATTCATAACCATATGGCGTGACCTGTGATCGTGTAGGCTGTAACCTATTTACCTGGGTTCCCTTATGCGCTTGAAAATTCATTGGCTCAATATCATGGACTTTCGAGGTCCCACTCAACAAGATTTTGGTCGATTTCAGAGTTTCTTCAAACAAGAAAATACAAAAATTGAAGCACCTATGAAAGTTTGACGCAAAATGAAGATCAATTTATGTCGCATGTTAATGCACTTAATTCAAACGCGAGAGTTTAGTAAAATCAAGTTGAATTAGTGTTCGTCGAGTATATACACTCCCCAGCTACTGCGTTTCAAACACAGGAGTTGTCACAAGTATATTCTCGAATCCGGTTAATCTGACTTGATTTTGGTATACTCTCGCTTTTGAATTAGGTGCGTTAACACATCTACAGTATATCTTAGTTTTTTCGGCAGGTCTTCACATGAAAAATATCATCAAAAGATATGACAAATATTCACCGAGAGGTTTGTATGTTTGGTGAACCTAGTGCAAAGTGTGAGTCATAGAAAAATATTTGTCAAATTATTTGTTGAAATATTTGACGCGTAATCCAACCATTAGCAACTGGCACTCCAATACTTGTAGAATTTCGAAAGCAGACAGTTTGGAGGGACGAGGTATATATAGAATAAGAATTAGAAAATACCAAGGCGAAGAAAAGTTTAGTATTGGAAATGAAATTAGTGAAAGTAAGAAATATCAATTGGCAAAAAAATGTGCAAAGGCTACTTGCAGTTCCTTTATGATGGTCAAGTAATTCATTTCCTAACACGGTCTTGCTTTTCAAATTCAAATCCACCAGAGTTTTCAACTCAAAATTCATATAGTTGCATCTGCCTTTGCTTGTAACATACAAAGCCTCGGGGTTATTCAAAACATAGACACATAAGTGTGTATGTCAAAGTAATTGATCTCAATAAAATCATTGCTTATCAAATTATGGGGCCACATTTGACACAAACGATTCAATCTTGACTGAGTTATTACCTCGATCTGAGCGAATTACAAAACAACCAGGAGGTCAAATCCGATGCAAAGTTCCTGGACTTAAAGATGATGTCGACGTTCTGCCTAAACTCACAATTTGAATTCCTATACCACCCCTATCTAGACAACACTTTTCCGAGCAATACATGTGTTATAAACATTTTTTTTAAATTCTCGCAGAGAAATAATTCCGGCGAATATGACGGCTACTTCCAAATGTACACGGGAGTGGATACATTGGACCACGTGGGTCAGATCTGCGAGTGGAAGAATCTGTCGACGGTGGACCCAAAGGTTTATCCTGGGGAATGTGGAAAGCTCTCGGGCTCGGCGGGAGAGTTCTTTCCCCCCAAGCGCGACAAAACGTTCGTGGATTTCTTCTCCCCAGATCTCTGTCGGTGAGAAACTAAACTAGAGACGACACTGTTACTAGAAGAGTGTAATAAAACTTGAGAGGTTTTTTTGTCGGTCCTAATCTCTCCATATGCCAAAACAATGGCAGCGCCACATGTGTGGGAAAATTCAAAATTGGTATAAAAGTGCAAGAAAAGCGCAAAATTTCCCCAAAAATATGCAAAACCAGAAAAACTAATGAAAAGAAGGGCGGAAAGAATTTAAGATTTCAAAAATCAATAAATATGGCCCAATTCTTTGACGCTCAAAAAGGGTTAAAAAGCAAGGAAAAGTGTTCAAAACAAATAAGTAGACAATGAACAACTTTTCCATTTTCAAATTGTCACATTTTGGGCTTTTCCCGTGGAAACATTCATTGCCTTTAATTTACGTCAGTTCTAAATCTAGAAAGGTATTGTTTTTTTAGAAAGTGCTACCTCAAGATAGATCTTGAAAAGTTGAAAATATTTTTTAAAATACTCCCCAAGGATTCTTTTTGGGACAAAACCGTGTTTGGAAAGTTTTAATAAAAACCTTTTTAACGTTCACTCCGATGGCAAACTTACGACAAAATCACCGAAGTTCCTCTTTAGGCAACGTATTTTGCATCATCAAGAGTTAGTTACTCAAAAGGTCTGCCTTCAAACATGAAAGAAAATCATGAATTTTTCCATATCAAATTAACGGTGATCCAAGATGGCGCCGCATTCAAGAGTGTCAGTTTTACAGGCCCTCATCGTATGAACTGAAGACGAGAAAAACAGACAAACACAGAAAAAGAGAACCTGAGGCCTTATCTTTGTGTAACCGACTCATTTTTCCTCCTCAGAACAATCCGATTCAATTACAAGGAAGAGTCAGAGGTTCATGGGATTTCGGGCTATCGCTATTACCTCGACGACGAGTTGCTCTCCAACGAAACGACCATCCCCGAAAATTCATGCTACAATCCCAATCCAGACCCGACCTTGTATCTGCCTCATGGCCTTCTGAACGTGTCCACGTGTAAATTCAATTCACCGGCCTATGTGTCGTTTCCCCATTTCTACTTGGCGGATGAGGTGCTCACCGAACAATTTGAGCCGGGAACCATGGTTCCAGATCCGGAGAAACACGCCAACTATCTCAGTTTGATGCCAGACACCGGGGTTCCCTTGGAAGTTCGTATTCGGATGCAAATCAACGGGCTTGTTCGATCTTTAAAGAACGGCAACTCGCAGATCGAGTATGTAATCATCTTTATTGCGATACATGAAACTATCATGTTAGACTCTGAAGGCCGCATGTTAACGCACCTAATTCAAAAGTGAGAGCACACCAAAATCAAGTCAGATTAACGGGCCTCGAGCATATACTCGTGACAACTCCTGTGTTTGAAATGCAGCAGCTAGGGAGAGTATATACTTGACGAATGCTAATCCGACTTGATTATGGTATGTACTTTCGCTTTTGAATTAAGTGCGTTAACATGCAGCCTTTTAGACTATAAAAGGTTTACAGTTGAGTTAGAAATACGTCTTCTGATGTGATTTGGACTCGTTTTTGACACTGTATTTAACATTTTCTCCCCCTGTTTAGCATTTACGAGGGATTGGAACCGCTTTATTATCCGTTGATTTGGTTCGAAAACTTGACGGAAGTGGACGAGGAGATTGCGTCTTTACTTCGAATTTTACCCAAACTCAATGTTGGCTTCCTTTGGGGCCCCATTGTGGGTCTGGTGATTGGCATTGGCATCGTGATTATTTGTGCTCTAGCACAAATTGGCCTTATTGGCAAAGGTCGAAGGCGCCGTCGATTACCGAGTAAAGGTAATTGTCAGATTGTAACGGCGTCAAAAACGATCTACCCGGTCCTGGATTGGAAGCCGCCACAAAAGTTTTAGATTTTCAATGTGTTGTCTGAATGAAACCTGAGCACTGCCCTCCTCTCTATCTCTCACTTACAAGCAAGAATAAAGGAATAATGATCAATATCTCATTAAACATGCAAACAAATGCGCAACTTTTATTGTCTCTATAGATGATTGACTTGTCACTCCGTCGAGTACATATTGTACGTGCGTACATAGTAAGTTCTCGTCAAACTGACAAGGTCACGTTCAGTCCTCATGTTATATTCTGTTCATTCTGATTTTATTTCAAGCGGCACAACCTTCCTTGATTCTAGATCAGATCATTTCGCTAGCTAGAGAGTGGTTCATTTTTGTGGCTTTGGCAGTCTTTGTCAGGATATTGATTGGATCGTATTTACGTAGAACTTGTAGAGTTTTGTGTTGGAAGGTTATCTTTTCGGAAAAGTACGAGAAGAGAATTGCCAAGTTGCCAATCTTCTTATGAAGCCAGAGTGGCCAAGCGTACTAGCGCGTTCTTAAAAGTGCCTAGTGTAAGTGCTTCCTCAGATGGCGTAGGTTCGAATCCTGATGGGGATCAGATTGAAGCTGTCGGGAGAAATCCTTCTTGATTTCCATTCGTAAAGACTGCCAAAATTCTTGCTAACATATTTTGTCTGCCAAACTGACCCTTCCAAATATTTACAGTTGTCCATGTCATCAATGGATTTCTTAACCAAGGTTAATTCGTCAGCATACTTTGAATTATTGACCCCAGTTATACAATAGCTACCACCACGTGGGCCGAACAAAATGACAGATTGGATAAATGTAATGTAATCAACACGCACATGCTTAGCACACGTGGGTTTTGGCCTTGTTTTTTACAATCGGATTGCACTGACTGACAACTTGAGACGAAATTTCTTTAATCATCGTATGCGAGGCTGTGGCTCTACATGGAAGATTTACTGTGGACGAATTAGATTTGGAATTTTGGTCAAAACACTATATGATAATTTTTGCCTCCCTGTCATGACATACAAACCCATGTAAAATCCATAATTTAATTGTTTTGATCACTAAATGAAGAGAACGGCAATGTGTGATTACCTAAAGTGGTGCTCACTTAATCGAGAATGGACTGTACTTTTAAAGAGGGTACATTTTGCAAATTGGGAATAAACGCTTAGTTATTCAGTACTTTTAGATAATGGACCACGCCCTTTGTCAATCACGGTTGGGTTGGCTATTTTGTGAGACACTTGATTCCGTTGAGAAGAAAGCATTTCAAAAGCAGTCATCTCGATAGAAATTAAATGCAAAATCTTGGGATCGATTTAGGGCACTGAACCAACTCTTCTCGTACTCAAAACATTGCTTCTACAGTTGTACAAAAATCTTACATTGCTTCCACTTTGTACTTCAAGAGGGAAAAGATAAGGACATTTCCAATCTTTATACAGTACACAAGTGTTCGTCTTCTAAGAAACTTTAGATTCGATTGTGTCGAATGGAGTTATGGAAATTGAGAAAAAAATGTTGAGACAATGAGATTACAAACAGTTAATTACGAGCCTCGCATTAGCAAGATCATCCGACACCTAATGTAGTGTGCGTCCATTATTATACTGTACTTTGTCTGTACGAATAAGCAAACGAGGATCTTGGGTGGGGAGTCTTTGTAATAGCGGCCAAATTTGTCTTGGCTTGTGACTTGAACTATGCAGAATTGTTGAGCTTACGATACATCAGAGGAGAGAACATTGCAACATCAAATTACGATACATTTCCAAGTGCTCGCTTAATTTCGGCGAAAGTCGTCCTGTTCCGTGCCCCCACTCAATTTTTTTCATGTTTGCAAAGATCTCGGGACAACCTGATGCTCTGGACATGAATGCCAAGGTTTAAGTGAAATTCGAAAAATGACCCCTTTGGGCACTCAAAAGACTTGGAGGCTTGAAATACAATGGCCCGCCATTGTGTTATAGAATGATTTCTATTGGTAGCTTTTACATTATGGTCCATTCTGGATTTTTGCGGGCAGACCGGGGATCGAACTCAGGAACTCGAGCGTATCTCGGTTCCTCGTCAACCAACTGCACAACTAAAACCATCCCTAATATTCAATGTTCTTCTCCATGTATCCGAGAAGTCTCAAGTTTGTCTGAATGCCGATCTTTTTTCTTTAATTTGGTCTCCTGCGCTCTCCGACCTGAACAATGGCCATCATCTCCATCTATTCACGTGTACAATGACTAAGTCGCATTCAATAGCTGGCTCAAGTCAGCTTTTGTCTCCAGCTTGAGGCCAGACTTGACACGAGATCGTGTGCCAAAATGGGCCGAACCTCTTCGAACAAAACACCTCCCCCACCGGGAGTGACCCCATGCCACTTGTGACCAATCAGACGCCAGATCCGCTCAACGAGGGTCGACTGCTGAGACCACTCCGATTGCTGCTATTTCTCAGAACGTCCACGATGAAGCCCAAGCCAACGAGAACAGAACATCTGGGGGAAAACGAGGGGAAAAAATGAGATCGTCGTGTCTTTCTCTCTCACACTCACACACACGAAGAAGATGAGAATAAATGGCCCAAGGGAGCGTGATGGGCCACATTCAGAACAAAACTACTGCCATTTACCACAACCAGCAAAATCAAGATAACAGTATTAGCTTTAGACTGAGAATATTCTAATACTTCGATAGCTTAAATATATCTTAAAGGAAGAGCATATTGGACGAATGAAGGTCTTTGACATTCATTCTGGACACCCTGTGACCTGTCAAGTTGAGCTTGTTCGCGAGAATCCATGAATTTTTTATCCCAGCCCAATTCAGCCCAGTAGGAATTTAAAGAAAAAAACGAGGAACAGAAGACAGAACAATTCTACCTCATTGTGCGTCGATTGCGCGTCGACCTACACAATAAATGAAAGTCTAATGACCAAGAACTCTAGTCAACCCTGATCCATCCATGCAGTAGCGAAATCTTGACCTGATTTCCATGTTATTCGAGACAATTCAAACCACTACAAGTTCACCTTAAGCACACCGGTAAGAAAATTCATCAAAGGATCCTTTGCAGCAATTTGCATCTTCACCGGGCTATTGAACAAGGGTGTGAACTACTTGCAGAAAGTTTGGTATGTGTTTTGGAGAGAAACAAATTTCTGAGTGCTAAAAGCATATTTGATGGTTGTAATAATCGTTCTTCATAAAGTAAAACTTCAGGAAGAAAATGTTGACGGTTTGAGGTATAAAATGAGATTGTTCTCCAACCAAGAACGACTTTCTGACGACAAGTCTTGAGGTGATCGATTGAAGTTTAGGAGGTAAAACATAATAAAGATCATATCAAACATTAGTGATATGATTTACATTTTATGTAGCAAGCGCTTAAAAACTAGGCTTAAAGAATTTGAAGAAAGCAAACATGAGAATGTGTCACAATTTTAAATTTTGAACCATTTTTAGGCGGCAATGTCGTTCATTTCAACGTTTAATGTCCGTCGTGGCTCTCTTTAATGTAGTGTTGTGTTTTCTACATTGGATTTCTTTGACATGTGTGGGGGCAGGTTAGGGCGTGGCTGGAACTAATTTGAGGAGGGCCTTTGAATAGGCTCTTGATCAAAACCGAAGGCTCTGACATTTGATCCCTAACTTCAATTTAGAATTGTTCCACTTGAAAGAACCTTTTCAACCAATAAGGAATTGGAATTATTTTTTCTCCAAAAATTGTCCATAGCTGCCAAGTTTGACTAGATGGAGCTTTTTGTTGCAAAATTCAATTTTATGGCGTCCCTTGAAAGAATAATGAATGCTAGATTTTGGATATTTTTTTTGCAAGTATTCAGTTCAAGAAGCCTCTCGAGATTTAGACATGGCCCTGTTTCAATAGTAAATAGTAAAATAGTAAGTGCCATTCATCAAAGGCAGTTACTTTCGAAAGACAGCGAAAATTTGGAACGTGCTCCCCCAAGAAATAAGACAAGCCAAGACTCTGGAAGCGGCCAAGAAATTAATCAAAGAGCAAGCAACAAGACTAGAAACTATATTTCGTGATAAATTCAATGAATCCGGTCTCTGTTAGCAGCGATTGCTGCTAAATGAATTACAACTTCAAGAAGTCGTTCTGACTTTGTTTTTAATCTACAAATGATTACTGACAATAAACTAGATACCAATTAAATTAAATTAAACGACTCGACAAATGATAGCGTTATAGTTAAATCTAGGTAAATTCTTCGTGACAGGGAAAGTAAGACGTCTTGTAAAAATTGAGAGGTATTCTTCCTTCAAGGGATACTAGAAACTGAATTTGAATTTTCACGCGCTTCCATTTAACTCGTGAGTCAAAAGACAAACACGTCAGCTTTTAGCATATTTTCTTTTGATCAAGTGGCAAATACATGTACCGTACACATCTAGATATTCACCTGGCGAAGGGCAAACCATGGGCTAAATTTCTACTACATTTTTTGAATGTGAGCTTCTTTTTAAGTACTTGTACAATCACACATTTTTGGGGAGGGCATTTTGTAAATACTTGAGCCTTTTGTTTTTGTTCTTGTACATTTTTTCCTTGGGAAACCTTTGACGCCAAGTCCTTTGTTTTTAATCTCGTTGTTTGCTATGAATGATTTGTGTAGCAGCTGTCATTTGCACGAATATGACACAACTGTAGGTGAGTTGATGAGGGCACTTATTGAGACCTATTAAATCTAGAGGGAGTGTAAGCCTAAAAATGTGTCTCCAGTCGCCAATTGTTGAGCAGACAAAATTGCGGGATCATTTGAAATGTGTGACCAGGCAAATGACAACCACGCAAATGATGAGTCAAAGGTGGAATTAAGTAATGTTTTGGGTCATTTTTTGCTATTGCTGTGGGTCACTTTCTTGAAAGAACCAAAGCCGTCACTAGGTAACCAAGCCTTGGATTTGAATACACAACTAGGAACTGTTTTGCCATTATATTGAATAAGTCATTGGTAGGAAGAACACAAATCTAAGCTTTTGCGTTATGTAGGTTTAATCCAATCGTATATGGACAAAAACTAAATTGTGGCCTCAAGAACGAGTTTAAAAAGTCGGTTTTGATTCGCATATTTTGTCGTTGGGATCGTTGGGAATGAACTCTTTAGAACGAAGGAGGATTGATTTCGACCTCACCCTAGTGCACAAACTCTTCACAAGGAAAATCATCCTACCCAAATTAGATTCAAATGAGATGATGCTTTCACTTCCAAACCAACCATTCCATTCATTCTTTCCACACGAGAAGTGCCTCGTCAGGCCTCTTACGACCAGAGGCTGCCAAGTTGAGATGCCGACCTCACTTCTTCAGCAATAGAATAATTCAATATTGGAACTCATTGCCCCTAAATCTCCGTTCAACCCCTTCTTGTGCGTCTTTCAAATCAGGCATCAAGACAGTTGACTTTTGCTCCCACCTGATATTATTTTAATCTAGAGTCCCTTGCTTTTTTTCTCTTCTCCATCATTTATTCAGGCTCTCCACTTGTATTTTTTCTGTTTTTTTTCTTACCAATACCCTCTACATATTTTTACAATGTTCTGGGTGGTAAATCAATAAACAAAATAAATAATATTTTGTCACACTAACTGTCTGCTCAACAATGTGAGGGCGACATTTTCCTTTAAAATTCAATGCATTCTGCCCCGCTTGCCAAATCAGCCTGACTTAAGGTTACACGTTATCTAGTGATTAATAAACGATCTATGAGGACACCAAGAGGTGAAGCAGAGAATACGATAGGTTATGAAATAAGTAACGAGACTATGTTTGAATGCCGTATATTTCACCATAGTGCTTGGTGGTCATAACAACTCCAAAGTGCAACATGTAACTGAATGCAAACAAATTTGCAAAATGTTTCTACATATCGTAGTCTGTCAAACATGTGCATCAACGTACATTGCTCAATTTTAATGATAAAAATATTTGCCAAGCGAAATGTAAGACAGACTTTAAGTTCAGTCTTGACTGCTCATTTGCCATTTGGGTTGTTTCGTGGGAAGCAAAAAAAAATCATTTCTGGGTGTTTGTGGTTGCTCACTTTGTACTATTGTTGCAAGGAATGCCAAATAAATGAATCATGATCAAAATTATAACAATCAACATTTATGTGGTATTTGGTCTACCAATGTGTTACTATTGGCCGATTTGGAAAACCATTAAATGTTGAGAATTAATCAGGAATTGTATTTGTAAATTTGTTTAACCCTCTTTAAAGCTATAAGAGGATCAGCTCTTGCTCACAACACAATTTTTTACAACACCATTATTTGGAGATTTTATCTCTGTGGGCAACAATTTTCCCAATATATACTTGGTAAATTTGATGCACTTGGTTGATAGATTTTTGGAGGCACATTTATCAACTAAATGATATAACGCTAGAATTTGCAATTTGCCCTAATAGATGGCGCAGTTGTTTTCGTATTTGACACTAAAGTAGTTATGCTTATGAATGTCCAAAGGCAGTTATATTTGTGAATCTCTAAAAGTAGTTATTGTGAATGTCTAAAAGTAGTTATTGTGAATGTCTAAAAGTAGTTATTGTGAATGTCTAAAAGTAGTTATTGTTGTGAATATCTCAAAGTAGTTATGTTTGTGAATGTCTAAAAGTAGTTATGTTAGGTAGTTGTGGTAGGTTAGTTATGTACAAATGTCCATTCCTAGACGTATTGATATTTTTGGTTTATTTTTCTGGTAAACCTATTGCACATTGCCCATTATTTTTTTCCACAATTTTGCCTGAAATATTTTCTTGCGTTAACAATTGGGGCAATATTTTATTGTTCCTTGAAGAGGTCAAAATATTTAAAAGATCAGGAAAAAATGGAGAATTATTCTTAAACATTTTAAGAGATATACTTCCGGGCCCTCGTTGTCACGCTTATGAATAAGGCTAAAGAAAATGTTCAAATCAAATGTTTATTTTTGAGTTTGTTTTAAAAGAGACAAGACAATTTTTTTTTGCACGTGAATTCATTTCCACGAGTATGCTGCAGTACTTATCAATTTCAAAACTGCTCTCAAAAGTCTTTGGAATTTAAAAACGAATTTTCTGACTTAAAAAACGTGCGTCATGTTCCTACTTGGCAGATGGAAATATCAAGCTGAAATTCCATTTTTAATTAAAGGGATATGTGGAACCACCTTTTGTGTTGTAACATTTTCGATGCAAGCACTTCTTTGGTGGATTGAACACCGCAGATGATTGAGACCGTTTGGTAAATACGTTTACATGTAAACCGTGTCTAAACAGCATCTTATTGCATATTAGGTGTGCTAGAACAAGAAGGCCCAATTTCAATTATATCGCTGCAAGTTTTTGTTTCGATCTTTTACATTTCTAAAGTTATTAAAAGTTGTCGAAGCGGCAAATATTTGTTCCACCACAACATCTGGTGGAACGTATTTCTAAACTATTGGATGTCCAAATCGGGACTGAGCTCTCAACTAGTCCAAGAATCACTGACTTTCTCTTATCTGAGAGGCTAAAGATACCAATTATGATCTTCAGTATGAACAAATTAAATACTTTCTTCCGTAAATGACTACGAATTCCAATTTTAACTCTACGGAACGTGGAGTATAGTTCAAAAGTGTTACTTTATCAAATCTCAATGAAAATCCTCCTGAGAATAAATGATGGAAGTTGTTTCACAACAAATAGACGAGCTCATTAATTCTATGATCTCATTAGTACATGAGCTGGGGAAGGCCTAACTTTTGACTCGGACGTTCGATTGAGTTAAAATTTGAAGTGCAATCGGGTATCGATTGAAGGATTTTTTGGTCAGGAGGAAGAAAACCCTGAAATCGAGATTTCCCTTCAATCGAAACCTGAAGAAAATAATCCAAAGCTCTGATGTGGCTAACCATTTTATGGATTCATTTTACCTTGTGACATACCTTTTCAGCACTTTAGAATAATTTTTTTACATAAACATCAATAACACAAGAACACACACAATTTCTTGTTCCCACGGAAATAGCATAGATTTTCAATGTCATAAAATAAATCAAAAATTAAAAATATTCATTCCTTTGTTTTTGTCACAGATCAAAATAACATATTTGTTTCCTAAAACACACTTAATATACATTCTTAGAATGAGGACTTTTGAAGCAGAAAAAGGACATGTTGGTGCAAGTCAGTACAAATTTACTTAAGTTTAAAAAATTGCATTTGGTCCAAATTGATCGTGGTCCTTCGAGAAATATAAATTCAAAATAACCATTCCACCAACGGCTGGAACTGAAAAAGGACCTGTTCAATCTGACCCACCCTCCCTATTGCAATAACCAAGAGTTTCATCATCTACCTCTACCCAACTGCATCTGCACTGTCTGTGCACTCATTCCCTCTTCATTTCTTTCATGTGCACTGAAAGTATTCTAGTCAAATCATTTTGTGACATCACCATTTCACTCCCCAATTAATTCGTTTTAACCATTGACCTGTCATTTTACCATGTTTGTGACCGTACATGCACCTTTTTATCTCATTTGACACGCCTTACATAACCAAGGGTCGCAATAAACATCTATCTAAATGCACAATAAATGCAAAGGAATATCTGTTCAATAGATTGCCTTATACTTTCAAAGATATTTGGAAAATAGGTTTTTTCAAAATATGCAATTTAGATATGAGTTAGGCTATATTAATTTCATTTTTGGCCTGTCATGCCAATACGAACAGAAATGAAGAACTTTTACTTTGCTTCATGAGATCGAAATTCTATATTGTTTTCTTAGGAATTTGAGTTTTCATGGTGATCAAATACTTTGAGCGTTTACTTCGTTTTTTAGGTCAAAATTGTGCCAGTTAAACTTACATAACTAAGACACTTTTCAATACATTTTTAATTGAGTTCTATTCAACTTGGGACAAAATTAGTTATTTGTATAGATTTTTAGGTTTATAACTTTTAATCTAGACCTGACTTAGATAAAAGTGGTCAATCAAAGTTGTTCCACTTGGTTTCCTGGGTCGGAAACATATCTTTAGAATTTGGTAATTTCTCTGCAAACTTGAATTCTCATATCATCGGTGGCCAACCACTCCAGGAAATTCAGTGCTTCTTATATAATCAAGAAGAACAAAGTATGAGATCCTGGGAAGAGATCATTGAACGTAGTTTTCTGACATCTAGCCCTTCAAGCAAATGTACAGGGCCGGCGGCCCATGTGGGTGTAGACCCCTTAAGACCATCGAAAGTCTTGTAGTTTTCGACATATTTTTTCCAAATTTACTGTTTAAGAATTCCGAAGTATCAACGAATTGAAGTTCTTTTGACTATATTCCTGTAAGCGGCCTGGGGCATGGATGAGATCCTGACATTTATGAAACATTTGGGACAGTTGGCACAGTGCCTTGCATTTGTCCCTCAAGGGGGGGAAGGCGTAATTTTGGGCTGAAATGGACTGTTTGGTATCACAACATGTCTCACTTTTAAGGATGGCCCAAAAAAGAAGTCCATTGGGCTCAAGTAGACCTGAAATGGACACTGGTTTATGTACTAAAAAACCGACAAAATTCACACTTGGACCGCAGACCCTATAATGACTGGGCATCCCCAAGTTCTTGTGGAACAACCTTTAAAGAGTTGCTGCATTTTCCATTCAGGTTCTGAGTAATGAGAAAAAAATGCCCAGCCACGCAATTGTAAGGCTTGCATAATTGTCAAAGTTGAATTACCTCTACTCCTTTGACCTTTGCTCCTTTGACGCTTGATTGACTTTTATTCGATAATCTTTACCCTATTGATTAGTTAGAATATTCTTTGCACGATAAGTTGTGCAAAAAAAGTGCAATTTACCTCCTATGAAGAATTTTGACCTCATTTCTCATGTTTGCAATAAGCACCCAAGTCGAACGAGGCTGAATAATCTAAGACCAAGAGGCAACATTTTATGCATGTTTCAGAGTCAATATAGTCAAAATTGCGTGCCAAAAAGGTTAATTTTCATGTCGTTTTTTACGACAAATTTGCGATAAAATGTGGTGTAAAGTATTGTTACATGGTCTATTACGGTTGATATTTCAAATCTCTAGGTTTATGGCCGGGTTTTGCCTTTCCCACTACGAAAAAAGTACAAGAATTTTGGGCACTTAGGCGAAATATTTGGCTTTGGTTCATGTTCATTCGGTGCGATTTTTATTTTATTTTTTAAGCACAATAACATTGTTCCTGAGCTCAAATAGACTCGAAATATGAAGAGTAGTCAAATTTAAGATAGAAACTGAAAATTTGTCAACAAGTCCAAGACGAATAAAGGTCGGTTGTTGAAGTAGTTTGGAAGTATAGTAAAGGCGTATCTAGAAGCATAAAAGAAGCATATGAGACGAAGTAGAAGTAACCATGCTCGATCAAGTTTTGTTACATAAGCTGCGATTGAAAACGCAGCTTATGTAGCGAAACTTGATCGACCATGGTTATTTCTACTCCGTCTCATGTGCTTCTTTTGTTTCTAGGTATGCTTCTACTATACTTCCAAACTACCTCAACAACCGACCTATTAGCTCTATAACTCTTGTCTCTGTTTTTGTTCATCTAGTGACAGTTTTTAAAGCTTCTATAAAATAAATCTATGACAAAACCGGTGGCAAACGAACAACTATTTTGTACTTGGAATCAACTCCTAAATTTCATTGCTTTGAGCAAAAGAACGAGATTTTTTGGGATCAATGTTGATTTCTGAGTTTTCCAAACCACGTCAAATCTCACGTGTTGAATTCTTTTGCAAATACTCACTTTTAGGGTTCGAGATAATCAAATAAGATTATGAAATTCTTTGTATGTTATGGCTAAAGGGTTTCTTTAGTCAAGTAATGCTGCTTACAACACTGAAAAGCTTGCTTGATAATGTATGAAAGGCCACAATGACAGAGAAATGAGTTATTATGTATAACAATTTTAGGAAGGAAAAGGCTTGCGAGGAAAACACACATGTGATGTGACGTACAAACGGGAGCAAATAATTCTACTTTATTACGCTTCCCTTCTTCCACCTGCCAGTTCAAAAACTTTGACAAAAGTGTGCTAAAAAAGAAAAAAAAACGCATTAAGTCAAAGATTTCAACATGGAAAAAAGTTTTTTGCGAAAACATATGTTAAACATCCAGAAGTCAAAAAATCAGATTTATATTTAAGAGCTTATACTTGCAATGATTTTGTTCATTATGAAGTGACCTGCTATTTGTCAAATCGGTAATGACGTAAAGAAGTCACATGTTCCACTTGTCCCGTTATGTTTTGTAATGTTTGTTCAATACATAATGTTCAATTCAATATTTGTGAGTAAGTTTGTTCTTTTTATTAGCCTTTTTCTGTTTTCCTGAGACAAATAGTTGTATGAAAATGGTCATGGAATCCTTGCAGATGTTAGGATTGAGCAATTTGAACAAAGTGATAACTAGAGCTCAATATTTTAGGCACTGATTTTTGGCAAAATAGGCACAATTTAGGCAGACAAAACTGCAATTTTAGGCATTTTCTAGGCACTGGAAAAACTACAAACTGGTTGTGATGTGATCGTTTTATTGACTATCAATTATTCAGCGTAGCATGAAATGACTTGACAATGAGAGTTTGTCGCAAATTTTCCTCAGTGGAACCTTGCCTTCGATTACTGAATACGTGCTTAAACACGGAAAAGGATAGCTCCACTCGAGTACTGATGGGAACAAGTTGCAGCTTGAAGAGGAGTTTGGGCCGAGTAACAGTTTTCAAGCAGCAAGTTTTGCAAGCGGTTTCAAGCAACTCTAACCGACAAAAAGTTCATTTGATCAAGTTGAAATTGAGCATACGAGCTTTGAATTACAGGCCAAACAATGGATTAAATTAGTTTTTTCTCTGGTCTAGAAAAAAACGGCTTTTGCCAATGACCGAGGCAAGGTCTTTCACTATCCCTGCTCTATCTGTAACATGAAAAAAGCCAGCATCACTTCAAGAGAAACCTTTTTTTCCTGGCCGTTTTTTAAGAAAGTAAAAAAAAAAACTCTAAAAAGTATTTTTTCCATGTCTTGAAAGACACTGCCAATTACGTAAGGTCCAAAGATATGATAAAATTAGTGGTTTTGGCCTGTTTAATTCAAGCTTTTTTCAATTTTTTAAAAATCTTTTAGCTCCAAAATTTGCCTTTAAACTGAGCTTTTTAGCTCTTTTTTAACTTAGACACTTTGTCACGCTGCTTGTACATGGAAAAGGATCGCTCCACTAGAGAGCCTGCACCAGACAGTTTTTGTTTCCAATTCTAAAACTTATCTAGATAAAAGAAAAAGATAAAAGATAGCTTATCTTTCATCTCTATATAGATACTTTTTTCGGGAAAGTATCTTTAAGTATCTCTATCTAGATACTTTTTTCGGGAAAGTATCTTTAAGTATCTCTATCTAGATACTTTTTTCGGGAAAGTATCTTAAAGTATCTTTATCTAGATATTTTTTTCGGCAAACTTTCTTGAAATATCTTTATCTAGAAACTTTTTTGGAAAACTATCTTTATCTAGATAATGTGTTCTCTCAATCTTTTGTGTTAAAGCATTTTTTATGCATTGTTTAGTATGCATTATGCATTTTCCCAAAAAGTATCTAGATAAGATACTTCTAGATACTTTTCTTCATAATGCATAATGTCAAATTACTTGTTCATTATGCACATTGAAAGTGGATAAATTATTCATGTTGAGACTTGAGAGTGGACACATTATGCACATAGAGTGAGGAATCTGAGGATGCATTCATTATCCACTTTGAGGAAGGGTGCATAATGCATCCACTCTCAATGTGCATAATGCACAAAGAATTTGACATTATGCGTTATGAAGAAAAGTGTCTAGAAGTATCTTATAAAGATATGTTTTCTGAAAAGTATCTTGAAGTATCTGATCTACATAGTTTTTTCGGGAAGCTATCTTGAACTATCTTTATCTAGAGACTTTTTTCGGGAAAGTATCTTTAAGTATCTTTATCTAGATATTGTTTTCGGCAAATTATCTTGAAATATCTTTATCTAGATACATTTTTTGAGAAGCCATCTCAAAACATCTTTATCTAGATACTTTGGGAAAATGCTATCTTATCTGGATACTTTTTCAAAGTATCTTGAACAGGTCTGGCAAAAATCCATAGGGGGTTCTTGAACTGTCTTTCAATGCAAAACTAGGCAAGCCCCAGTTTGATTCCGGGCTTCCCGAGTCCTAGTGGCCTGTGGTATTAAGTTACATGCAGTAGTCACGGCCCTTGACGGCTCAAATGGGCGGACCTGGGGTCATTCCCCAGGGTGAGGTAAAAATTAATGCTTGTTGGCTTGTCCAAGTGTGGAGCGGCAATATCCCCATATGGCGGACAGCCTCTATCAGATCACAGCTGCAAAGCTGCGTTCTGACTCCACCACAAACAAACAAACAAACAAACAAACAAACAAACAAACAAACAAACAAACAAACAGCCAGTAGGAGTATCCAGAAACCGAAACTGTCAAAAAGAGCAAAAATCCATTTTAGGCACAATTTTGACAATAAAAGGCGTAAGAGGCAAAAAATATATGATATATTGTTAAAATATTGTAGAAATTAAAAAAGCGGGGATTGAACCATTTCGGTTCTTCAACACAGTTTTGCTTTGCGAAATCATTCCAGAATTTCAAAAAAACTGTCAACCCTTGGAAAAGGCCGTGGAAAAGTGCGCGGAAAAAAATATGTCAAACAATTTCCGACAGGAATTAAGTGATCGAGACAAAAAGTGCAAAAAGTTGCTGTTTGTTGCATAATACAAATCAAAAAGGCTCAAGGAGCAATCCTCCCATTGATTGCAGGAAACTACTCCAATCACGCCACCACGTCTCCAAATCAAAAATCATTTGAATAATTGTTACTTCCCTCCTGCAAAGGATCTTAAGACGACATTAAAACGCTTTTACATTCTTCTTTTGGCCTAAAGTGTGATAAAAATAACTCGTGAATGGGCATCTAGAATCTGCTGGACTGCTCAAGGCCGACCAAGATCTACTAGTAGAATTACTGCAAAGAACAAATTAAAGGCCCGTTTTTCCCTTTTTCCTGTGTATTAAATCAACTCAATCTCGTAAATTCTAGAATACCTTGGTTCGGCCAAATAAACTCTTTTCCAATGCCCCTTTTCCTCCTTGAATGTCTTCACGTTGACCGCACCCTGTGGATAAATTTTTGTGAGTGATCAAAAGTTTACAACCTCATTGCAGATGGCCAAGAGTTCTTCTCAAGAAAGATTAATTCATTCGCCCTTTGTCTGAATCTTTTCTAGGTTTAATATTTTTGTGGTTTCAAGATTCCTTTCATTTCTTAAAAATAATGTTGACCCCACTTTTTTCTTCTTCTTTATCTGGTTCAGAAAATGAAAGCCACTCCCAGCTTTGAGATTGGCTCTTTGCCACAGGCTCCCACTACACTCGAGGATCATACCCCTGATCTGATTTTCCCCCATCGGCAACCGCCCTTATCATTTCCCTCTTTGGTCTTCTCATCAAGCGGTCCATACTTCAAATCAACTGCAATCTTGCCCACTTTCCCTTACTCTAAAGACCTCGGACATCACGGAGGATCGTTGGCAATGAAGGTCAACCCAAAAGGTTGTCCCAACCCCAGATCACCTCATCCGGATGAAGGCTTAGATTCAACCACTAGTAAAAAGACCTTGAAGCAGAAAAAATATAGGTAATTTGAAAAAGGAAATCTGGCAGACCGTTTCGTTGATTCAGATGGTCATTTTTGTCTGTAGCACCCGTTATCCAATGCCAGAGAAACCCAGACAAAAGCGTGCCGTCATCCAGGATATGGTGCGTCCATTGAAGCAATGGTTACTGCGACATCGTCACAACCCTTATCCCACCAAAGGTGAAAAGATGGATCTGGCCATTGGATCCAATATGAGTCTAGTTCAGGTAAATTTTCGAGCGTGAGGTTTTGTGAGAAACAAGTCTGAACTATCCGTTGGCTGGGTCTTGATAAAAAAAGCGCTGAACTTTTGGCAGGTGTCCAACTGGTTTGCCAATGCACGTCGACGGTTAAAGAATGTGGTTCAAGACTCCAAATGTTCCTGGTCCAAAAGACTGCGAATGTATAATCAATTTGTTCAAGGCAACGCAGAGTTACTGTCAATATCATCCAACGACTCCATCTGGAACTCGGATTCCGAGGAAGAAGAAACGGAAGTGGAACTGGACGAAAAAGATGCCACAAAAACACCCCCAAGCCCCAAGGGCGACTCGGAAGATCGTAATTAAATTCATTGGCCTGATCAATTCAAGCTCAAAACTCTTCCCATCCTTTGACTGTTAATCTTTTAGGAGACATTGATGTTGAGCATGTGGATGAAAAAGATCCAGGCTCGGAGGAAGAGGATCGTCTAAACATCCCCCTTTATAAGAAGAATATGATGCAAAGATATTTGTCAGACAGTCTTGACCTTGCCCAAGACTCGCCAAAACAAAGTCTTCCTGGCCCAGTTTTGGCCAGATCGGCTCCCAAGAGAAAGATCCCCGAAACGGTCTCGCCAGATCAAGACCCCCCTGTCAAAAGACCGCATGTAATTCCAAACCCTGTACTCCATCCCCGTCCAATCTTGCCCCGAATGTTGGTGAGCAATTTTGAAGCCTTTACCCAGCCAATGTTTTCGGCATTTCAGCCCATGAACAACACTTTCACGTCCTTCGCCGATCATCCATTACTTCGAATGTCCCACTCAGGTATACATACCCGTTCGTTTTCTATTGCTCTGCAATGATTCATTGATTCTGCTCCTGTTTCTAGGCCAGAAAGCTTCCGGTGTCCCCCCTCTTGTTCCGGGTCTAGTTCCCCATGGGAATTTCCCCCTCCACGGAATATGGAGCCCATCTTCTCAAATACGAATGCCCTTTGCGACCTCGCGACTGATTCATCCACCGTCTTGCCCAGCACCATCCATGCTCATATGATGAGTCTTGGATACGAACCAAAAGGCCAAAGGGGATATCAGTATTTCACTTCAACTGTTTTGTTGCCATGTTGAGGGTCAAAACTCTCGAAGTGTGTACGCCCGTGTTTCAGAAGGCGATTAAAAGTGAGTGAGTGAAAGATGGATGGGCGGTTCTTGTTTCCGAAGTGTTATTTGAAATCCGTTTGTTGAACTCACAATGTTCCACGTTGTTGAACAATGTTGCTTCATTTTGCTTCAAAATCATGTAGTTGATAAGTCAGACAGGGTGGGAAAAGGTAGGATTGAACAAAAACTGGGAAGAGACAGGGTTTTTTTCTTGTCTAGGCACTTATCAATGATGTGGCTGTGTTCTAACGAATCGTTTTTCCTTATTCTCTTAATGGATCTTTCTCTTGACCTCATGAGGTAGGAGGGGAATTTAAGTGGATTGCTTGCTTGCTAGCTTGGTTCAAATGGATACTTTTATAAAGGCAACGTGGACTTTGTCAAGACTGATAGAATCTCGGTCTTGAAGTGGCCTTTGTGAGCATTCGCAATCTTTTTTCCCGTTGATTCAAGCACCTCCGTCGAATGAAGCTCTGGCCTTTGAGAATGGCGTAAGAGAAAAGTGACAAATCGAAACGTGTCATGCATTTAAGTTTCTCATTCATAAAGGCCAAGACGGCTTTCTCAAGTCAACAAAGGACACTCAAGATCTTGAAAACTTGTTGTTGGGCAAACCAAATTCGAATGCAAAATTGTCTATCTCAGAACGATGAGAAACGAGGAGCAAAGAACACCTTTCGTGAAGACCCAAATGTGAGCGAAGGAAAAACAGACGTCATCTCTAGCCTTTCGAGATCGTGAGATTTGTCCAATCAATACAATACACACTTTTATCTCAAGGCCAGTGGATTTGAGAAGATTTACGACCCGCCTGAAAGTTGCCAAAGTCATCTGATTCCCAAAGTCGATATCCTTTCGTCTGTTTTTTAGCATCTGGAGGTCGGTTAGATTTTGGGTCGAAGGCCATTCTGAACAAGAATCTTTGCAAAGCCAACAACGTTTCAACCCCCTTTATCGTACTTTCACGAGGCGAATGATCTCTTGAAAACGACAGTGAGTGTGTGTGTGTGTGCAATATGTCCCTAAGGAGGACAAGGACAGACAAAGAAGACAGGGATTGAGGAGGAGGAGCAAATTATCCTCAGGGAAAAAATCATGCTGTTGGCCCGACTCAAACATTAGATTAATATTGTACGAAGGCACGTCATGCAGACAACTAGACCGAGACAAAGTGGCTGACTGCTTCGCTCGCTTTCGTCATTCCCATTCGGCTTCTTCAGTTTTGTTCATTTTTGGAGGGTTAGTATGTAAGAAGTGGAGGTGAATTATATTTCCAGGATTTTGGACCATTTGTTTCCATGATGCTCTAGGTAATCTTTAAGACAGGTTTGTGTTGACAAATGGCCACCGTCAAACAATAACAAGGTAATCTGATCCTGTTTTCGGCTTCAATGTCGTGGACGTCCGGTCGTGAAATTTGAAGTCGGTTTGACATTTTATTTCTCACCAAATGTGCAGATATAAACCGTCTAAAAATTTGAATTTCTAAATCAGGGTAAGATGCACTGCGCAAATCAATATTGGATGGGTTGTGTATCGAACCGTCCAAAAAACGATTAAAAAGCGACGCACTTCGTTCAATTTGGACAAATACTGAGCTCTTTCATGAAGAAGAAGTCCTAATGGCCTAAGTCAATATCACTGACTCATTATTCAATAAACCTGCTACGATAGACTAAAAGTGTCTGAACCTCAATCGTTTGAATTAGAATAACGTAATTGAAAACCGAGGATGTCCCACTTGAGTTGGGAATGGAATCACTCAGTAAGCTAGAAAGAAACTATGACTCGATGTTAAGTTAGAAATACGACATATTAATATTTATGTTATGATAAACGTAATTTGACCAGCTAAATATTTTTTGAGGGGTCGATCAGGTGTGGGCTGTGAAAAGTATTTTTTGTTGTGATTTTAACAAACGCATTTGAATGCGTTAGAACTGATTCATAGGTCAAACCGAGCGTGAAGAAATGAGCTTTTTGAGAACAGAACCCTTAGTTTTTGCAAGGTGTTTGTGCAGTATTTCTCTCTGTTATAATAACTCTGTCGGTCGCTCAATCAGCTATTATAAAGTGAACCAATCCACTTACACAACTCACAAACATGATTTACTTGGAGAACGTTGACAATCAAATCAATTAAAAAGTCCTCTTGAAACTTCCTTTCTTAACGTTGTTTATGGGCCAAAAGGTGGCATTTGTTGTTTGAACTATTTTTTTGTCAAATTCCGTAACTCTTCCTTAAAAAGCGACACTTTGGGGCAAAAAGATTTGAGAAATCTGTATCTGGGTTATCTGGGATTCAATCTAGCACTTGTTTGCCAATGTTTTTTTCCATTGTTATCCGCATAAATTCACCGCACAACGAAGGCGACTGACGTAAAAAACATTCTATGAAGTGCTCGAAAGTGTAATTATGTTTACCTGAGCTTGTTTCCTGTGTTTGGATTCGTTGCTCTGCGTCTTTTACTCGTAGGGGGAAATTCCCCTAAAGTACTTTCGATCGATTCGCCTTACGCGTACTTTCGTACATCATGTCTCGTTGCTTGGCCTCTATTTAAACAGAAAAAACAGGGTCATCGTTGTGTTTTAAAACGCGAGCTTTTGTAATTCCGAGAGGAGGAAAACTGGAACCCATCGGATAATTTATGAGCACTTATTGTCCCGGGCAATTACGCAATCGTGATCACGCTCAAGATTTACGAAGATCATTTTACTGTTTCAACAAGGTCGTTCAAAATCGAGCTTTTGACGACATCAGTTTTTTTTTTATTGGAGCCAGACTGTCTCTCAACCTTTCCTCCGTCCATCTCATCTTGAAGAGATGATTGTGATTGGGCCCAGTAGTCAATCCCGAAAGAAATATGAATTCAAAATTTGGGAAAGGCAGGCCTGTGAGGTAAAAATCAACACCCAATCGATCTACTTTTTCCTCGTCGCTGTCGTCACTCCAGACTCGATTGTTCAGTCATCCAGTTCAGTCTAGTCGCATTCTATGTCCAAGCTTTCTTTGAATCCCAAAGGTTCCAAGCATGATAGATCGTTGATCAGCTCGCCACCTTGGGTGTTATAACGCCAACTGAGTTTCTAGCTCGATTCGATGGTGGATTTCGTCGATCGGGCAAGTGGGGAAAGTCCATGTGGGAATGGCCCAAACAAGTCACTAAATAAATCAGCGTCCGTCACATTCACATTCGTGGGCCCATAAATGATGTTGGGTGTGACCGCTATTAGAACGCGATGCCAGGAGAAAGAAAGTAACGGACGAAAACACTCGAGCCAACTAAGAAAGAGCGATCCCGGAAGCGATCAAAGGTTGAGTCGCAACGATCGAGTTGCCCAGTTACTTGTTACGAGATGACCAAACACTGTTCATAGCAGCTGGAACATTTTAAGGCAGTTATTTTGATGATTTTCGCTTATTTTTCTTTGCGTTATGACAAGAAGGTAAACAAACCCCGCGGGGTTAGATTTGCTCGCCATCAGCGCGACAGTCGCTAAATTTTGCATTGTTTTTCCACGGAGTCAATGTTGAGAACTTTCCAAAGTATCATTAGCGTACATCTGTGTGTGTGTGTATCTTTGAATGGGCTAAACTTGATCGAGGTGCACACTACATATGTGTGGGCAGTACTAAATTACAGCAGGAGGGAGAGTGTATCTACGTATCACTCAATGACTCTCCCTCGGCGGATGCTCGACTCTCGCGTTAAGCTTGCGGTCACAGTTGATCTTTGAACAGATTTCCACCGAATCGAAGTTCCCAGAGGAGCTCTAATAGAAGTCATTACTGAATCGTTGAAGGTAATATTCAGTCAGCTTTTACTTGGATAAACGTATTGCAGAACGAGTGAGACCATATCTAAATAAGAGACTTTGTTAACCAACTGGGTGTACTCTCAAGTGTCACGGTAACACTTTTCTGATTAGAGAGCTCTACCGACGACAAGTCGGATGGGAATTCTCCCTTGACTGTCACAATCTGACCGTGAGCTCGTTCCACCGTGGACGAGAGTCAGAAGTGGAACGAACGAAGGAACGAGCAACAACCTGGGACTCCATCCTGTTTGTTCTTTCTCGACGTTCACTCACTTGCATTTTTTTCGTTCATCTCTCAGTCGGATCCAAGATGAACGAGAGAAAAACTTGGAGAAAAATCAACGCCAAGGCCGTGATTTACCCGCAAGACCATGCATTACCATTGCCTTCTCCAAGGTCGAGTGCTTGTGACGGGCTCCAGGGTTTTTGTTCCGTCAAATTGTTGCCTGGAGGAGCAGGAGGCGGTTCCATCAAGAACCCGTTCATTTTGGCGCCAAGATCCGAGGCGGTCAAACTTTGTTATCAAAGAGGTCCGATTGTGGGTTCAGGTTGCTTTGGTTTGGTCTTCAAGGTCAAGATTCGGAAGTTTGGTTTCCGTCTAGACGAGCACTTCCAATCGAATTCCAACATGGACCAAGCGGCATTGAAGATCGTGGTGGTGAAACGGCGTGAAAATCGAGAGCTGTCCATTCTGAAAACTCTGAACCACGAGAACATTGTCAAACTCCATTTCTATTCATTCAGTCGACACGATGTGGACAACGAGGACACCGATGGGCCCATTGAGGAGATTTGCTTGAACATGTTCTTCGAGTTCATGCCCTTTTCGCTCTATGACGAGATTCAGAATCATCCCCAAGGTCTGCCCCATGAAGCCTCCCTGAAGTACTTGAAACAACTGGCCATTGGCCTTCAGTATCTGCACGATCAAGTGCACGTCTGCCATCGAGACATCAAGCCTTCGAACTTGCTCATCAGTGCGGATCGGACCCTGCTGAAGATCTGCGATTTTGGCAGTGCCACAGTGCTCAGTTCTCGAGACACGAATGTCTCGTACGTGTGCTCACGGTATTATCGAGCCCCCGAGCTCCTTTTGGGTTCCGAGGATTACGACGAAAGGATCGACATCTGGAGTGTGGGTTGTGTTTTGGGCGAAATGATCGGAGCTCAAGTCGTGTTCAAGGTGAGAGTCACGCTATTTATTCACTATAAACGGAATTGTCTTTTGAGTTGGCTTGTCGTTCCTAATGTTTCTGTCATTGGTTGGTCCTAGGGTGAGGACAATATGGACCAACTGGTCGAAATTATATACGTATTAGGCACCTTGGAGAAGGATGTCCTGGCTGAAATGCGAGTGCCCATCAAGTTCTTGGACCAAAGTGTGCTGGCCTCCAGACTCACCGGCACTTTTCCCGAGAGACTCCAATCCCAGCTCCAAGAGCATCGCCAAGATGCAATCTCGGAGGGAGTCCTTCAAATCCTCTGTGATATTCTTCAGTACATTCCCCAGAAAAGGCCACGTGCGGCCGACATTCTGTACAATCTGGCAGCACTGCCCTGATCACATTCATTTATTGCCAATCATCATAATAATAACAAAGATAATATGCGGAGACGTTGATTTGTCATTGCTCGATCTTCACTAGATCGTATACATAGATTAACCTGAGTAGTAATTGGACGGTACAAATGGCATTTTGACCACCTCGGCCTCAACGGTCTTTTTGCGGATTTGAAGATGAACCTTGGTTCCAATTTTGGCCAAGCCCGAGGGTAAATAAGCCATGGACACATTTTGACCCTCAAGCGAAGGCGACGGACAACCGCTAGTAATCTCACCAACCTTGTTGCCATTAGCGGGGTCAAGAATAACCGTGTGGGACCGGGCTGGGGGACCAGTCGAGATCAGTCCCACTCGTTTGATTTTCGGCTTGCTCTTGATTTGATTTAGAATCACATCAGCTCCAGGGAAACCTTTCTCCTCGCGTCTCCTCTTCCCTATAGAGAGAATAATTTAAAAGATGACTTCTTCTCGCTTATAGTAGCCGAGGTTGAAACAGTAGATTGTCGTTACCAATAGTCCATGTTAGGCCAGCTTCAATGGGCGTGGTCTTGGCATCAATGTCATTGCCGTAGAGGCATAGCCCGGCCTCCAATCGAAGAGAATCGCGAGCTCCGAGACCGGCTAATTCGACTTTCCCGACGTCCGAGCTCAGTAGCTTCTCCACCAAACCCGCGGTTTCCGAATCTTTGATGGAGATCTCAAATCCATCCTCACCGGTGTACCTTCACAAAGAAAGTGGGTTCAAAATATTTGTTTTGGGCCACCTGAATTAGGAAAATCTAACCCCCAATATTTGGTTGGACACTTTGCCTTACCCACATCGCGTGATCCGAACGTCGTCCACGCCATTAACCTTGGTCACGCAGCTGGTCATGAATTTGATTTGGCTCAAAGTGACCTTGGGACAGAGGTTTTGAAGCACACGAGCACTTTCAGGGCCCTGGAGAGCGATCAGACCACGGTTCTCCAGATATTCCAGTGTTACGTCGAGCCCTTGCCTAAATCAAAATGAACTTGTTATTTGGATCAACTTTCACGGTCGTGATTTCTTTCAAGATGGAAGTTCGTTTGCCATTCATAGCAATCGAATACAAAGGATGATTCAACTGGAACCCCGAATGAGGTTCCTTACTTGAAAACTAAAATTATTGAAATTAAATCTACTTCAACCACCGGATGATTCATAAAGAGCGAAACACCAAAACATGTCGACGACTTTGAAGTGGCTGATCTCACAAAAATGTAAAGAAAAGCTCAAAAAGACCCAGCCGATACAAGTTTTAGGGTATTTGGGTTTACATCACCTTTCGGTAGCCCTATTCTCGATTTTAAAAAACTTTCTCCCTTCCAAAGTTTGGAAAAAAAGTCGGAGTCACGAACGCTTTGCTTTCAAAAATGAACCTTCACGGTGGAAAGTTGTCATCACTTAATAAATTTTGAACTGAGGGTAAATTGTCATTTCTGGCTCTTCACGCCAAGTGTATGGCAATTCATTTGCTATGAGGATGAAGTTCATAGATGGTTTCAAAATCGGGTTTTGAGTTAAAGATGATAAAGGAGCCTGTTCCGTTGCTTTTGAAACAACACTCGTTACATGCCAATTACATTTCAGAACAATTGCTTTCTAGCGTTTGCCTCTTCACAACAATGATCTCACACTGAATCCGAATGGCTTATTTGGTTTGGATCGAAATACCCAAAGACATCATGGCATTTTTTGGACCCACAATTCAATGGGGAGCAACTTTACTTTTATTGTAGTCCAGGGGTTTTATATATCTAAAACCTATTGATTACAACATTTTTTGATAAACCGTTTAATGCATATTTAGAGACCATTTAGTTACGTGTTGAATTCAAATAAAATAGATACATTCATCAGTGTGTTGTATTTGTAGTCCTCTCTCAATACTCTCCTTCGTTACTCGTATTGTGCGTTCTTGTTTCTATATAAACCTGTTGTTCTGTTCTTTCTCTATCCATTCTGCCTCCGTTATTCTCCGAATAAACTTGTCCACCGTTCTCCCGGTCTCCCATGTTTTATCGTAGTAGGACATAACATAACGGAGGCAGAATGGATATATGCTAAACGACACGAAGAGTTTAAATAGGAATGGGGAACGCACAACAACGAGACATGAAGGAGAGCAGAGAGAGAGTATTCAAATACATCACACCTCTCCCAAATCATATTTCCCCAAACATCACACATCATGGAGAAAGTTACTGCTTCCAACCAAAGCACCATCAGGGCCGACACACAACCCACCATACAATCTTGGGCGACTCGCGATCCACCATATAATCTTGGTGACACACAGCCCGATAGATTCTACGGTAAACCCGTTTGCACCACCACGGGTAAAATCGTCCGCATCACAGCGGGTCAACTCATCCGCACCACAGCGGGAAAACTCGTCCGCACGACAGCGGGAAACCTCGTCCGCACGACAGCGGGAAAACTCGTCCGCTTGACAGCGGGAAAACTCGTCCGCTTGACAGCGGGAAAACTCGTCCGCTTGACAGCGGGAAAACTCGGGTTGATTGTCTGACACAGACATCACCCTGGATGGCGTCTGGTTCATTCTTCCATTCTTCTTCGTTATTCTACGAATAAACTCATCCACCGTTATCCCGGTTTCCCGTGTTAGTCCGTCGTAGTACATAACATGGCGCAGTGGCGGAAACATCCAAGTGTTGTCGGATGCATGTGAACCTGTGGTGTGGGATTCCGAGGACGTCGTCGTTGTTTAGTGGATTGGAGATGGATCCAAACGTTGAGCGTGTCCCTCTATCAGTGTTGAAGAGGAGACGGGGTGAGCTCCGTTTGCGGGCGTGTCGAGTCCTTGAAGCCCTCAAGTTACGTGTGGAGGGACTTCGTTGTGTGGACGTGTCGTCCATTGAATTGTGGCAAATCTCCAGGCTTGAGACCGAACTCCAAGCCGTGGAAGCCCAATGTGAGGATTACGGAGATGCCCACATAGAGGTCCAGTGTGTGGATGAGACCTCCGAGGATCAAGATGACTGTGTCATCTGTGCACTCTACAGTGGATTGCTCTCGTTGGAGCACGAAATCCGGAGTTTACGTTGTCGTCGTGAGGCTCTGGTCCTGAACCAGACGCCATCCAGGGTGATGTCTGTGTCAGACAATCAACCCGAGTTTGCCCGCTGTCAAGCGGACGAGTTTGCCCGCTGTCAAGCGGACGAGTTTACCCGCTGTCAAGCGGACGAGTTTTCCCGCTGTCGTGCGGATGAGTTTTCCCGCTGTCGTGCGGATGAGTTTTCCCGCTGTCGTGCGGATGAGTTTTCCCGCTGTCGTGCGGATGAGTTTTCCCGCTGTCG